>VXBI01009418.1:5946-59888 GCA_013397375.1 Toxostoma redivivum
TTTTTCTTTCTCCCTGTCACTGGTAGCTTTTCAACTTTTAGTGGTTTGGCAATTAGTGGAAAATCAGATTATCAGAGTTGATAATCTCATGGATGTCACATTTCTTTGAAGTCCTAGGGTAAAATCTTGGAACAAAATCTACCTTTTTTTCTCTAGGATAGTTTAGGAGTCACAGCTACAGAATACCAGTTGTAATTTCATATTTGGTAAGGGAAAGGAACAAAATAAAAGGAAGCAAAGAAAAAATATTTGAATGGAGACAATTAGTTCTGCACAACAAGTATCATTAGAAAAATCAAATATTAATGTATATGCTCTATCCAATATAATAAAACAGTTTCAAAGACAGTGTGATGGCCTCTTATGACTGTGTTACAAAGTTGGTGGATGAAAGAGTGACTGACCTTATCTGGACTTGTGCAAGACAGTCAACACTGTCCCACGCAACATCCTTGTCTCTAAAGTGTAGAGATGTGGACTTGCCAGACAGAGCACTTGGTGGATGAGGAATTGACTGGATGTCACACTCAAAGGGTTGTGATCAATGGCTTAATGTCCAAGAGGAGACCAAGTGGTATCCGCAGGGTTCTGTACTGGGAACTGGCACTGTTACAGTGGGGTCAAGGGCAAGTTTGCCACTGAAACTGAGCTGTGTGGGGCAGTCAACACACTGGAGGGAAGGATGTCACACAGAGAGACCTTGACATTCTTGTTAGGTGGGTCTGTGCAAACCTCATGAAATTTAGTGAAGTGCAAGGTCCTACTCCTGGGTTGGGGCAATCCCGAGCACAAAATCAGTCTGGATGGGGAATGAATAAAAAGCAATCCTGAGGAAAAGCACTCAGGAGTGTTATTGGACAAGGCATTTGACATGACCTGGCAATGTGCACTTGCAGCACAGAAAGCAACTGCATCCTGGGCTGCATCCAGGAAAGCGGCCAGCAATGCAAGGGAGATCAATCAGCCTCTCTGTTCATGTGTGATTCCACCTGGAGGGCTGTGTCCAGCTGTCCTGAGATCCCAGCACAGGAAGGACATGGACATGTTGGAGCAAGTCCATTGGAGGAATTGATTAGAGGACTGGAGCACCTTTCCTACAGAGACAGGCTGAGAGAGTTGGGGTTGTTCAGTCTGGAAAAGAGAAGACTCCAGGGGACCTTAGGGCGCATTCCAGTACCTGGAGTGGGCTACAAGAGATCTGTACAGGGGCTTTTTACAAGGGCATGTAGTGGCAGGACTAGGGGGAATAGCTTTTAACTGAAAGAGGGTCAGTTTTATGGTAGAAATATTTACTGTGAGGTTAGTGAGGCATTGGGGCAGGTCCGGAAAAGCAGTGGATGGTCCATTAAGGAAAGTGTTTAAGGCCAAGTTGGATGAGGCTTTGAGTAACCTGATCTTGTGAGAGGTGTCCCTTCCCATGGTTGGGGGGCACTGGAAACAGATGGTCTTTAAGGACCATTCAAATCCAAACCTTTCTGTGATTATATGATTGTAGTCCAAACAAGTCTACCATATAAACAAGCATTCACTATCTTACGTCAAAGAACAAATCTTTTGAAACTCATAGTGGGCTGCATTTTCTGCTGATCAAAATGGATTTTTGCTTAGGAGGGATGCTTATTTCAACAAATATATAAGGGTCTTTATCTTAACTTTTGCAAAAGAGTTCAGAACAATATGACCAGTTTTGGTTTGTATCTTCTAGGGTAGGGGAAGGTGACAATATAAAAAATATAGTATTGGGCAAAGAAAGCACTTTCTTATTTCAACAGAAAGGAGACATTTGACTAGAAGCTCTGCCTCATCTTTGCAGCCATTTTTCTCTATTATACTACACACAGTTACCTTGGTTCCCTTACCATTATTATTATAGGTGGAAGCTATGACTCCAGTGGAAGCTGAGGCTGGCTGTAATGATGCAGTCTTGAGCAGTCTGAATTTAGTACCAGTGTTGACAGGTATGAAGACTAACGAGTAATACATCACCAATTCTAGAGCAGAATGTAAGAGAGGTGTTTGTAAGAGTGAAAAACTGTAATAACCTTGGAGAAGACACTGTGGTATTGTGAATGACTTGTTCAGTAACCTGTGGTGCCAGAAATAAACTGTCTAAATCTATTCACTGAATCCCTCAATATATTGAACGGTTGCTTGGTCAGCCTTGGAGGGAAAACTTCAGGCACAGAAACAAGCAGACAGTACTTCTTTGCAAATGTCATGAAGGTATGAAGTCAAGCAATCATGGATTGCTCCTCCTTCAGAGGGTGAGAGCATACAGCTGCTGTCTGCTCTGCAAAGGCATGAAGATTCTTTCTGTAGATGCTCCTTCTGTGAAAGCAAGGACATAAGCACCTGGATAATGGCTAACACACTCAGTAGACAAGATAATGGTAGAGTTCAAAGAGGACAGCAGTAAAGCAGTTGTGTAGGCCAAAGACTGTAACTGTGACTGAAAATGGTGAGCTGTGAGAGCTCCTTATTGTAAGAAAAAGACGTTGCATTTTGTGTCAGAAGATAAAAACTGGAAATTTTCTTTTCATCTTGGAAAAGGGATGTATGAGGTAAATGGTCTCTGTTAATATGAGAAATTTAGGGATTTTTTTATATACTTATTTTTGGATAGGAGGCTTCAAGAAGATTCCCTATGACTAGATAGGCAGCATGTAAGAACTACTCTGTATATGAGAACTATATGTGGAGTCTTTAAATTAGAAAGTTCTTCATCTTTCTGAGAAAAAAAGAGGTTTAAAAATCAAAATCTCTGAGTTATATTAAGAATACTTCAAAGGCACTCAATCTTGACTCATTAATCTAGGACTCTGAGATCAGCAGTGATCACAGATCCTGGACTTCAGTTACTATATCCTTTATTTCACTGGATGTTTCAGTTTTAGAGAGTATGTGTAATTCAGCCCACCTAATTTTAGTCTTCAGAAAGAACAGTGCCTTTCTGTTAGCCTGCTATCTTAAACCCTTCCCTGTCAATGGAATGAGAATATCTAAAACAGATGGAATAAACACGTAAACAGGTGGAATATGCTGTGACTACACAGTACGGTTTTTTCCTCCTTCACCTCCCTCTCCTTGTTTTTGTAAGGGGTGCTAGAGGCAGCTCAGAGAATAGACCTATTAGCTTTATGCCACAATTAAGCAAAATACTTCTGCCTGTCAGTAACTAGCATTCACACTACCTCTAGTTTGCCATGACAAGCTGTATTAACAAGAAAAACATGTTTGGGTTCTGAAAATGCTCTACAGCTTCATCTGGCAGCCAGCTGGTCATGTCAGTTCTGGGCCACATTACATAACCTGCTGTCTGCAGAGCTCTTCTTTTCCGAGAAATGCCAGGAGCAGACAGCCACGACGCTGCAGCGCAAGTGCTGTGCTTGTTATCTAAGTCAGGGCAGCCCACGGCCTCTGCCTGCCTTGACAACAAAGGCTTCAGGAAAGTATCACCGACATTAAATTCACACCAGATGTTCCAAACAAGAGACGCAAATATTCTCCTCTCCTTCTGCATCTAAAGTAAAATGTAGTAGATTGTCATGTGGAGTGGTTTTCGTGCAATTCCAAAAAAAACATATCATGGCCAAAGCACGGATCACACCTTTCCCCCTACAGCACAAAGAGGTATATCTGATGATCTCTTTATGTGCTATCACCAAAAACACTAGTGCTCAGAAAAATTCCTCTGAATTGCCTCTACATTAATTCTTGGAAAAACTGAAGCTATCAATTCAGCTATAGAAAAATTGCTTAAATAGCCCATTGAATTCTAATCTCTACTGGAATGCTAATCTCTTGGTTTGGATTCTAAAACAAGTTTTCATAATTTTTAATAATTTTTTCCCAAAATCTAATCACCTTTGTTAAATTTTTTTTTACAGATGTATCATTGTATTTTTTACACAGCTTTTTCCAGATTTTTTTCTAAGTGGGACAAATGACAATGGTCATGTGAGCATTTCTAAAGTTACAGCAGCAACTTTCTTAAGAAAATATTTTTAAAATCTAAAAATAAAACAGATTTTTGCTCTCAGCTTTTGAAATCTTTAGTGCACAGTGAGTTAAACAATGGGAAATGTTGTGAAAACAGGATTTGAGCTGAAATCAACTGCTCTTTAGTATGCATTTGTTGTCTTGAAACATATAGCTTGCCAAGCTTTCATTGTATGACTGAAGAAATACGATGTTATATCTATGAGAAATAATAAATGAGAAATTCCTGCTACTTTGAGAAGAAGCTAAATAAAATTTATAACATTGGTAATAAGTAAACTACTGCTGGCTGTAGTGGAAAATGGGATAAATATTGTCTTACTGCAAAATCAGTAAAGGAACATTAGTAGTATATTTATTTAAAAACACTTTCAAAAATCAGGATGAAAAGACACTAACAATGGAGGCATATATATCCGTGTGTCCACTCCTAGTCTATGATCTTATACTTCAGAAATGTAGTTTATTAATTGAACTCCTTGGAACCACAGAGATTACTTTTTCTTTTTGTGTTTTCTTCCTTTGTCTTGTAATTTTATAAGTTAGTTTTAAGTAGTAGCTTTGTATGGACCTTTCTGCAGAAACATAATTAATATGATTGATGAGAGGCTTCATAGTAGCAAAATAAATACTGTACTGATTCCTGTTGTACTAGTCACTATATAAAATCTGCAGAAAATACTATTACAATTGTGAAACTCTCCTTAAAGAAAAAATCCTAAATATATAAGACAGGCAGAATAACTGTCTTAATGACTCTCTCTTCCTATGTGCTTCAGTACCTTCAGATAGACCTGGCTAACAGCACTAAAAAAGAAATCGAAAAGCCCCACAAATGCCAAAACCTATTTTTTCTCTGTGTTTTGCCAAAGATATATTCTTTAAAAAAATGTAGCTGTCATTTCTGGAAATGCTGGCCATATGTGTGCATGAAGTCCTTTTGCAGGTTCCTTATCTATATGAATTAAAAGNAATTTTCTTTCCATTTTTTTGGTGTTGTGAAGTTAACAGATGAGGTCTAGCAACATAGAAACTGGATTTCCATTTTCTGAATTGAATAGATATATCTACAATAGGTTTTTAGCTTTAGTCAGGCAAGAATGTTGATTATATAACAAGTGGCATTAAAATTTTGCGACATTTGAATGGGAGAAAGAAGAGATTTAGAGCAGAAAAAGATGCAGAATAAATGGTCTTGCAGAGATGGGCATAACCATGCTATAAATCAGCTGAGACTTGACTGAGTAAGTCCTATTATAATTTAATGGTCTTGTTTAGCTATCATAATATCCCATTTTCAAGCAGCAGTCACCCTTCCTAATAGGCACAAAGAATGGCTAGGCAAGACAGCCAGCATTTTTAAACTTTTGATTAAAAAGATATGGGTTGCAAAGGTAAGCAAGTTCAGTAAGTATGAAGGGAGAGTATAAAATCAGAGAGATCATACAGTATTTATTCCTCAGAACCCCTTCTAGGTAGCCTTGATTTGTGGTCCTAATCTAGGGGTGTTTTCTTGCTTTTTAGATTTCATATAATAGGGTGGGTTTTTTTCCAATTTGCTAACTAATGGCCTAATTTGATGCCCATCCTCCTCTTTTAAAGTACATTGTTATTTCTCTTCTTTTGATCTTCTCAATATAAAGCTCTGTAATTTTTCTCATTCACATCTTTTTCAGGATGAAGGTTTCTAGTCTATTTATTTGTTCACCATTAAAAAAGAAAGAAGTTTAAAATCTTTTACACACCTGTGATGATGCTTACTGCTCTTTTCTATCCTTTTCTAATGATGCAGCTTTTGACAGGGGATGACCAGAATAACAGACAGGACTCAGTGGGACCAACATGATTTGTACAGAGGTGTGGTGTAGAACTGTGCTCCTCTCCACTACTTTCCTTACGCTTTTTTGCCTTTTCCTGACTGCTGCTCTTAGGTTTTCATTGAATTCTGTGCACAACTTCTCAGATTGTCTTGTAGGAAGAATTAGGATTTTTTCCCACATGCATTACTTAAAGTTTATCTATACATTTGCCACTTTAGTATTCATTTTATTGCACAAGATTCTTCAGCAGCTCTTCAGTTTGCTTTTGTTTTTACTTCTCTATATCCTCAATAATGCCACTCCATTGATCATCCCCTTTCAAAGGGCAGTTAGTCATAATGAACATAAGTGATATAGCAAGGAGATCTGTGGGTCTTACTAAGTACTTGCACCACTATGATTACTATATTCTGGTTTTGGTTTTTGTGTTTAAACAAGTATGGAGACTCATTCCGTGGTTTACTACTCTTTCATTGGAGACTTTGCTGAGTACTTTGAATGCCAAGAGTATTACCAGTATTATAACTGGTTTGTACCTTTAACTCTTTCAAAGACCTGCAACTGATCCATAAGGCCTGACTTCACTTTACAAAATGGAATTCCTCTGTGATGCTTCCCAAGAGTACTTGTTTATCCATTTTTAGGAAAAATGGGTAATAATATTCCTTAGAATAAATTGATTCGTAGAATGAATTGTAGAATGAGTAGTAAATTCTATGATTCTATGATTCATAATTTTAGTTCAAATTCTCTCAGTCTCAACAAAGACTGTTGCTTAGCTTCCAAGAATATCTCTTGAATCCTTTTTAAAAATTCTAGTCACATTTGCTACAAAGCAAACCAAAGGCAATTTGAACTGGTCTATTTACACTTGAGTGAGTAGTACACTTTTTTCATCCTTGCAATGGAATAAATTTTGGGGGTCAATACTATGCTCTTGTTACTTGCAACTCTCAAATGTATCAGGTGTTGTATCCACATCACTTCTGCCAATACCAAAATTTAAGACAGAACAGAGAGATTCTGGTTGGGAATTACTTTAAGTTCATCCACCAGAATTAAAAATGCAAACTTCAATTTATGTTTTCTCTCATAATCAGTCTGTTCTTTGATCATTTATTAAACTGGAGAGTTCCACTTCTGGCTTCCACTATCATTGGAAAGGTTCTATTTATGATAGACACAACTGCCTCTCTAGAATTTTGAATCAAACACATCACATGTTTTTGAAAGCAAGGGAGGATAGGAGTTTATTCTAATATTATAATGTACTGTTTCCTCAGAACCTACATTTCCATTCCTGAGACATGTCATAGGTATTTGCTTAATAGTTATATTTACACACACCACACTGTACATTAAGACTAAAATTGTAAAATATCATGGTTTGTTATTGTGATATTCTTCAGTATCTCCAGTGATGACAGTTTATCCCATTTCATGTAGTCATAAATAAGGTGTTTCTTAAAACATAAACTAAAATAACTAAATGCATTAGTGTGTAAAACCAACATCCACAAATATATTTTTTAGAAAACAACATAAATATTTTATCTGAGAGACTCTAAAAGGAAATGGTTTTTATTTTGTTTTTCTGAACAAGTTTCATTGGTGGTATTTGGCAGCACAGGAACAGGACAGGTTTTATAAAGCAGAGAGCTTAAATGGAGGTAGAAGTTCCCATTAACTGAAATACCTGAAAAACAAATAGCTGTTGTGGTTTAACCCCACATGTTAACTAAGCATCACACACAGCACTCACTCACCGACCCTTGGTGGGTTTGGGAGAAAGACTCAGAAGGGTAAAAGCTGGAAAACTTGTGGGTTCAGATAAAGACAGCTTAATAAGGAAAACAAAAGCTACACACAGAAGCAAGAAAAACGAGGAATTCATTCCCCACTTCCCATGGGCAGGCAGGTGTTCAGCCATCTCCAGGAGAGCAGGGCCCCATCACATATAATGGTGACTTGGACTGGCAAACACCAGCATGCCAAATGTCCTTCCCCTTCCTTGCTCTTCCCCCAGCTGTTATTGGCTGAGCATGAGGACACGTATTTGGAACATCCCTTTGGTTAACTGGGATCAGCTGTCCTGGCTATGTCCCCTCACAATTCACAATGCACCCTCAGCTCACATACAGTGGGATGGTGTGAGAGACAAAAAAGACCTTGGCTCTGTGTAAAGACTGCTCAGCAACAGTGAAAACATCCCTGTTATCAGCACTGTTTCCAACACAAACCCAAAACACAGCCCCACACTAGCTACTGTGATGAAAATCAACTGTATCCCAACCAAAACCAGCATATGTAAACAGCTTGTTCACTTTGGCTTAATGCACTAACCCTGTTTTAACCAACAGGTTTGTGGTGTCACAAAACAAATTAAAATGAGTACTTTAGTAATATTTGCTAATTCCTATATATGGGATTTGGGAGACAGAATAAACAATTTTTTAATTGCACTTCAGAAACCTACTTGGAATTGGGAAGTTTGGAATTGGTTGAAGGTCCAGAATGTTATAAATGAGAGACAAGAGTCTCGATATTTAGCAAAATTTAGATTGCTTTATTTGATATAGACAGAGCAAGCAGCGCGCTGGGGGAACGTGAGGGATCACTGCCCAATTGACGTCCCACCGAACTTGGTTTGCAGCTCCTTTTTGTAGTATGGTCTCCCGTTGTAATCAATAATTTTTATGTTCTGTGCTGTCCCAATTTTGCTAGGTAAGCAGTGGTGAATAAACATTCACCAGACCTCCAGGCGTTAGACTAAACATATACAAATTTACCAGGCCTCCAGGTGATAATCAATCACAGATAACCATCTGGTCCTGGTAGATAACCTCCTGAGAAGTTTTGGAGGTCTGGCTCTTGAGATCCACAAAGGCAGGAAGGGCTGTTGCGAAGTCTGATTTTGCAAGCTGGTAGCCAATACAACTTATTAGGAAAAACATACTATAATATAACATAACTTAATATAACATAATATAATGTAACATAACATATCATAACATAACATAACAAGGTGATTTTAAACAGAATGATTTTATCATATAATTTCCTTTATCTAGTGTCTATGCTTCACTTCAGAGTTTGGTATTCTGGTTTATACAAACCCCAGTGCTTCTGTAATTGACACAAATCTTTTATCAATTATCACAAGAAGAATGAACAAAGGTGCAAAAACCACAAAAAACTTATGGGAGATAGCCATTAAGCATTAAAACTAAAGGCAGAAAATTATTGAAAATTGTAAAGGCAGTAATTATTGGTTGTTTGTGCAACCATATAATAGCAAAAAACTATTTTTTTGCATATAGATTTATCACCATGGCTTGAACACTAACATCCCTTTCAGATGTTACCAATTAAAAAAAAAAGTACAAAACCAATGAAATTAATAACAAAGAAATCCAAGATTGTGTATGTGTAAGCAAAGTAAAGTTGTGAGAGCTGTAAAAATGAGCACCTGATGCATTTGTGAAAGTTAACACTGGTAGTAGAGTGGATTTAGCAAAAATTATGGCTTGCCATATGTCATGTAGACCCTTCTATGATTCAGGTCTAATGCTTTAAAACTGGACAAGTGTACAGTTTTCCAGTGGATTGTCATTAATTCCTTCACAAAAGAACAACATGTAAGTAATGTGGTACACTTTAAAAAGCCATAAAAATGGGAATGGCCTGAAGGCCTCAATAGGGTAGGTTAAATTTTGCATAATGACACAGCAAATAGCAACTTCTATATCTTAAAGCATCTTCCCATTTATCCTAAAGTGTGAGAACTACAACAGCACAATTCTGATCTGACATTAACTTTGTGAAAACATGCCCTAATGTGGCATGAAAATTACATACTTGGCTGTGTTAAACATTTTACAAACTCCTGTAGAGCAAACTCCCATATAAAGTTGACTTGGCAGTTTACCAGAAGTATTCCATTTCCCTGTTTTATTGCATCCTATATAATCTTTTTTCTGCAATAGAGCCTTGGCTTTATCCCAGTGAAATTGACTCCAGTCTGCAATAAAGCAAAAGTTTTATGAGTGTTCGTAGCAAGTAAAATTCTGTATCTGGTCACTTTTGAAATAGCTGAAGCTTTGGGATTTGCTATTTTGAAAACTCTGGGGCTTAAGTGTTGAAATTAGGGTTTTCAGTCTAATATTTAGACCTAAAATGAAAATGACTAATTTTCTGAAGAACTAAACATCACCAAGCCCATGAGCACATCACTTTGGTGGTACTGGCTTAAAAACCAGAAATCAAGCCATCATTATGCATTTAGTAGTTGCATATTACTTTAGACACATAAAAACTGTCACTGTTCTTATAAAGGTGAAGAATTACCTAATATACATAAAATATTTAGAAATATATCTCTATACCACTATGCAGATTAAATCTTAACTTCTGCTAAGCCAGCAGTAAAATCTTGTTAATTGTTACACAGCTAAGATTTCATGCATGGCAAGGTAGCATCAAGTATTTTAAATAAGGATATGTTTATGACACAATAAGGATATGTTTAAAAGAGACTGGCTTTTTAAAGAGACCAAGTAGAATTCTTTTCCAAATAATCCTAAAGAATTAATTTCATAAATATCATTAAAATATTTTGATATTTGATACTGACATCTGTAAAAATCTGCCTGACAGCATGTGGAATCAAACAGTCTAATCAATACCTTTGTGAACATCCCTGCTTTTTGTGAAATTGCTCAGAAGCTTCAATTGGGTCAGGACTAATGCTCAAAATAAGCACCAATGTAGCTGAGGAAGATTTGTCTTTATCCAGAGGTCCAAATCCAGCCTGGAGATTCTCTATGAATTGTTTTCCAAGATTCACTATTCCAAACTCAGCAAGTGCAGAGGGCATCAGAGGAAATAATGATACAGCTCTATATAAATGCAGAAAGGATGAGCAAAACGAACTGTATCTCAGAAGCAAATCCATTTGCTTCTTGAAAAATACCTGACAAAATCAGATGAACCCTATTTTTTCATCGTTATACAAAGAGAAAAATAAAGAATTTTTAAAAATCAATCATCTAGGATACTAATTTTAAAAAATTATGATGTCTTGAAACAACTGCCTCAGTATATTCACAAGCAAAAGAAAGAGTTCGCTTCAATCTACTAATTCAAATAATATTATCTGTAACTCAATGCTTCAAAAAATTGAGGTCAGCTTCTAGAAGCTGGATCTGCCCCATATCACAGGGAGGAACTACAAAAGAGCAGTCTTTCCAAATAGTTTCACTGAAGCCACTGTTCGCACTGCGTTCACAAATATAGACTGTAAATGTTCCTCTGTAACAGCTATAAATCTACAAGCTAGTCTGGGTCTGCCTTAAACCCAGCTTGAACTGGCTCCTAGAGAGCCATGCCCACACTCTTTCAGGACTCATATTTTGTTATTCCTTTCACAGAGAAGTATTGGAGTTTTTGGAACAGGTAGAATTCAAAAGGAAACATAACTTTTCCGCAATAAAGAATTAATTTCTGAAACTTGATCAGTCTCAAATCTCAAGAAGTTTCCATCACATTTTAATTTCTTTCTTCCTTGTGTTGCTACATAGGAAAGGGTTCTTAATCATTGTGCGCCCATTCTGGATGAACACAACTCCCAAAGACCTTTACATATGAAACTACCATTTTCTATGCCATGAGTGTCTAGTCCATACCATATCAATAAGCCCACATCTAGGTCATAAATATGACACAGATAAAAGAAACAGCTTTTTTATGCTTCTAAGATAAAAGCCCTTGGAACTTCAAAGTGAACATACATTTTATTACATTCACTGGCAACACACTACAAGGATTAAAACAGTTATCAGAAGACACATACTGCATAAAAATCAGTAAGTCTTTGAGCCTCTCTTAGCGGGAGGATTGAGCTACTTAATCTCTTGCATCTCCTCTAACTTCAGTGAATCTGTGGTAACAAAAAGATAATTTTCAGGCTGACAGCCATGCCCATCTGACTGCTAGAGAAAGTTTTTTGTGTGTGTAGAGGTTACTATAGCATGTCTTATGAAACAAGGACACCAACATTGACATGGTCTGGGTTTGGGACAAGGAATAGGTAAGTATGGGAAGAAGGGAGTAGTACTCCATATATGCTTTTGCATTGCTTCTGTGGAGGTGGAAGAGGAGATTTGAGCTGTCCCATCGAGGTGTGTGACAAGATCTTTTTATGTAGGCTGAGGAAACAGAGAAATGAGATTTAGGAAACTAAACTACAGACAAAGATGAGCTGTTTTCTTCTAAATTGTCCAAAAATACATTCTTTCAAATATATCCAGTTTCTTTTGTTACCAAATTTAATGAAGATAGGGCTACCAATCCCACCCTTTTGAATTTCTTTCTGTGCACTTCATCTCAGTCATGCCACAAAAATCACACAGTGTCTTCAAGCCATGGCACATCCAGTTTAACAAGGAATTGCTCTTGAGTAGAGAGAATAGTCAGTGAAAATCAAATAAAGAGAATAATTACAAATAAAAGTTTAGGAAGTGTATGACTTTCAGTAGGCAAAATACAAGCCTATAAAACAAACAGTGTTATGAATAAATTCTATTTCCAAAAGCAGTTTGAACACATCTTTAAGTCAACTTTTCAACAGAAGTTGCATTTAAGCCTGCCTAGAAATATGTTTTTAAGTTCCACTCGTATGCTGAAGTACTGAGTATACTTTCCTGGACTCAGGTCAGCAAATGGCAAGTAACTTAAAATTATGCATGGTTTAGAAGATACTTTATCTTGGAAAAATATTAATTGTAGTCCTACATATCAATATTTTGAAGTCTAAACTCCAGAAAATTATCTTCCTCCTTTGTCTATAAACACCACTGCAGACCTCAGATGTCTAATCTTTGACAGGTGTCTTTAACCCAAGCCTGTTGCAAGGCACTTAAACACAAGCCAGAAGGCCACTGGAGGCAGAATTCAATTTCGTATCTCTAGATCCTTCTCTTTGCTGTAGGGTTCCAAGGCACAGTATAAGGTTAGACAGGACTTTGTCAGAAGCTCAGAAAGACCTCAACAAACATTGGTGCGGATTGTGTGGAGAGTCTGACTAAACTGTATTAGGAAGAGATTCTCCAGATTATTGCTCCCTTCAAAAGTCTTAGTAGTTTTACTAAATAGTTGAAAGAACAGATTCATTTTACATGAGCTCAGTAACTTAATTACAGCCAAATCCTGGAGTAATTCACCAGACTATCAGAAGCCATCACCCTTTTCATGTCTAGATCACAGTTTAAACTAAAGATGTCATAGACCCTCAGTTCTCACTAGTGACTCCCTTATTTTTTCTCTAGAAGAAGAAGTGTATTAGATGCAAAACACATACAAGAGCACCAGGGAGGCAAGATGACAAGAAAATTAGTTTGTTTTAAAATGGAGACACCTGCAAGGCTGCATATTATTTTTGTTTTGATGGTGATAAACAGAGAGGAAAAAAGTGAAATATAAGGGAAAACAAGAGTAGAAGAACCTGGTCCCTTTAGAGAGGCTTTATGTGACCTTGAAGGTTGATTTAGTCTAGTGTCTCTTGATACTTAGCTTAAATTCATTCACCTCACAGTAAAAAATGACCTGATTTCAAAAAATGATGAATAGTGATCAGTCATGGCAAAAGACAGTAAGAGGAACTTGCAGAATTTCTGTCAGTGAAGTTTGCTAATAACAGCTTAAGCAAATACTTGTATAGAGAGATCTAGCCATCTCAAACCCAGATTTGGAACAGAAGGGGTCGGGCACTCTAGTTCCAAGAGTATTTTGTAAGATTTATTTAAGCATCTTGACCCTAAAAAGAAATTTATATATAGGTATACACGCATATATGTTTACATATGCTTTGAAAGAGAAAGAAATTTTATTTGTCACCTAAACCAAGACTTAATACAAAATATGCACTGGAAGTAAAGCATGAATATTTTTACAACTTCAGTGACCTCATTAGTTTCTGATTATGTACATACAAATAGAATGAATGCTTATATGAGGTATAGAATGAAGAAGTCTTGCCTACATTAAAGGATAAATTAGTAAAATCCAAACTAATCCCATTTTCTAAGAAATACTTTTAACTTTTTTTTTTCTACAAACATTCTAGTTTGTAAGTGTGGAAATTTTAGTGCAATTTAATAAGATGCTACCTTGGGGCATTTAAAACATGGATAATGCAAAATGCAGTTCTCTTAAAAGATATATTAAACAAACCTAAGAATTCTGCTAAGAATACTTCAGATAAAAAATGATACATGGGATCTATCTCTGGCAGACTTGGCATTGCAAAATGCATGACAGACCCTTGAGTGGTGACAACTGAGTATTTCTCATGAGTAGTGTTCATTTTCTGTAACATTTCTTCTGCCTCTTTTAGCCTTGTATTAATGTAGAAGAAATACATTTCCCTACAATATTTTTGTATGTTTTCTGTTACTAGGAACTAAACACTGGAGGAAACTTTGTTCTTCCAAGGCTGAAGAGGTTACAGGACAGATTGTTAGCGTGCATTTAGTATGTAAATGTTAAGTCATACTGAAGGAGACCTGACTCCACTTAAATTTCTCTCTCTTCTGTTCACCAAAGGCAGGAACTCAGGATGATGGATTATTCCTATCTTGGGCAGCCTGCACTTCTAAAATAGTGAAAAAAACTTAAAACCCAGAGGACTCTGCAGCATTTTTGGCTTTAGAGCTGCAGAAGTTTCTATCAAGAACAGGTAGTAGCTAATATTTATTTGACAGGCATTGTGCCAGGAGATCATGTAAACTGACTTCCTGATCAAAATTTCTGGAGAATTTTTTTTTGAAGAAGAACAAATTAGGTAACATGTTCTGAAGGTTTTAAAAGTAATCAGTTGGCAACCTTTACTTAAACAAAGTAACTTCACAGCTCTGCTTTCTGGGCAGGGTGGAGATATCAAAGTCATTTTCAGTTACAGAGGGACAGCCTACGCAAAATGTCAACTAAATTATGCCACACCATAGAAATTGAGGAATGTCTTTTATTCAGAAATCTACATGGAATATGTGCAAATATAAGTTGCTTTCTGAGAAAGGGAAAAGCACTCAATTCTTTAAGGGTCCCTCATTTAAAGAATCATAGAATGGCCTGGATTGGAAGGGACTTTACAGATCACCTAGATCCAACCCCCCTGCCACAGCCAGAAATATCTTCTGCTACATCAGGCCCATCAAAGCTCTATCTACCCTGGCCTTGAGAAGGGAACTTCCAGGTATCCACAGCTTCTTGGGGCAACCTGTGCCAGTGACTCACCAGCCACACATTAAAGAATTTCTTCCTGATATCTAATCTAAACCTACTCTCTCTCAGCTTAAAGCCATTTCCCCTCATCCTGTCACTGATGTAACCTGGCTGTATGTAGAAGGCTACCAATTTTGTCAGGCATTATCTACTTAGTAAAGGCATATTGGTCATCAACAATTACCTAATTATTTTTCTTGTGCACTTCATATTTTCCAGGAGCATCTGACCTATGATGGGTCCAGAAATATAGGTGGGGCTTACTGGCCTGTGGTTCCTCATTCCATCCTTACATACCCTTTTTAAAAAGTGGGTTATGTTTTGCTTTTTCCAGCCAATGGGGACATCACCATATTGCCACAACTTCTCAAATACGGTGGACAGGGTCTTAGTCACTTCCTTTCCCAGTTCCTTCAAGATCCATGGATGGATCTCATCAAGTCCCATGGACTTGTACACCTTCAGGTTTCTTTGGTGGTCTC
Source organism: Toxostoma redivivum (assembly GCA_013397375.1). Lineage (NCBI taxonomy): Eukaryota > Metazoa > Chordata > Aves > Passeriformes > Mimidae > Toxostoma > Toxostoma redivivum. The sequence goes on from VXBI01009418.1 coordinate 21,527, forward strand.
AAAACTGATATTCTCCTACAGCTGTTGGTTGTCCAGTCCCTTTATTTTCTGTGACTTCTGCAATTTGGGCAGTGTGGCTGAAGCACTCATAAGGGCAGACTGAGTCCAAAAATTCATGGAGTACCTCAGTCTTCTCCATGTTTCTGGTAACCAGGTCTTCCGTTTCCTTCCAGAAAGGGCCCATATTGTCCCTAGTCTTCCTTTAATCACCAATGTACCTGTAGTAAATTTTCTTGTTGCTCTTGATGTCCTTGGCAAGTTTTAATTCTATCAGGGCTTTAGCTTTCCTAACCTTATCCCTGGCTGCTCAGGCAACATCTTTCTATTTTTCCCAGGCAGCTGCCCTTGCTTCCACCCTCTGTGTGTTTCCTTTTTGTGTTTGAGTTTGTCCAGGAACTCTTCATTCATCCATATAAGCCTCTCGATATTTTTGCCTGACTTCCTCTTTATTCGCATGTATCATTCCTGAGCTTGGAGAAGGTGATCCTCGAATATCAACCAGTTTTCTTTGGCCTCTTATCCCTTCAGGGAGTTATTCCATGGTACTTAACTAAGCAAATCTCTGAGGAAGCCAAAGTCTACTCCTCTGAAGTTCAGGGTAGTGAGATTGCTGTGTGCCCCCCTCACTGCCCAGAAGATCTAAAATTCCACCATTTTATGGTCACTGCAGCCAATGCTGTCCTTGGGCTTCTCATTCCCCACCAGCCTCTACTTGTTGGTGAGAACAAGGTCCAGGATAGCATCTTTCCTTGTTGGTTACTCTGTCACTTGGAGAAGGAAGTTGTCATCACTGCATTCCAGGAACCTCCCAGATTGCTTATGTCTCTGTCCTGCTGTATTCTCCCTTGAATAGCTGTCAGGGTAGTTCAAGTCCCCTCTGTGGACCAGGATTGTGAATGTGAGACTGCTCCTGTCTGTCTCCAGAGGGATTCATCTGCTCAGTGTTCCTGATCAGGCAGCCTGTAGTGGGCCCCTGCTGTAATATCACCTGTCCCTGCCCTGCCTTTAATCAAGACCCATGAGCTCCCAGTTGGCTCCTCATCCATTCCAGCAAGTCCTTGACATGGAACAGGGAACAACACTTTCTCGGTAGAAATAATCCCATCCAGAAGAAACACAAAACCAAAAATGAACACATCAATCATTTATTCTGATTTCTGCCCAGGAACTGCAAGCATGTCTCCTGTATTTGATTGCTGCAGTAGACCTATGAGCTCTTCATTGTCCAGAGTGTTTCCCCGAGAATCTTTCTGAAAATTTTCTTTTCAAATGGCTCAGATTTTTGTCAACATTGGTGACCACAGTGATTTGAATCCTTTGATCTTCAAGCTCTGATTTCCACAGACGCACATCATCACTAGGGAAGATCTGTATTTCTGTTGGTTGCCCTGACAGGTGTGTGATCCTTGTTTTCCTTTTCTTCAATTCAGAGCTTCAGTAAGTCTCACTTTACCCCAACAAAACGAAACCAGATCCTTTTCTGTTTATTCACCTCTTAAGCATCTTAAAGGGATCACTGTAGGCAGTCTCACACTTCTGCAACCTGCTGCTTCATCCTGGTGCTGTTGCAGGGCTCAAGGTCAGCCCAATTAGAGGCTTCATTTGACAGAGCTGTCAACCCTTGACAGCTACAAAAGCACTGCACCTACTCCTTATTAGCAATTCTACAGATAGAGCAGAAGCCATTCTCCCAATGCCTGAACTTAGAAATTTCCATGTTCTACCTGTGCTGCCTTCAGTACACTTTGAAGTTCAAGTTCTTGAATCTTGGAAAAGACATGCCTAACCTTTTCTCCATCATCTCTGGTGTTGCACAGTCTGCAGACCTTGTCCCACAGCTTCTTCATTTGGCAACACCATCTCTCCACACAGGCACACTTCCTGCAGCATAGGAAATGCTCTGTGCCAAGCAAGAGAGGCCCTGGGCTCTTCTGGAAGGCAGCATCCACCCACTAGAGCTCTGACTGGATAATAGCCCAAGTGCCACAGGGACAGGAACCCCAGCAGCTGTTGAGGGGTGTTCTGTGGTGCAGACACCCCGTTGCTGAGGACAAGCTGCTGAACCCCATCCTGTGCAGCCTGCTCTGCAAACTGCTGTGTTTGTTGGCTGCCTCTGAGCTCTTCCTCTCTTAGCTGGCCCTCTAACCAAAGTATGTCCACTAAAGAACAGCCTGGCAAACAGCAACTCTCTGAATTACATCCTTCATATGCATACAAAATTTATGTCCATTGTGCTAAAAATGACACAGCATTAACAATAAAATTAAAAAGCAGTTACAATTCCATTTTAAAAAATTAGGAATACCCAGCATTGAGAATCAATCATAGCAATGGCATAAAAAAAACTAAACAGCAACATTTCTCATCTTTAAAAACTAAGAAATGGCTTATCGACTAGAGTTTGGCATAAATAGGCTGTAAAATCTTCACACAGAATGGATTTCAGAGAGTAAACCTTATGATAAAACTGTTTCCAGTAGATTTTAATTTTCAGAGTAAAATAGAGTTAATGGAATAAATAGGGAATTATGGCACTCAAGTATTGAAATTACCTAATCAAACATTTTAGAATGGTTGACTTAGAATTCTTTTTTGTGTTTCCAAAAGAGCAGAAATTATTCTCCTGAAGACTACTAGGATAGTAAAGGCAAACCAATCCTAGTATCCATAACAAAGTCTTCTCATATCCTACACCATTTAAGGTTTTGAAGCCTCTGAGCAATACTCTACATTTTTGATCCCAACAACACTTTGGGAGGAAGCACTTTTCTGCTATACTACTACCTGTTTGAGTTATTAGATTAGAATGCTCATTTATACAATGTCAGTCTTCGTTCAGAGAGGCCTTTTTTCTTTTACTGCTGTGGGAGAGGTCACACATTAAGCAGTCAAAGGTTCTGGTCACAAAACTATTTTTTCATCTCTCCCCACGGAAGCAGGTGAAGACAAAACATGAAAGAAATTTCTTAGTTATGGTTTACAGGAAGAAACTAGAAATTTGATGTAATTTGTGTCTTCTGGATGCCACCTGCTGGGCAGGAAGGGAAAGACTGTGAATTCTTTGTAGCCTGTCCAACAGGTAACACCAGGAAAGGGGTGCCACCGTGTACTGTTTCTTTCCAGATATGTCAGTACACTTACTGCCTCTTCCAAAGTTTTTCTTTCTTTCGCTTTCATAGATCTGTCTTCTGTAGTTTCTTTTCCTCTGCCTCTTTGCCCTTCTCAGAAGGTATCAAGAATTTTTATCACGTTTTTCTCTCACTGTAGTCTTGTCTGTGGGGGTTGCCATCAGTAATTGAAATCAAACATCACTGCTGTGTTGTCTTAAAATTAGTGTCCCTCCACCAAGACAGTTTCCAGAATCACAGCCTTAAGCTCTGCCATTTTCTCATTACTTCCCCATCATATACATTTTTTTCTAAAATCATTTTATATTCAGAAAATCAAGAAATATGTTTCAGATTGACAGACTGACCCTTTCTGTTTATTAGGCAGAGATAATTACCTCAAGTTCCTTGTTTCACATTACCTCACAAACTGAGAACTCTTCTCTTGAAAAGCAATCTTTGGGGGGGCTCCCCTCCAACTTTTTTAGACAGCATCTCCGGTCTTGTTTGTTACACAATGAGTGATTACCGTAGTTTGTTCCCAGAGGGCCATTGAGAAGAGCTCAGAAGTCCCTGAACTTTTCATTTGGTTAAGCTGTTGACAGTAGCCAATATTTTTGAAGATTTTTGACTGTTTTCATTATGAGACCTGCACAGTACTCTTCAAAGATTAGGCTCTGGAAAAGAATCATTGGAAAAGTAGAACATCGACTATAGTACAAAATTAAGGACAAAGATCATGATGTTACTGCTCACTTAAAGGGTTGCTTGTTTTGCCTGCACCTCCTTACAAAATATTTCTCTACATTTTTATACATATGCCCTCAGAGATATATAAAAATGTATCTGATTTTAAGGACACTCCTTTGACTTTTTGTCTTTTTATTCCTGTTTAATTTTTCTCTTTTTGTATTGCCATGTGAAAAGATGCATATTTGGACCTCTCTGTTCCTTGTTTTCCTTCAACTAAGAACACTATTTCTTACAAGGTAAAGTAAGTTAAATTGGCTGCAACAATAAGCTTCAGCCTTTCCAACTGATCAGTAATCACTCTTCTGATGATGCCAGAAAATAATTCAATTTTGACTATGAACTTAGGTCACCTTTCTGAAATGCTTACTTACATACTGAGCTCTCACTAAAAGCAGGATATCAATATTCTTTCCAGACCTGACATATCACTGTATTCATCAAAAATCGTACACAGTGTTCTTTTCACTTATAGAGCAAATGTAATATCCTTCTCTTTTCAAATGAGATAAATAAAAGATACTTACTGAAATTTTGCTTTTCCTTCTTTCAAAGTAAGTATCTTGATTTCCATGCAAAATACTATCTACTATAATCCAATCTGGTATTTCTACTTTTCTTACTTTAGGTCTGATAGTTGCCTATCTAATCCCTCCTTTTCAAATATATTACAGGATTCCACAGAATGAAGAATTTATATCTTTATATATATATAATGTATCTATTTATATCTTTCAAGAGCATCTGTACTGCAATCTACAGGTAATATTGTACATACATTCAGTTACCACTTGCAACATTGAAAAACTGACAAATTGTCCACAGAAATTGGTATTAATGGCATAAATACTCACATTATAAAACATATTTAAATCTATCTATGGAAGATAGATTTAAAAAGAATTTTAAAAGCACTGCAAACTATTAAAAAGGATCAAAAAATCCATGACCGCTCCTTCAAATCCACAAAAATCCCAAACACATTCTTTACAGTTTCCATTTTATGTCTGTAAGTCATGGAATCAGAAAGACCCATAACATCTTTCATATTACATGGATCACCTTCAGCATGAAAAGGTCTTGATAGAGGCCAAAGACACAAAGGCATGAGAGCTTTCAATGTCCATAAAAGAGAATTTAGACTGCAAATGAGAAGAGATTCTGAAAACTCGAATAGAAGGGTAGTCACTAAAACCCTTCTGATTGTACAAAAGTTTTGAGAAGCTGAAAAAACCTCCTTCTTTTGATACAAATAATCACCACAGATAATCACTTCTCATAAAAATAGTAATATGGACAAGTAGCCTCCTAAGCCGATTTTTGTTTTAGACAAAGGAGAGCTCCTGAGAAGGATGTGTGCTCTGTATTGTATATCCAAGCCATGGATACAAAGCTGTGCAGCATCCCTGGTTAGACTGCAATCCCAAGTCAAGTCATCCCATGACTGTCCGTACAACTGCATGAGCTCTTGATCCCAGCACTCAGTATGGGAGATATTTCCAGTAAATTACAACTATCTCCTTCAGTTTTTAGCTACCACAGACTATCTTCATGTCAGGACTAACACAATTTGTTTGTTGCCATGTCAGCCAGATCTTCATGCAACCCATCAGATTTTTATGCTCCAAACGGAATGTAAATTATCTGAAGAAAATAGAACTCTGGAAAAACCATATAAAGTAGCACAGTTCTAGAACATCCTAAAATCTACTGGTTCGTATTTTTAAGATTAGAAATATAGCAACACACTTATGAATATATTTATTTTTATGTACCAAAATCTTATTCTTAAAATCCATGCTTAATTTTTCCAGTGTGCTTACACCCTTATCTCAGTTATCAGTTTAGCTTTTCTGCTCAATAAAAGCTCCACCCTCATGTCTTTCAATATAAGCTACAAAAGGCAATCAACTTACTCTAAATACAATTAAATTATGTTTCATGCTTCATTTTCAGTCAAATCACTCTCACAATGCAGCTGGAATATTTCAGATATTGTCACCTCTTACCTCATACTTATATATCCTTGCTTACTTTCACGCCAAATTAATTCTTCCTAATTGGCTACCTCTACAATGAGATATCTTCTGGGACTAGGTAGAAAGGAATTCCTAAAAAATCCTAAGCTTCCGCTTACAGAAGTGGAAATTTAAACAAAACACAACAAAACCTTTGCTTATCAGAAAAGAGTAGAAGCATCTTTGGGAAAGGTGGTTGCCTCTGAAACCTCTTCTGATAAACAGTTAAGTGATCAGATCTTTTTAATGAAAATTAACTAATTTAAATTTGTTTTAATTTTTTAAATTCCTTTTCAGCATAATTGTTTTGCTAAAGTTCATTGCCTAAAAAATTTGCTCAGGGCTGCAGTTTAGTGTAAAACAAATGGTGTCAGTGACAGATTCCTTTCCCCTTTGTTTTCTTGGAGCTGAATGATCAAAATGTAATTTACCCTCCCCTGGGACCTGCAAAGAGGCACAGAGAATAATTACTGCTCCCTGTTATTGGTATCATATGTATATATCTGCTAACTCTTGATCTACCATGGGACCTCATGAGCTGCAGTGATTACAGTCTTATATGTAGTTCAGGCTATTCACAAGGGGAAACTTGTTTTTTTACAGTCTGAGACCATAGCTGGACAAAACACTATTTTATTAACACAGTCATTTACAATAATTTTTAATATGTACTAAAAATCAATTTTCCTGCTGAATGTAAAGGAATGTGGAGAACTGGGTTGTGATTTGTGACAGCCAGCATGACTTCACCAAGGACAAGTCCTTCCTAATCAGCCCAGAGTGGCCTTCTATGATGGAGTGACTCCACCAGTGGACAAGACCAGGGTTATAGATGTCATTTATCTGAACTTCTGCAAAGCCTTTGACACAGTCTCCCATAACATTCCTCTCTCTGAACGGGGAGATGGATTTGATGAGCAGCCTGAGAAATTGGCTGGACAATTGCATTCAGGGGGTAGTTAGTTAATGGCTTAGAGTCTCAATGGACATCAGTAATAAGTGGTGTCCCTCAGGGATCCATATTGGGACTGGCATTACTTAATATCTTTATTAGTACAGATGAAAGGATTGAGTGCACCCTCAATGAGTTTGCATATGTCACAAAGCTGAGTGGTGCAGTTCATACTTCTGGACGACAGGATGCAACCAGAAGGATCTGGATGCTGCAACTAGGTCACCCTGCTGCACTCTCTTCTCCAGGCTGAACAGTTCAAATTTTCTTAGCATTTTCTCACAGAAGAGATGCTCCATCTTAGAGCAGAGCAGAGCAGAGGGGCAGAATCCCCTCCCTCCCTCCCCTGCTGCCCACGCTGCTTTGGATGCAGTCCAGGACACGTTTGGCTTTCTGGGCTGGGAGTGCCCATAGCTGGGTCATGTCCAGCTCTCACCCACCAGCACCCCCAAGTCCTTCTCATATGGCTGCTCTCCATCTGTTCATCCCCAGCCTGTGCTGATGCCCCAACACTGATGCAGCAGCACCCTGAATTTGGTCTTATTAAATCCTCATGAGATTTCCACTGGCCCACTTCTTGTTACCTGGAAAAATCACAAATTTTTGGTTTCAAAACAGTTCACTTGAAACAAGGAACACAAGCTTCATTGTTGTTTTCTTGCTTAACTTTGTGGAACCTCGGAAGTTCTCACTATGCAATAAGATACAGTGTTCGATCAAAGGAACATCATCCTGCAGATGTAATCGTGCTGCAGACATCTAGATAATAGTTTTATTCACATCCTTATGCTATGAAACTTAAGAGAAAAACCTGTTGAGTCAGTAAAAAAATAGTCAATCAACCCCTCCCCCAAAAAAACCTCAAACAAACAAACAAAAACCCCCAACAACAAAACCAAAACCAAACAAACATAAAGCCCCCAACCAACCGAAAGAAAAAAAATCCACCAAAACCCCCCACTAAGCATGAAAATAGGGTGGATATTAAAGAAAGTAAATCAAGGACATACAGGAGGAAAAAAATGTTTTCATGGCATTTCATATAGAATCTCAAGGTAAGTACTTAGATCACGCAAATAATTTTTAACCATCATTCTAACTCATAGGTAGTCTCAAGATGACCAAATTTTCTCAATATTTGTTATATTGTCTAGTTTAAGGTCTAAGTAAATCAAGGCAAGACATTTTACTATCCCAGACGTCTCAGGTGTTTTCTATAATCTAGCAATGACAAACAAATCACACTTCAAAAAGACATTCAACTTACAGGAAAGTTCAAAGTAGTTAAATTTTTAAAGGAAAACCAAAAAACATTCAAATAAATGTGTAGCGTTTCTTCACTTCTACAGTTTAATGTTTTGCCATCAGGGTTGCAAAAAACTTACCTGGGGCAATAGGAGTTGCCAGATTTTGAGAAACTCCTCAATGAATAATTTTTATTAGTTCCATAAAAACAGTTTTTGTGTGCTGTCATTTATTTTCAGCTGTGTTCTTTCAGTTCCTCAAAATGTCACTTCTTGTTTATTTTATACCAATGTGTTTTTATGGGTAGGTATTTGCAGTTTGGCTTATGGAGTAAATATACTTTGTGACAAAAAGGATGGTTGCATTGCAGAAAAGAATATTGATAATAAAAGCCAGTTTACAGCTCTGCAGAAGAGCCTGGAGTTGTTCAGTTGAACTGTCAAGGCTAAGCCTAGACGTGAATTAAATGTGGATAGGTCTTCTTTCTATCACTACTAGTAAGTTGCCTGAGTGGTAATATACTATAATCTAAAATAAATTTTAATCCCAGACTATACGGCAGTGATTGAGCATCACATTAGAAAAGATACTGGCAATAATTTTCAAAACTTTGCGGTATACCAGGCTACAAGGTAAAAAAAATTGAACTGTGAGATACCTCAATTTTGTGCTCAGCTGTGATACTTAACCACATTCGTAAAAAGCAAAGTCAATGTGTTGCTTAATATATCATTAGAATCACAAACAATAGAACCATAAAATATTTTAGGCCAAAAGAAATCTCCAGGATCTTGTATATCAACCTCCTGCTCAAAGAGGGATGTATCAAGTTAGGTCTCTTGTCCAGCAGATGACTTGTCTCTATTTGTCCAGTAGAGTGTTGAGTATTCTCCAAGGATGGAGATTTAAAAATCTCTGTGAACAAACAATTCCAGTATTCTCTTGCCCACATGGTAAAAAAAAAGGACAAAGCAAAAAAACCCCAAACCCAAACAACTTTATATCCTTAGAGTCTTCTCTGGGCAAATCAACAAACCCTGTTCTCTCAGTCTTTGTTAATATGTCAGGTGTTATAACCCCCTGACTACCTCGGTGGCTTTCCAGTGGAGCTAACTCTGGGATATCAAAATCTGTGGTGGAAAATATTTCAAAATGTTGATATTCAACTAAAGAAATAATTAGGAAAATAATTATCTCAAATACATTTCTTTGTCTTTTCCAATTTGGATTCAATAATCTCTTGTGTACTTGATGCTGTATGAGCAGAGAAATTTCGATAAATTGGCACATAGCCTGTTCATCTTGTATTAGTTGCAGCTACAGACATCAGAAAGAAAAAGAAACTTTTAGTAACTACTATAGCACATTTCCAGCTACAGGTACTGTATATCCAAGAACAACTTGGTCCAGGTGTATTTTTGTCTTAAAATCAAATTGAGTTTGGTTGTTATTTCTACTTTACTGTTTTTTTGCTTTTGATATATCCTAAAATCATCTTTCAGCACATGATGCCCAGGCCTCTATCTTAAACAGTCAGACAAATGTAAGTAAGCAATATATGTAAAAACAGTCAGAGTAAAGTTCACAAACAGAGAATAATCATTATCCATGAGAGCACTGCTTTGCATATGCCAACACTGGATTTCCTATGCTAGGAGGTTATATTTTCCTAAGAGTTGTAAAGAGATGCAAAATCCTGACTGAAACCCTGTCACGCTTTTCTTTTTCTGTTCTCCCTATTTTTATTATCCAGAAATACAGACAACCATCTTTTCAGCTTATAAGATTGTTAATTAATGTTTTAAGAATCAATGTCTGATAATTTTGAAAGACTCCACAGTATATATAAATATATACTCTTTGCTATACTCCTTTGTCAGTAGAAAAAGACAGACTCTGAAGGGGTCTATAATATCACAGACTTGAGATACATTTAATTAGTTATAATAACTTTCACAAGAAAAATAACATGCTCAATTACTGTACAGGTCTATACTCCAGAGTACTCTTTTAGGAACTGAGATTTCCAGTTCTGAACACTGTGGTTTGTGTGCTTGGGAAACATACAAACCAGACTTTCTCCTGGACTACTGGTATTATTGACAGTACTCAATAGCTCCACATTTGAATATCTGTCAAATATGCTGTTTTCCCTAATAGAAAGATGTCAGAGAGAGCTACTTCAACATCATTACTTACAAATGAAACATATATTATCTGTTAAAGAAAAAGAACAAAATTTTGGCAACTTCAAATATAAAACTTTAAATGCATGTATAGTATCTTCCTCTGCAGTTGTGCTGAGTTTTGCTCAATAATGCTAATTTTTTACATAGTAGCTTGTATGGTTCTATGTTTTAGACCACTGCTGAAAATAGAGTTGATGACATCCCTGTGTTTTAGATACTGCTGAATAGTGCTTGAACAATGTAAGTCCTCTTCTGTTTCTCATGATGCTTGGCCAGTGAGCAGGAGAGGACAGGTTGGGAAGGGACACAGCTGGACAGCTGACCCCAACTGACTAAAACAATATTCCATATTGTATGGCATCATGCTCAGCATATAAAGCTGAGGGGAAAAAAAGGAAAAGCGGCATGGGCATTTGAAGTTATGGTGTGTGTCTTCCCAAGCAATCATTACACGTGATGAAACCTTGCTTTCCCAGAGACAACTGAACATCTGCCTACTGAAGCTTTGTTTGCACACACAGTTTTCGCTTTACCTACCAAACTGTCTTTGTCTCAACACACAAGTTTTGTCACTTTTACCCTTCCAACTCTCTCCCCACACCACTGTGGGGGATTGAGCAAGTGGCTGGCTGGCTGAGCTGCCTGCCAGGACAAATCCACAACAATAGTTCAAACACTTGCTTTCTAACTTTGTGGCAACTAAATGTCAAATCTTCTATTTTCTCTCTTCAAACAGATGAAGTCTATGCTCTAGATTTTTCTAATTCAGTGTGACTCCAGAGAAGCCACTCACAGACCAGTCTAGAGAAAGAAAATGACCTGATGAGATTTCTCTATAAAGTCAGAGATCCTTGACAAATGGGTCACTGAATTTATCTTTCTAAGGACCTCTTTCTTTGGGCAAGATGAACCAAAATAGTAAGCAGGCAGACATGCACTAGGTAGATAAGTTTTGCTAATTAATTGCCAGACATTCAGGCCTTGAACATGTCTGACAGAGTACATGCATTTATCATCCAGACCATCTGAGTTTGAAATGCTGTATAATATTAAGAATCAAGATGCAGCACCTTGATTCCATTTGGAGAATAACTGATATTAAAACCAAGAGTGATATAAATCCCATGAAGAAGAGCAGTAAAACCAAAGAAACACAGATGATACTTTTTGTCAGCACACCAGGAAGGAAGGGATTTTCTTCAAGAAAGGCAGTAGGACTGAGAGTGGGAGTGGTAAAGAGGCAGAAATAGTACAGGGTTTCCTACAGCAGGATGAGAGGTACACAGTCAGCCTGATGTTTACTTGTGGCCACTGGATGGAATTTAGACTCCTGTGGTTTTATTTTCTGTGAAAGAGTCATGATTAAAGCACTTTGATAGATTTGCATATGGCTAGCACTTCAAGGTAGGCCTCAAAAGAACAAGAACAGTGGTCTGGCCAGAGTTCAGAGGAATTGGCTGCCAGGACTGTATGTACACTGGCCATTAATTCCTCCAAATACATGACACTCTAGAGAGCTGAATATTGTGGGATAGACTTCTCATCTTTAATACAGGTAATGACTCTAACAGTTTTATCTCTAAGTGTACTTTTCTCCCACATAATTTTATCAATCCTATTCAAGCATTTAGATATATATTTAAGAATGTAACAGCCCTATGTAGGGAGGAAGCACCCCTAGGCCTGTTTTTAAGAAAAAAACTACCCTGGGTGAATACTTATGGACTTCCTATTTCAGAATTACTTCAGTCAGCAGCACAAAAATATTTATGCCACTTTAAGTGGTGGTCTTCTTATTCTTCTCACCATTGTTCATATCTGGCTAGTCCTGTCTGAATGATGGTTTGAAAGGAAACTCTCACCTGTCTTCTTAAAATTTCTCTTTTTTCCTTTTGTTGTTGTTGTTGTTACCTCTGTTACCTGTTTTAGATTAGTAGTATTTGCTGTATTTGGGCCTTGCTATCCTCAAACCTGTTTTCTTTTGCATGATGAGTGTCAGCTTCTGAAGTACATGGGCAACATCTAGTGTTAGCTGAGGCATACTGCATATTCTGGCATCTCAGTGAACAGCTGAACATCTGGATTACAGACAATCAATGACTATGCAAGAGTTTCCTTGAAAACTCTTGGTCAGGTCAAGAGGATGTATCCCAGAGACCAGACAGGCATTACCACAAAAAGCATACATCATGTATCTGCTTCCCTTTTCTCAATGCCTAACTGCCATAAGTGGTCAATTCTGTTGGTCTTCATTTTAAACTTAAAAATAAACCCTTTGGAACCTTAAGAAAGTAGGTTAAAGGTACAGTATCAATTCAGAAGTGATCTATTTTAGACAAACAAATTTCTAATGCACATGGGTATCCCTGTATCTGCTCTCAGAGTCATCCAGCAGCCATGCTTCCAGCAAGCTATAGATTGTTCACAAGCTACGAGTAAGCTAAAAAATAAAATGCTGTCATTTGCTTCCACTGGGCTCCGTGGAAGGTGCTGGTGGCTACTGCTGCATCATGAGGTCAGACAAGCTATCAGATTTAGGTGTCATGCTAGCCCCCTTAACTGCATCAACTGCAGTTTTTCTTCCATGCTGGACTTTCAATGACATGAACACAGTTATGTTTCTTTGGTTTAGCAACATCGAACTGCTTTCAGCAAAGGAAGCTTTAAGGGGAATTTGATACTCTTTTTGCCCTGGCCTGTACTCTTCCTATGACTCAAATCCAAGTTGCCAACAGTAAAAATTACTTGTCTTTTTGTCATTCTACTCGAAAAGTGTCTTGTGCTGTAGGTATGTGAAGGTAAGAGCATGTCCCATTAAGCTTAATCAAGGACCTATTCAGTGCAAAAGGGAAAATAAATGGAAGGGGAAGTGCTAAGCAAGAACACATGAAGAAACCTGACAGACAACAGATAAGAGAGATGATGCCAAGGATTAAAAGTTTGTAGTTACTAATCGATGGATGATTAAAAGAAACTCCCAGGCCCAGCTTTGGAGATGGCTACCTTCACAACTGATAAGAAAGGGGAAAAAAAGAAGATTGTGAGGATTCCAGATGTTCAAGGGGAGAGGTGTAGTGACTATGAAAAACTTACACAAGAATGTTTAGTGAATGGGAACTGGGGAGAAACAGGAATGGGAGTAGACAGGAACTGGTATAAAAGAGACTGGTTTGCTCGTCACTACACTTGTCTGAACACATCCTGTGCCTGATCAATGAAGTTGGTCCTATCCTCTTTATTAAATCTTTCCTTAAATATAGTGGGTGGTGGTCTTCACCACCAGTCACCGTGACAAGAACAGTGGACATCCTGAAAAACAGTAACTGTGAGGGAGAGCAAAGCAGGTGAAGGGCTCGGCTCCAGCTGCTGGCGTGAGACATCAAGTCACGGGCATATGTGCATGGCACCATTTGCCATGGGGCAGAAGAAGGTGTGTATCTTCTGCCAACCCATTGTGTGCAGGTGCAGCGTGTACTTCACTGGCAAACCTCAAGCTGTACCAAACAGCAAGTAGAAGGTGTTGGGTCTGAGCAGAGGTACCAAATAGGCAGAGAAGCAGCGCTGGTAACAGGGGACCTGGGATTGTATGGGACCTGTGAGATCAGTGTGTGAGTTCTGGATCTGTCAAGTGGATGACATTGTGAGTGGGAGACTTGTGAAGCATGCAAAAGGGTTCAGGACCCAGGTGGGAGTGGTGGACCAACAGAGGGGTGGGCCATGCCAGTACAGCTGACTGCATGCAGCAAGGCAGAGGTGCTAGAGAGACCTTGAATGCATTATGTTTTTCCACATATAAAACAGACATAAACACCTCCAGTTGCACAGCACTCTTACTCTGCATTAAAAAAAAAAAAAAATCAGAACTGATGCATTAAGAAACACAGCTGCCAAATTGCAAACATGAAGAACTTTTAAAACAAGTTTGAGTTTTAATGAAATTCAGGTGCAAGAAATTCCATGTAGAGTTTGAACACATTACTAGAGAAAATAGACTAGACTAAGCAGATAAATTCAGTAAAGCACTGGGTATTTGAAGAATATTCACCTTTTTAGCAGCTGCCACTGAAATTTCGGAAAGATTTTTTTTTTGGTCAATTTTCAGGCTGTAAACCAATCTCTGTACTGTAATTCATCACTGACATCATAATTCCTGGGAAATTTATTGTGTATTCATTCACAATGATACACCTAAACACTTCATGAATTATCAGTTTCCATTCTTGCTGATTAGGTGATGAACTGTTGAGACAGTATTTGCCAGCTCTTCTGCAAACTGCTGTACTTGCCTAATTTCCCTTATAGCTATTCAGTTCTTGGGCTCAAAACAAAAATGGTATTTTCAGAATTCTGAACCACAATTGATTTTCCTCAAATTTGAGTCTTACTATGGAAAAAAACTCCATCATTACAGCTCTACCTCCCAAACAGATAATGGATAAGTATATTCACAATAATAAATAAATAAATAATGCAGTGAATTCTGCTGAGAGTGTGTAAGCTTTAGTGCGTGTAAGCTTCCACACATTCAGACAATTTAGGCCTCAAGCTTGAAAAAGCTGGAGCAAACTTGAAGAGGCTCTTCTGCTAGTCCATGATCCTTTGGCAAAATATGAATGCATCCTAGGCAATGTTTGGTGCTCTCTATTGCAAAGACTCTGTATTATCTTGTATAGCTGTTAATATGAACAAACTTCACCAGAGTGAAGTCACCAAGTCACCTTCTAGAGAATAAGTTCCTTTTCCAATTTTGATTACTATATTCTAGTTCCATAGGTAGCAGTCGCAAGCTAGTAACACTGCAGAAAACTCAAGTGGGCTTGTGCGGCATCTAAGAAGCTGGCACTCCTGCTGTGGGGAAGCAGTGTCTGTACGTGCACGTCTCACAGGGGCCCGGGTATGCGATGTCTGCGTAGCAACGAAGTCCCCCAGCATGGCTGGGGGGTTTGCACAGCAGCAAAGTGCTTGTAAACATTAACTCTCCAAGACAGGGAAAGGACTGCTGCACTTGTGTTACACATCCTTTTGCCTTCCATTCCAGGGCAGGAGGCTGATATTCAAGGTTCTTGTTGCTTGCAGCATTTCTGCTCCAATACTTTTAATGGCCTTTGTCCCTTTAATCCACTTAGATGTGAGTTTATATTCTTGAAGCTATATTGGCAAATACTTATCCAGTCTGCTGCAGAAGCCCAGCACAAAACTTCATGTGCCTTCCACATGCAGTTGAGGCCCAAACCCACAATTTGATGGTATCAGAGAATAGCTTTTCCTGCTACCAAGCTCTGCGATGGGCCAGGTGAGTTTATACTTACAAACTTCCACAATGTTAATATCAGACATATGAGATGCAGTTCCTGGGATGACCTAAAAAGCCAGATGGAAAATCACAATAATATAATGTGTGACTGCATGCAGCTACGTATCTACTGCAATGCAACTTGAAAAGACAGCATCTTGTTTAATTCTACTGCTGATGTGAACATAATCAAAGTATCTGATTACTACCTTTTTTCAGAAAAGGCCACCTCCATAGAGAGGATGTCTCCCTAGCCAACTTTTCAGAGGGGGTTAAGAGGCCACCAGGAGGAGCTCTGGTTCCAAATCCCTCTAGCAGAGAGCTGGAAACATGTCTCAGTCAACATTTTAATCTCAGAGCTACCTTTGAGAAAAAAGCAGTAGCTGTGCTCCATTTTTTCTTGGGACTCCAGAAGCAGCTCCTCCACTGGGTGTCCACGTGCAGAAAGCTGCTCCTCTGAACCTCCTGCTGGTACTACCCAGCTGCTACTGGGTGGGGGCAGAAGAGGACAATCAGCAATGTCTGGTCGGTAAAGAAAAGTGAGGGATTGGAACCACTAGTTTAGTACACCGGTATCCACCCAAGTCCATGAGACCTTCAAAAACATCTTTATTCGATTACTTTGCAGAAAGACTCCCAGGATGCAGCCTCTGTAGGCACACAATCCATCACAGTTTAAGTACATTTCTATTTCTCTGACAGTCAGGCACTTGGAAACAGGCTACAAAATGAGTTACACCACCAGAACTGAATTATCCACAGGGCTACTTCAGGTCTCTGTTATTTCACCACCAGAACTGAATTATCCACAGGGCTACTTCAGGTCTCTGTTATTTCACCACCAGAACTGAATTATCCACAGGGCTACTTCAGGTCTCTGTTATTTCAGACCATTTTATAACCACTCTTCCCTCATGCCAACCTAAGAAAAACGTTGACGGCTGTTTCACTCAGCCCAGTTACCCCTCCAGAGATGAAGCTCAGGAGCCACCATGGAGGAGAAAACAAAGAGAAAAGGCAGCTTGGGGCTATTTTACACAGCAACCTTGTAATGGAGAGAAGAAAACTCTGCTTCAACTACTTTTTCCTGGTGTTTGCAGTGCTCTTTTGACCTGTGCCACACTTCCATCATGGAGTTCTTAAAGATAGAGGGAGGCAAGATAAGCAAGGCATAGATTAGCAAGTGCAGTACACACTCTGGTGTGACATTTGCGGTTGCCAGATGTGCTGGTAAATAGGCATAGAATGTGAGGATGGTGAGACACCAGAACTGGCTGTTCAGAGAAGCTGTAGATGGAAGTGTTCAAGGAGGGGCTTCGAGAAACCTCGTCTAGTGGAAGGTGTCCTGACCCACAGTAATGGGGTTGGAACGAGATGAACTTTTAAGGTCCCTTCCAATCCAATCCAATCCAATCCAATCCAATCCAATCCAATCCAATCCATTCTATGATCCTATGTGCCCGGTTTGTCTGGCCTGCAGCACATTTTTGTAAGTAACATACACTTCATACAATCTGCTCCCTTCAGTCACATTCAGGTCAAGGAAAACAAGCTCGAGCCCCACTAGGTCTGTGGCCTGTGAAAGATCAACCAGAGAGAGAGAGGGGAGAACACATCATCAGCCTAGCTACTGTGAAAGCCAAGGAAGCCAGAATACATTCAGGTACTCAGAAGTCTTCCAGTATTATGTGTAAGAAGGAATGTACAATGAGATGGTGCTGTCTTCTACTCTAGCCCAAACACATTTCATTCCCCACAAGGCTGCTGCTGACTGTGACAGTCTCCTTGCTCTGTTTTGCTCAGTGAACAGAGGCTGTGCTCAACTTCAGCCCTTCTGGAAGGTGGACTGAAATTTGAGATCAAGAGATTAAAAGCCTGTTAGGAAAGCTGGAACCTTTGTTGTTCCTCCTCTAATGTGCTGTAGAAGGCTATGAAAAAGAACTACTCTTTACAGGAAATGGAAAAAGCAGTGAAGTATGTGTAAAGGCATAGGAAGGGAAACCTGAAGGTTTGTTTTCTCACTGGGACAGGTGACTACCATGTTTCCAAGCTACTAAGCTCAACACATTGGCTTTATGTTCACCCATGGATGAAACTTAAGAGATCTTCCCAGGCAATGAAACCCTGCTAAGAGACAGGAGCGAAATATTGCTCACAAATTAGGTGTGATCACAAGAGATGTCCCATACAAATACAGAAAGATTCATCACCACTTCCAAGTTTCTTTACATTCAACAGTTGACAAGACATCTGCATCACACAGACAGCAAAGGACTTAAAACATTTTGGAAAGTCTGAACTCAGTAGAAAACTTGAAATGATTTTCTAAAATTAAAGTTTTAATTGTGCAAATCACCTCTTGAGAACTTATTTTGAAAGACTCCAACATTATGATTTGTGAAGTTCCCACAGAATTGTTTTTTTCTTAAATGTACATTATTTTGCACTCATGAGACTTGCCTGGCCACTAGAGGTTCAGGGAGACCCATCTAAAATAGCACCAAACAGACAGCAGAAACATTCTGTTCACAAGTCTTCACTGTTTTATTCTACTGTAGGTGTTGACGTGAACCTTTATATGTAATCTGGAGCCCTAAGAAGCAAGAATTAAAAACATTACAAGCATTACATAAAATACCAACTCTTTTTCCCAGTTGTGCTCATATGATCAAAATACTCTGTTCTAATAAATAAGTCAGTGGTGTGTAAATCTGTTTACAAGGCACTGAAGGTGAAAAATATGTACTTTAGTTGGGCTCAAGCAGCTAAACAACAGCTATGTTACAGCGGCATTATAATCTCCCCAAAGCATTATGGGATAACATGAAATCATTCTTCTGCAAGAGAAGGATAAATAACACTTTCGTAAGAATATCTTCTCCTGTATTGGGCAGGTCAAAACAGTTAATAGAGTTGATGATCTGGACTCAGGAAAAGGAGGCAGTTTAAGAACACCCCAAAGAATAGGTGTCTGACTCATAGTCTTCTACTTCTTTTTTTGGTATAAGTTTCTTTTTTTTATTTTTAAGGCAAGAATCTTGCAGCTTGAGTCCTCCTGTGTTTTAATGACACATTATCTTATGCAAAGTCAAAGTCAGCAGGGGAAGGAAGAGAGAATGGGAGAGCTGGTGAGCACTGCTGGTGTCTGCATGAGTGCGACTGGACCGTCCGTGGCCCCGGGGCCGGGGCTCGACCGTGATGTAGCCATTGATGATGCGGATCCGGGGAGGAGGATCAGTAGCACTGCAAGGCAAGACAAGAACATCAGTCCTGAGCCAGCCCACAACTGCCCGACAGCCCCAGAGCAGAAGGGGCTCAGCCTCTGTGATCCACTGTCAGTTTTCTGGTCTCTTAAACAAGTTACACACTGACCAAAAGTCTGTGCCTTTTAAGTGGCAGAGTGCTGTCATGTCCCTTCCTAAAACATGCAGACAACTCCCATACCAGCCCAAAAGGACAAGGTGCTGCCCAGCCAAACTGTGAAGTAGACTTGAGGGGGAACAGCAAAGAGACTGAGGAGGGTGATGACAGCAAAATACCAAAAATACCTGCCCTGTGTCAAGTCTACCTAGACTACCCATTGCTCCCACACAGTCAGTCAGGTGGGTAAGATGACCATATTCCCAGCCCCTGCCAGCTAAGAAGAAAACAGATAAGAACAAAACAAGTGTTGTTGCAGAGGAGTATCACTGCATGGGTGCTTGCTGAGCACAGCTAGAGTGAGGCATCTGTTTTCTGAGTACATCTTCCTCAGCCATGCTTCCTGCACCTTAGTGTGGACTCATCTTGCTTCTATACTGTATGATCTCTTCCACAGGTCAGGAATTAAAAAGATTTATACAACGTACTTTAAGCAGAAGAAGAATGCCTTCCAGAAACATATCCTAGATCACCACATTTCAGAGTATCTCCCAGTGGTAGAGAGTACTCTGACATCGTGATGAAAAAGAACTGAATTAGAGCATACATGAGCTGAGCTCCCATACTGGCAATACATGATGGAGGAGAGCAATTTGTATGTTCCAGGCTGCTAATGCCAACTGACCTGAACTAGGGGAGATCACATACCACAGCATGCCAAGAGCCAGAAGGGTCAGATACTACACAGATTGTTGCTCTCTTTGGCAGGGCCTGACGCCACAGCTATGCAACTGGCATAACCCCCAGGACCACTTGGTGCTGTGTAGAACTTGAAGACAAATCTGGACAAAACTAAAAGCAAGTCCACCTGGCAAATAAAAAACGGAGTAATTTCCTCTGCACCTAATCCCCAGCCTCTGTGCACCATTCTTGTCTTATTTCAGTCCGCTAAGCAAAAATGCTTTGGGAAGTGGAAGGCAATTACTATCCTTTTAAAAAACACTTTACTCTTCCTTACCCAAAGGGCTCCCCAGAAGATCTGAACAATAGCTGGAGAGAAGCCAGCTGGCAGCACATCAAGGAACTACAGCTGCTAACTGATTCGTACAGGGGCATGAACCACGGCCATTCTGACAAGTCCAGACAGTTCTACTAAATCACCTGAGCTGCACCTTTCACATTTTCAGGCTCACTGGAGAAATCACAGAGTTATGTAGGTTGGAAAAGACCTTTAAGGTCATCAAGTCCATCTGTAAACTTGAAAGCTGTGAATGGCCCATTCGTAAAAAACCCGACAGCTTTACCTAAGCCTGCACACCCAGAGGTTCTTGATTTCTCTGGGAAGGGATGTGCCGCGAGGTGGGGCTGTCAGCCCAGCCCAGCCGGCAACCCGGGCTTTACGGGTGGGGCTCCTGCCAGAGGGACAGCTGCCCTCCCTCGGCACTACGGCACAGCAATCTCCCAGGCATCGTTCGTCTTTGCCATGCAACATCTCCATCTCCAGATGTTTAAGCTCTTCTCTGCTGCTAAGGAGTCTCCCCTACAAAGCACTGTCACTTAGCACTGGGCTAATTTTCTAGCACAAAGGACGACTTAAATTGTAGGGGAAGAAAGGAAACATGAAAAGGAAAGCAGTGTTTGCTGGTCCCATACTTAAGCAGTAGTTTCCTAGGCTGCCATCATTTGCTTTGTTTTTGCCTCACTATTGCCCTGCAGTACTTGAAATCTAGTATGCAGCCCTAATGTGCCTTCAATTTGGACACAATAGCACAATTTGCTATCTTCCCTCTTCTTCTGAAGGCTTGATACTGCAAGTGCACGGGTATCTTAAGAGTCACTGCCCACTGACTTCCCTGAGTTTTGTGGGAGCAACTGCATGTAAAATACAGAACATGGCACTGGGGAGGCAGGGTGGGAGATTAAGACAGACATTCCTTGCATTTCAACTAAACAGACTAACAACAGAAACTCCAAAAACCCATTCACAAAAAGCTAGTATCAACTACATTAATAGAAAGTAAATGGTACACTAAGAGACAAAAATCAAATGTGATCAGTACAGGATTTGTTATATTGATGAATCTTGGACTGTGTGTAGGTCTGTCAGAGGACATTTTACATGAACATTTTTCTCCCTTTGTCTCCCAAATACTTATACTAAGATTGAAAAGGAGCAGAGAAGGGAATGTGATCTTAAAAATCTGACAATAGCTAAATGCTTCAAGCAGAACAGCAGCTGCAGTCACCTGTAGCCAGCCTGAGCCATGTATCACTCATTGCAGTGGTACAATTAGGATCCAGGGACCTGATAGGAAAGGCATAGGAGAACCCTGATATACTCAGTAAGTGGGGAGCAGGAAGAAGTATTCTTCAGAGGGAAAAAATCCCAAATAATGTACAGGTTTCATTTCAAGAACTGACAGACTTTTCTCCATCACCCCAACCTGGTTGGGGTCTGTTTGTTTATGGTATCACAAAAATTTAATGCCTTCAACCTGAGTATGGCAGAGATACAAACACACAGAGTACATAAGAAAGCTGATTTGGGCTGATACGTGTTATCTGACAGGAAGGAAACATTAAGGTATACCTTCAGCCACAGGCCCAAGAATAGATAGAGAGAAATTGGCTTTTTTTTTTAATTTTTACCTTTTTTTTTGTTACTGTAGTTCTTGTAGGTAAGTAAGCTTTTCTGGATGAAAAGTAAGGGTTA
Organism: Toxostoma redivivum; assembly: GCA_013397375.1. NCBI lineage: Eukaryota > Metazoa > Chordata > Aves > Passeriformes > Mimidae > Toxostoma > Toxostoma redivivum. The sequence continues at coordinate 43,154 of VXBI01009418.1, forward strand.
TGTGTGAACCTCTGCCCCACAACACACTAATCTTTTAATATAAATTCTGCCATCCATTATGCTGTCATGCTTTTTCAGACTGAATGAATACAGAGACTGAAAATACTGCATGAATATTGCCCAGGTGCAAGGAGAACATATGCCAGGAATGATAGTTTCATCATATGCAGCAGCTTTTGGGTAACAGTCCAAGGCTTTGATCTGTACCATCTACCACTGGACCCAGCCTTCCATGAAAGAGAGAACTTCCATATGCTCACAATCCCTCAAACCCAAATGCAGAATGATCTAGACAAGACTTCCACTTCTTTTATGCCTAGTTTTCCACAGATATAACTATGCAAAGGAAAAAAAAAGAAAGCCTTTTTTTGCCACTAAAAGCACAAGAAACGTTGTGCAAATGCTTCAGAAAGAATCAGAGCAGTGCAGAAGGTCAGATCCTGTCCACAGGATATATCCACCCCTGCAGAAGGATCTGTATTAAACCATCTAAGTTAAAGTCCAGCTTGCAGACAAGCCATCCTCCCCCTCCCCAGCCATTAGTTACCTTTCTTCAAGGCGAACCCAGAGGTCATTAAATTGTCGCAGTCTTTGCTTCTTCTGCTGCTGCTGCTTCTTCTTTTTATACTTCCTGTCTACTTTCATGAGCACATCAATGCTGTCAGGGAATAACAGGTGAGGCAGGAACTCTTCCTCCTCCTCTTCCTCCTCCTTCTGGGGGTGCAGTGGGAGCTCATGGGACATGACATAGGGAGTATGTGATGATGAAAAGGCTAACAAAGTTTTGGGGGATTTTCTGCTGGAAGAAAGAGACAACATAGATAACATTTAAAAGGGCTTTGAGGCAAAATCCTGTAACAGATACTATTAAGGCATATACATAAAAAATAGATATTTCTCTCTGGATGCTCACTTCTCTGTCTTGTATTCCTGCTCCCTCTTCCTTAAGTCAATATTGATTTTGTGATCAAAATAGTGCTCTTTAGCAAAAAGAATATTTGGAAAAGAGGCAGTCTGTATCAGAGAAAAGAATGCAGTCTGGATAAGGGTGGAGTAACTCTTGGTATTAAGCCTGCATATCTAAAAAGAGACAAAAATGGAATCACTTCTAAGTCAGCGTCAAACCACACTCCTCTAGTCTGATGTGCTGAAGAACACAGACCAGATGATTCCTTTCAACATTCCTGCCCAGAGCAAACTAACTCAGGGAACAAGGGGAAGAGGCAAACAAAACAACTAAAGCACAAGCTGATGAAACCAGTTCTGGATCAGTAATTCTCAGTGGAGAAGGTAAAAAACAAGCTATAGAAACACATCAGAAAATCACCACCTTTGAAGGGAAATGTTTGGCATACCATTAACAGTAACCTGGTTGCAACCAGTAACCTGGCTGATAGACCCAGAGAAGGCTTAGGTTCTCAATGACCTCTATATCTCAGTGTTCAATGGCAAGTGTTCCAGTCAAGCTGCCCAAGTCAGGGAATTCCTGTTAAATTTGATTATCTTCTCTGATGGGGCTGCAGCATTGATGGATGTGGCAGAGCAACTGCCATCATCTGCCTGGACTTAGGCAAAACATTTGACACTGTCCCACAACAGCCTTGTTTCCAAACTAGATAGACATAGATTTGATGGACAGACTGCTTGATGGATAAAGAACTGGCTGCACACAAAAAATTGTGGCCAACAGCTCCTTGTCCACATGAAAACCAGTGATGAGTGGTCTCCTTCACGAGTCAGTACTGGCATGGTCACTGTTCGAGATCTTTATCAGGCACATGAACAGTGGGATCAAGGGCACTCTCAGTAAGTTTTCCACCAACACCAAGCTCTGTGGAGNGGGTCTCGAGGTGTGAAGACAGACTGAGAAAGCTAGGTCAGTTCATTCTAGAAAAGAGAAGGTTGTGCAGAGACCTCATAGCAACTTCCCAGCATCTGAAGGATCCTACAGGGAAGCTAGAGAAGGACTCTTTTTCAGAAATTGTAGTGACAGAAGTAACAGATACAAACTGAAGAAGCAATGAATTTCGGCCATTTATACAGAATAAATTCTTTACTGTAAGAGTGGTGAAATTCTGGAAGAGGTTCCCCAGAGAGGTGTGGTGCCTGAACCCTGGCATTTTTCAAAGCCAGGTGGTATAAGACCTTCAGCAAGCTGGTCTAATGGGAGGTGTACCTGCCCATGGCAGGGGGATTAGGACTATATGATCTTTGAAGTCCTTTACAATCCCTTAACATTCTATGATTCTGTGATTAAGGAATCCTTTGTGCATCAACTGAAAGCAGATTAGTTTTGGCACCACCAAATTCACTCTCTTCTCATTTTCTTTTTGATGAAGGCAGATGGTACAAAGCAGTGGATGCACAGTGTTTACAAAACATCGTGTCAGAGGACATGTCTGACACATAAGAAACCAGAGCTCAACACACCATTGTGGCATTGGCTTCTAGTGTTGATCTGCAAAAGGGTGTAATGCCGTCCTGCCACTCAGATAAAGCACACCAAGAAGCATGAATTGTGGTCTCAGTGGGTATTAAAGACAAGTACAGAGGTCTACATTAAAGGGAGGAAACTGAGAAATTGCATCTTTCTCATAAGCAGAGCCAAGATTTGCACACATTTATAGGAAGTAAGGAGGGAGTGGGAGTCAGGCCTTAGCCTTCCAGCTGCCCAGATCCTATATTAGTCTAGCAGCATTATTGGGAATTTCAAAGGAGCTCCAGCAAGTGAGACATGTCATTGAGACTATCTGCATATACAAAATGCCCTATAATACAAATCTTGTAAACACGAAGTTGAGCTCCCAGAAAAAGCTCTCAGGGATATGACTAGTCAGCTTCCTGCAAAGGTGATAAATTGAAATTAACAACACTCAGCTCCACCCTGATTACTGAAGCTCTATTTCTTTGTTCTTAGAGCAAGCAATATCTCACCTATACTCTAAGGCAGGCAGTCTGCAGTGTCCTACTCACTCATAGTTTTGCTGGCCCGCATTTCTTATTGATTGGAGCCATTTTCCCTCTTTACTTGCTTATGAGCATCTTGGACAAAACCACAAACTCAAGCCACTCTGTATATACACAGAACCTAGCAGGAATATCTGACTGATCTTTATGGCTACTACATAAAGCGGAGAGATGCAACAGCCTTCTGTAACAAAAGTGCAGACTGGCTTGGGCTCAAATCCAGAAAGGTAACAGAAAACCACAGACCACCAAGTAGAAACCTGCCTTTAAACAATGAAACTTTCCCAGAACTGTGCTCCTTTTTCAGCTTCCAATGGCATGAAAAGGATGTGGTCTGGAAAGAGACATATTTCAGCATGGATGCAGTTTTCAAGCTAGCCCATCACTGTAAGCCCACTTATTTGATGGCAAATAGAGAGTAGTTCCTGCAGACGAGGAAATGAAGTTGTGGACTACAACATTGAGAAAGCAGATGGAAAACAAAGATAATTTGTCTTACTTGCTGCAAGGAAAATCAGAGTGATCACATATTGAAGTTTATATGAGAGTCTGCTGCAGAATAGACCTTGGGTTATCAATCTCATTCAAAATCATTGTGGTGTCACAATCAGTCACACTTCATCACCTCTGAACTGCCATGACCCTTCAGCTCTTCTCCTCAGCTGCTTCACATCACCCACTCTTTAACTCCACCTTACAGAGAAATGATCTCTCATTAGTTCTCTCCAACGACCTGATTTAATCTGTTCCAAGATCTTCTGCCTGTGAGTCCCCTTTCCACCATTTCTCTTCACTGTTTTTGTTCCTTAACTAAATCACAGAGCAGGCAGTGCCCCACCCCTGCAGATTACAGTGCCATGCTGCCTGCAGCCTTCCCTGCTGAACCCATGGCCACACCATGCTGGAGCTCAGCACTGCTACAGGTAGAAGGTGACCAGCATGCTGCATGGCCAGACATTTATTCTGATACATGTGGCCTCAGACACATCCATGCACCAAACCTCCTTTCTAATGTTTCCTGCAGGACATTCTTCTAGAGACCACTGGAAAAGGCACACGGGTTCAAGAGCCCATCCTTCTTCCCCCAAGCCAATTCCCTCTCCTGTCAAAGCAGCTAAGGGAGAGTCAGCAAGCACCTTAATTATTGCTGTGATTGTGTTGAATATTTTACGTTATATAACTACATTCTAAAATCAGGAACGACAGTTAAAGACCAAAGTGATTCAGAAGGAACTTGACTGAACTGGTGGTATTATTTACAAACTGTCCTTTGCAATACTACTGCTTGGAGCACCTCTTTTGCCTTCCCTGCCTGGAAGACACCAGGGAAAAGGAACCTTTCTGTCTGCTAGACTAGGAGCACCCACCCCATTCGCTCTGCAGATGGAAAGTTCACATCAGGCAGCCCCACCTGCTACAGAAAAATAAGCGTGACTATCCTGCATCCTTACTGGTTCCTACACACAGGTATCTACAACATATCTCACAAGGGACCTTTTGTTTAGCCAGTGCACAGGAAGCAGCAGACTGTGCTGCTACAGTGAAATGTCATGTCACAGGGAAAGGAGATGATTGCAGACTTTCTTCTTCTTGTATTGTAGATCCTCTCAACTAATATCCCTACTGTGTCTGACACCAGAGCAGTCATACTTATATTCTTTGTCTCAGTCCAACCACTTGCATTTTTATCCTGTCTCTATTACGAACAGTGAAATTGTCCACAGGTACTGACTGGACTGTGTGCAGCACTATATAGGACAATAGACGGACACAGCTCTACATTTATGTGATCAGCACTGGGTCACAGGCTGCTCTGCTATCTGCTCCTAGAACAAGCCCAGGATAGCAATCAATGAAATCTTCTTTCCAAGCCCTAGGACTCTGACACACTCTTGCCACAGGTCCTTTCCCTCACTTTAAATGCTCTTTTCCTTTGAACCCACATTTTTCTGAAAATGTATTTCATATTTTTTGATCTGTTTCCAAGTCATGCAGAAATGTGAATGGCGAAGTGCCGTCTTCTTACTCAGGTTTAATATCAAGACTCCAGGAGAGATGCTCTGTCCAACAGTCCTAATAAGAGGTTTAAGATGCAACTAAAGCCAAACTGAGGGCTACTCAAGTAAGTTACTCCAAGTAACCTTGATATCAACCTTCCTGATAAGTGAAAATCTATCCCTCCTTTCTTCAGTTGTCTGCCCTTACAGTTACATCTTTACAGAGCAGTATCAGATCTTGTTTATTCTCAACTACCTATTAAGTTATCTTTCTTTAAGCTTTAAGAGGCTTCTGCAGCTCTTTTTAGGAATACCTAAGCTAAGAATAAAAAAACAACATGAAAATATCAATGCAAGCTCTTTTGGGTTTGTTTTTTTGGTTTTTTTTTTATCATCTCTGTAAACACCAGTACACTCGATTTTCTAGCACAACTCAAGTGTTACAGAATCATTAAGTCTTGTGCTTAAGCACAGGTGCTTCTCATTGTCAGACTACCTGCCCACTGGTAGAAATTGGGTTAGGGGCTGGCATTCATATAATCATGGGCTAAGTCTTGGATCAGTTTTTCTCAGTGCATGTAGAGTTAATGACGTATGTCCATGTCAAGAATCATTGCAAAAACAGGACCTGCCAGAATTTCAATCTCATGTTTTCAGACAACAGCAAAGGTGGTATAAAGAGAAAGATGAAGCAATCAGAGTATAAGAAAAACAGCTGTTACTAATTGGCACCACATGGGTAGAGCCCTTGGAACAGACCAAGACTCAACACCGTGCCCTCTGCACAAATCCTACCAAAAGGTGATAGTCCTGCCTGAGAGTCCCATATCAGAAATGTGGGGGAGGAAGGACAGAGATGTAAACAGTGACACTGCCTGGCACAGAAGATAAAAGTGAAACAGTACCATAATTGGGACCAGTTTCCAATTTTCTCCTTTGTGGTCTTTTAGCAGTGAAGAGTGAATATATCTGACAGCTACATGTTTGATAAGTCTGGAGAAGAGGAAAGCAAAGATTGCAGACCCTAAGCTGATGGCAAGAATTCCAGGAAGAGGTGAGTCAAAGCACAAGTAATTCTCGGTAGAGAGTGGAGGAGGAGATTATCTGGCATTCTGTAGTTACTTGAAACCATGGAGGTGGATAAAAGCATCCAGTGAGAGATAAAAAGAAGCAAGAAGGGTATATCCCAAAGGACAGCTGCAAAATGAACCAGAACAACAAGTACCTTAGCTTAAAAACGCGGAAGAAAGCAGGGGACATGAGAGCAATCAGTCATATAGACAGCTTGCAAAGACTCTGGGCAATCAGATTCTAAGCTGGGAGAGAGTAAACAGAAAGAATAAAAAATAGCCGTATAAAAGAAGGGGATTATTACAAGGCAGGGCAGTCAAACACATAAAAGAGAGGAAAGAGAAACCTGGAAGGCTGTGTGGTACAAGACAGCATCCAGATCTGATGAACCAAGCATGCATACTCTGCAGCTATTAATTTAAGACTTAAAAACTTATAAGGGTGAAAATTTATTAACAAGAGGAAGAACAACAAAATAGGATTATAAAAACAACCAAACAAAAAAAACCCAAAAAACCCAAACCCCCAAAAAACCCACTAAAAAACTCAACCACAAAACCAACAACAACAACAATAAACCAACAAACCAAATAGCCCCAACCCCAAGAACAAAACCCAAGAAACAAACAAAGCAAAACAAAAACCCCCAAAACAAAACGAAATAAAATCCCCTTTCCAAACTAGCTCATGGAAGACAAAAGCAAACTGCTGGTAAGGAAAGAAAAAGCCTAGCTCACTTTTAGTTATAATTCCAGCTACCATTCCTACTTCAAAATTATTTACAAACCCACTCCCCCAATGGCTGCTCAGCTAGGTAACAGCATGAATTACTTGTTGATGGCTCGTCCAGCTGGAGTGTGTTCTACCTCGAACCCTTCTCTCCTCAAAACATCAATCACTGTGTTGTTGCCCATGAAGTGACCTGCAGTTAAAAAAAAAATGGCATCAGAACTCACCAACCACATGGGAAGAGGGAGAAGAACAAAGTCCTTCCTCATCACAGGAGATGTGCCACATTCAAGGCAGGTAGGGCTTTATCACTCTCCATCAACATGCACCAGAAACACAGGATCTCTAATGAGTGATTGCTGAACTTTCCCAAGGTCACTTCAATTACTACATTCTGCCTTTCTAAAATGCAGATGTGATTGCAATTACTGTGGTCCCACAGGTTGTTGCATAATGGGCTGCCCAGGGAGGTGGTGGAGTCACCATCCCTGGAAGCGTTTAAGGAAAAACTGGATGTGTCACTTAGCACCATGGTCTAGTTGGCATGGTGGTGACTGGTCAAAGGTTGGAGTTAATAATCTCAGATGTCTTTTTCAACCTGACTGTGTGATTATCAGGCCATGCAGCAGTGAATCTACCACTGGTGGTGATGCAAAGAAGGTCAGAATCCAGCCACATTTTAACACTCTCCAGCATCACAAAGACACAGAGCTGTTATTCAATATCACTAACAATTTTAAAATTATTAAGAATCATCCAACTGCAAAGAACAGAAAATCACTCTGAAAGCCGATGACTTAGATCAACCTCTTTCATTTCTTCATTATATGACACTGGGGCCAGAAACCTGACCTCAGCCATCTTGATAAAAGGAGTTAGTTTCAGAAGGATATAGATAGTTCTGTCCTAATTCTGTGATTTACATGTCCACTCCATTCTCAGATAGATTTTGTGGCTGGTAAGATTGTATTTTGGCATTCTAGTGACTAAATAACTCAAAGACTGCAGGAGCTTTCCTGACTGTTCTGCCCACAGAATGTCTCTCACCATAACTTTAACATGTCATCAGACCAAGATGCTGAGAAGCAGAAGAAAGAGCGAACAAAGAGAGAGCAAAGGCCTTGCACACTCCCTCATAGATCCAGCTTTCATAAAACATTTCTTCATTTAACAGCCTAACTAAATTAAAATTGGCCTTCGGCAAATTACTCATTAGAGTGATCCCTTACCTCTGTAAATGTACACGGTGCTAAACCTGATAAGTAAGTCCAGAAAAACTGTTTTCTGGTAATAGTGTTCATAAATAAATTGCAATAGAACCAACAGAATTATTCTAGTACCTAGGGAAAGCAAGAAGTTATAAAGAGAATTCTAACAGTGCTGAGAATACCAGGAGACTAAATAAAAGGAATTCGTGACTTCTCATTCCAAAAGAGGCTGAATGAACAGGAGCACAAAAATTCCAGTTTCTCATGCCACAACAGCAAAGTGATATACCAGCTTAAAGCATGAGTTGGATGGTAGCATTAGAGCACAAGATGAACTTTCCTCCGGAGCCTAAGAGCATAAACCAATCTAGCTCAAATGAAACCTTTTGACTGAACACTGCAATGCACACCCACCGGGAACCAAATTTTCTCACACAGAAATTGGATTTTGCCCTACTTCCTCAGATTAAATTTTGTCTTCAGAAGAATTAAAGCTTAGGTACCATTATGCTGACCTAACCTAACACTGTTGATATCTGTTGCTTCCCAATGGCTCAGCTCCAGGTACAGTTAGACAAGAACTCCCTCATGTCAGCAAAAAACACCAGTTGCAGCAGGGAACAGGAATGACTGTAATGAAATATTGTAATTGAGTAAAATTAGCTACTGTAAAACAAACACTAGGTATCTAAGACCTAGTTTCTATCTCTCATCTTTAACACAGAGGAGAAGTATGTGCAAAGAGAAGGAGACAGGGATTCATTCCTCCTTCCCTATCTCCATGCAGCAAAGGAAGGGTTGCTTCCAAAGGGTGATCCAATCCTTGCAAAGGACAGGGAGGCAGGACAACTTGGACTTGTAGAGAAGTTAGCTGACACGGTAGGGGCAGTGTATAGTCCAAGTTCAGATGAGGCATTCACCTTATGCAGGCAATAATGCATGAGCCAAATCCCATCTTCAGAAGTGAAAAGCAGTGCCAAGTCTGAACTCGTATTTTCCTAATCCAAATCTTTCAGCGGAAGGGGACAAGGCATAAAGATAAACAATCTATAAGACAATGTATGGTCTTAAAATAATATTCCTCGAGCCACTTTAAGAGCTCATAGCTAGATGCATTTCAAGAGTGAGCTACTGAATAGCTAGTCACACCACACCATTAAACATACTTCTCCTCTATCAATCTTCAGTCATCCTTGCTCAGAGCAGTGATTTAGCCTGAAATGTAGGAAACCACTGTAGCACATAGATGAACACCATTTCAATCAGTCAACCTGCTTGGGTGCTTTTCTGTAGCTGGGCTCTTTATTTTTAATTTAATTTAATGCAGTGATAAGAATATCTTTTATACCACAGTTATCTGTACATGCTTTCACAGAGTGCTTCTGCTCATTGTTGCCAAGGTGATGAGTTATGTCTCCAAGTGAGAGAAAAAAGATGTGCTAATATTGTGAAAAAGAGAACATACCAAATGAATAAATATGTATAAAACAGATGCATACAAATACAATGTCACGTGATATTAGATTGTTCACAAGACATGATCAATCAAGAGCCACTCAGGCTAGGTACATAATGGGTTCAGTGATGCAGCATCCATTATCCAAAAGGAGGCTGCATGAGACAGAACTTGTTTGTGGCCCAGAGGATCTACAGGTTCAACTGAATGAGATGCAAAATTTTAAAAGGCAGAAGGATAGGGTTTGAGGTACTGAACCCAACCAGGAACCTCTCTAGCAGAGAACTTTTGACTCATTCCTGGGGACCACCACAAAAAAATAACTCAGTGTATGAGATCAGATTGCCAAAAACAACCATAAAAAAACATGAGAAAGATTCACTCTCCAAGGTTTAAGATCAAGCAGCTACTGCTGCAAGGGAGACTTAGATAAGTCATGTGACAGGATGCAGACATCTTTCACCTGTTTTCTGTTTTAGTCTAACACACTTGAATATTCCCCAAAAGAAAGGCCCTGGGCACTGTCCCATCAGAAAACCTGCTCTTTTCTTTCTGTACATAGCCCTGCATTATCCTCACACCACTAGGTGAAAAGATACCTCCAAGAGGTCAATTTACTCTGGTATGGGGTGGGGCATCATGAATCTTTATTCTTCTGTGTTCAAGCTCAAAGGGAAACTAAGAAGCTGTTATGTGGACCAGCTGTCATGCACTTTACTGGGGAGTAAATAAGACCCAGGCCTTTAATCTACATTGAAAGAAGATGGCATGCAGGGACCACAACAGGCAGTATGCTTAAAGAATAACACAGTTTGGCCAATGTGCACTTGCAGACTTGACCACACATTGTGTGGTTCTGACCTTCCTCAGTAGCTATACCCAATCCTGCAGAACACGAGTGTCGCAGTTTCAGTGTAGTGGTTTTGATTTCAGAAATCTATACAAACCACCACGTTGGGCTATTACTACTGCCCTGAAACTTATGTCTCCTGCTTGCAGCTTTTACTGTCAGCATATGCAGAGCTGCTTCTGTAACCATGTCAGTTTAGGTAAGTTTTATCCAGACGACTGTGGGTTTCAGCAGAGATTGCTGAACCCAAATTTGAGCCATTGTGAGCCCGAAATATCTCAGCATCTAGTGAAAGGAACTAGGAAATATTGCAAAACAAAGGTTCAGTTTCTATTACTAAATTTTAACTTTTCACAGAAACTGAGTCTGTAAGACTCGTGAAAACTATACTACTCTCTGAATTTCAATAAAATCGACTTTTCCAAGCAGATCACTAAAGTTCTTTGACCTCTTCATGTAAAAGGAAACCCCCAAATATACATAATTCTCTGTTTTCTTAAGTAGAGAGATGGCACTTCCCATCCACCCCAAAAGCATGTCAAGACCTCACCATTTACAAACATCCCAAGACAATGAATCACTGGACATACATGTAAAGACACCAAACTGTTTGTTAGGAAACCTGATCTTGACTGCTGACTTCTAAGATGTTGTGGGAACAACTAAAGCATAGAATTATGGCACTGCAATCACAAAACAACACAAATTAGTCCAGCCACTGAGGACATCATAAAGCTGGATGTTTATTTGGACTGCAAACACTCAAGTGCCAGACACTCTATGTCACGGAAACAAATACTTTCAAGAAAGTTTTAGAGGTATAGATCTTACAATTATTTAGAAATTCCTGGAAATGCCTATGGCAATTATAATCTGCTTACATTCTTCATAACTCTTCCTTTAACATAAAAACAGTTATACTTTCTAAGTACACACTGGGATGCAGAACATGGAGTCATTTTAATCTAGCTAGTATAATTATGAGGAAAAAAGCCAGACAAAATATTTGTCATGATCTAAAGCAAAAGAAGTAAAGCAGGTGATGTGATCAATTAAATTACAAATCAGTTTCCTTCATACATATGTTTTCTGCTCACACTTTTCAAGAGGAAGACACTGTTTTCAAGAAAGTATGATGTACCCAGGTGTAGTGAGATTGCACTTCACTTCTCCCAGAATCAGGAGGAGGAAATTTTGCAGCTACATTAGATAATCCAAGCAATATATGGAAAACAGGGATCAGTCATAAGTGGCTGGAATTCCAAATCTGCCATTTAAGTGTATCAAATGCAAAACATGTAATACTAAATCCAGTAAATTCTTGCTTCTCACAGTATTTCCATGTCCAGGAAACTCCAGGTACCAGAACAGAAACCAAAGGACAAAGAGCATGGTACTCTCACAAATTTAATACTGCAGGGATAAGGAAATGAAAGGCTGAAGGGGATGACGTGGCACCAGTGATGCTGTAAGTCAACTTAAAGAATCCTGAATTCACATTAGGTGTAGGAGTGTAAGGATGTTGCATTAAAATACTTCTGCAGGCTTGGAGGTCAAATCCAATACAAACAGCCCTCCAATGCTCTCCTGCATTTTTCAGACCAAGGACCTCCAAACAAAATTCTTCCTGTAATTACTTACAAGATGAAATATTAATGAAATATTACTCCATAAACTTTGAACCCAAGGTTTTATCCTACTAAGACCATGATAAGTGTTTGTCCACAAAAACACGATTTCCTGGAAATCTTCTATTAGTACAAAACCTTAGTAGATCATACTTCTCTACTCTTGAACCAAACAGGAAAATCTGGTGAACAGTGGTGTTCTCTGTGCCCAAGAGAGTACTTTCCCTAGACATGAGAAGACTGAAAGAAAGTGCCTCAAACTTGAATTCACTCAGGAGGAAAAAATACAGTCTTCCATTTCTTCAAAAGTGATGTAGTTTGCTAATCAACTAACCTATGTAACTTCTCAAAGTAGTAGATGTTGTGCAAGTAGCCTTGTGAAAGGTAAGAATATACTAATCTACCTGTTCCTGTTGAAAATTAGGCCTCTTAAATGTAAGATGTGAGTACATTTTATCCCAGGGATTCCCATTTTTACCCTTGGGCAAAGACAAACACCCTGACAATGTCCAAAAAATGAAGCCAGAAAAAGCTTTTTCACTGATTATAAGACCAAATTTATGACTAAATTAACACAAAAGAACAGTTTACATGCCCATATTGCTTGTTTTTAGAAAAATTAGTTAAGAGAAACAGCTTACATTCAGGCAGCCTGGGTATCCACTTACTCAGAGTTTTCCACTGATAAAGCCTTAGGTTATGAGACAAGAAGACCCTTATGGAGGTGACTATGCTAGCAGCCAGCGCTGTGTTACCAGTAAGGGAAGGAATTACCGATGTCATATCTGAGCTACAGTACTCACAGACACCTCTGCCACTGGATCTGCTCCACACACTACTCCTTCCTTTCCAGCAAAAAAGTTATTAAGGACTTGAAATTCCCCTAGCTCAAAACACACATTACATGATGGAAGTTTTCCTACTTTAGCTGTCCAGTAAAGGCAGCAATGGGTAAACCCAGCACCAATAAGAAGACTATCAGTACCTGAGCAGAAACAGCACAATTTTTTGGCCTGGCTGATTTTGACAGCTGCACTAATATATTAGAACACAGGTTACTGCTAACGGAGAAACGCAAAGCTTTCTTCATTTCACTGTCAGAGATGTCAGGAGTAGTGCCCTTCATGTGAACCCTGGGGCGCTGGATGTAGGTCCTGCCTCCACACATTATCTTTCCCCTTCAGGGGTTGTTGTTCTAATAAACCCTGTCATTAGCATTCTGAAGACTCAGAGAGGTTACTAAGGAAAAGAGTCTCACAGCTGCTGGGTTGTATCTGGCATTCTCAGATTACAGAGGTACAGGCGCACCTTCAGGCACTCAGCCTTTCCTCCCACCCAAGAAAGTTAAAATGCTGCTGCATTCCAGGGATAGAAGCATGCAGGCCATCAGCAAACCCTTTGAGCCCAGGGAGAAGTGAGGTGGCCCCACAGGACTCATTTAATCTGTTTTTTAAATCTGTTTTATCACTACGTTGTCTTCCTGCCCCTTCTTCCAGCTTTTTTTTTTTACCTCCTCCAGGATCCACAAATATTCACGTTCTTACAGACTTTTCATGAACTTACTCATTAAACATTTCAAATCTTTTACATAAGGCATAGGTAAAGCAGCATTCCCTGTGCAGCCCATATCTCCAATTCCAAATGTACTGATGGCAGCTTCAAATTTTCCATGGTGGATTCTGAATTCCTACCAAATTTCAAAATGGTATGTCATTTCCCTAAGCAACTTTTGTACTCGCATGGCAGGTTTTTGTTTGGTTTTGTTTTGTGGGTATAAATACCAATACAAGCTGGACAGAGACATCCTGGGCTTAGCACTATTGACTGCTTTTTAGACCCACTGCTGACAGGTCCTTTCTCCCATCTTTCCTTACCCAGAGACAATCTTGCTCCTCTTGCATATTTTCAAATCTAAAGATTCCAGATGGAACAGAAAATGTCAAGAAGTAAGACCATACAGCTCTACATGCCTATGAATCCAATCCTTATGGCTGTGGCACCTAAGGCTGACACAAAACTGACCTCTCACATCACAAGGACTGCCTCAAAACCTGGAGAAGCTGAAGGAAACCATTTGGTGGAGTACAGCTGACTGGGGTAACCATTAGTGGTAACACATTCTGTCTGGGGAAAAAAAAAACAGTCCCTGGAGGTTTGACTCCATAGAGTCTGACTAATGCCAAATAAACACATTTGTTATTTCCTTTAGTAATTAGAAGAAACATACCTGAAGAAGTTCTCACCAACATCCTTTTTCCTTTGTGTTAATGGTAGCTTACCAACATCCACTAAACTTTAAAGCCTCAGAATGATGTTTTTTTCAGGAGCAACAAGGCAAAATAGCTCTAAGAGAAAAAAGGAATTTTCCGGTGTTCTCAAGATTAAGACAACCAGCTTCTGAGGTTGTCAAATCAGCCAGCCTCTCTCATTGAAGTCAGTAATTTCTTCCACAGGGATATAACGAAATCTTAGATCCCTCTGTACTTCTTATTCATGAACTGACATTTTGGAGTTTCTCAACTGTTCAAAGAGGCAGGAAAGACTAAAGGGAATTTAAACTTGGCTCCTAGAAATCTGGCTTCACCAGAGGTCTTGTCTGTCAAAATAAAGTCAAGATCTCAAGCCACTAAGTATGCTTCCTCCTACATAATAAAAACCCCAATACTTCTTTTCTCTCTTATTCTTAAGCCCCTTCAACAGAAACTGTAAGTAAGCTAAAGGAATAAAATGGAATAAAATGACCATGCTGCAGAAAAACCCACCTAGAATTGAATCTGGTTAGAAACATCAGGAGGAATTTGGAATACCTCTACTGGCATGTCAGCAGTAAAACGTAGACTAGATAAATACAATCTGAGCACTGAATGAGACAGAAGACTTGCTGACAAAGAATGAGGAAAAGGCTAAGTACTAAACATCTTTGTTACTTTATTTAGTGGTCATACCAACCTTCAGGGATCTCAAGTTCCTATGACTAGGGGGAAAGTGCAGGGCAAAGAAGGTTCACTATGGGTGGAAAAGGATGAGGTTAAGGAACATTCAGATAGACCAGCCATGTTCAAGTCCCCACAGGATACATCCAGAGAAACTGTGTGAGCTTGCTAAATGTCATTAGAGGCCACTCTCAATTACCGTCAAAAGGTTATGGCAAGTGGGGAAGGTCCCTGAGGACTGAAAGAAAGCAAGTACAACTCTTCAGGAAGGGCAGGAAGGAGGATTTGGGGAATTATAAACTGCTCAGCCATACCTCTGTTCCTGGGAGAGGTAGTGGGGCAAATTAGCCTGCAAGCTATTTCCAAATGTGTCAAGGATAAACAAATGGTTGGGAGTGGTCAGGATGGATTTATGATAAGGGGAAACTTGGTTCATAAAGTTCAGGAAATCAGGTTCTGCACCTGGGCAGGAACAGCACCAGGCACCACAACAGGCTGAGCACCAATTGGCTGAAGACTAGTTTGGCAGGAAAAAATGTGGCATCTTGGTGATCATCAAGTAGGTATTAAGCCAGCAAGCCAGCAATGTGTCCTTGTGGCAAAGGCAGCCAATGGCCTCCTGGGCTGTGTGAGAAGTGATGCCAGCAGATTGAGGGAGGTGATCCTTCCCTGCTCCTCAGCACTGGTAACACATATCTGGTCCATCCAGCATCTAGCTCTGAGCTTCCCAGTTCAATAGCGATGAGGACACACTAGAGAGAGTGCTGCAAAGGGCCACAAAGATGATGAAACAATTAGAACATGTCATACTAGGACAGGCTGAGACTATTCTGCCTGGACAATAGAAGACTTGGGGGCCAAAACTTATGCGTAAATACCTGATAGGAAGTTGCAAAATAGACAGAACAGAACTTTTCCTGTTGTGATGTCCCATGAAAGGACAAGAGGCAACAGACAAAAACTGATACACAGTAAGCCTCACTTAAACGTAAGAAAAAACATCTGTCATGATTAAACACTAGCAGAGATTACCCAGAGAGATTCTGGGGTCTTCATCCTTGCCCATACTCCAGTCCTAGGAAAACTGCTCATTCTATATGATCCTGCTCTGAGAAGAGGGATGAATCAGACAATTTCCAGAGCTCTCTGTCAGTCTCAACTATCCCTTGACTCTGGGAGGGTTTAGCCAGCATGCAGCACCCTTGTAAAACCTGGACAAGTGGTAAAACTCTCCCCAGGATAATGCAATTCTCACTACATCAGTGTTCTCTTCCTAGACAAACCAGAAACCTACAGCATTACCTGGCTGTGTACCATCACTTACAGTGGCTTAGCATCCAGACCTGGAATGTGCCACTCAAGGGTTCAGAGAAATTAAAAATGTATACGCAAGGGAGATTGCTGGGGAAAGACTATAACTGGCTTTGCTTCACAAGTTCCACCGCTGGCAACAGGGTACAGGCCTGGCTTGTAACCCTGGTGCTGCCATATATAAAGGCCTGTCCACAATTAAGATAAATCTTTACTGAACACAGTGGAATGCTGCTGGCATTGCCAACTCTCTCTTGCCATGCTTCCTTCAAATTCCCTCAGAAGACTTATTTTGGCTTGAAACTTTCCTTGTTTGCACTCTGGCCAGAAGCAAAGTGTTTTGGATCTTTCTAGCAAAATCTGTTATTTTTTAGTTCTCTGCTTTGGTGCAGACTACTTCCAAAGAAAAACAGTTCCAGAAATGAGCTCTGACTGTGAAGCATTTTTGATAGAATATAGGAAAAGTTTGCTTGACTGATTTTAAAAAAGGCATAAAATGTGCTGAATCTAATGATCAAATTGATTATGGCCCAAATTACCACACATAATTCTCTCAGAGTCACTATTGGGACTTTTCTGCCCTGA
>VXBI01009421.1:0-61983 GCA_013397375.1 Toxostoma redivivum
GGTGGGTGCAGGCAGCAGGGAGGGAGGGCACAGCAGGGAGGGCACAGACAGTGCAGGCTTCGTGGTGTGGCAGGGTCAGGGGTGTGCACGAGGGGTAACACAGAGCTGTGTAAGGTCCCCAGGAAGCACAGACTGCGGGGGGAGCTGATGGACACAGGGGACCAGCTGAACCACAGGGATGCCCAGCACAGGCTGCCTCCCTCCCGCCAGGACGGAGCAGGGAGCTCCAGGGTCCGTAACGAGCCGGAGTGACTTGTTAGCACTGAATGAAGAGGCTTGGTGGAGGAAGCGCGGGTGACACAAGCTGTGTGGGGCAGGCGGGAGCTGAGCCATAGCAGCTGGAATCCCCAGCAATCTGCTGAGCACGGCTCAGCCTCGCACTCCCGGCTTGCCACGATGGGCCTCGACAGCCCCTGACAGTTGGCATTAATCACGCACATCGCCCCAACACAACTCTTTACTGGCCATCAATTTCCTGTGGGTTTTAAAACTAAAAAACAAAGACAAAACCGCGTCGTTTGGCCGCCACTGAGAAGCACATTAAGGGGCTGTCAGCTTCTCGCCATGCACCCTGCATCACTCTTTAAGCACATGAGAAGTTCATTATCCCCGGAGCTCTGGCAGCCATGGGGGGACTGGAGCAGGGAGCGTCGCCAAGGTGCTGCCGCCCTCAGCCGTGGCTGGGGGCTCTTGGGCCCTCCTGGCAGCCTCGACAGGGGCCCAGGGTCCAGGCCAAGGGCAGTGTGGCTGCAGGGGGCTGTGGGCAGCTCCACGGCAGCACGGGGCACTCCTGGCCACAGAGCTTTGCTGGGTTCTGACGAGAGCAGACTTTCCCGATGGTCCTCGCAGGATGACACTGCACCTACACCGTGGGGATGAGCATCTTCGTCCCCTGACAGCCTGACACACGTTTGCCAGCCTGTGGGGGCTCCCTGACAGCCTGAGCTGCACTCCCCAGCTCGGTGACATCTCCGGCAGCCCAATCCCACGCCTGCCATAGTTTGTGGATGCTCCCTGGCAGCCTGACACAGAGCTCTCTTTAACATGAGCCCATGTAAAAAAGCAACAGCTCGTTTGATTTATGATACTTCAGAACAACTAAGATTCAATTGCTCTGCACGTCCCTGGCTCTGATTACCTCCTAAATGAGATAAACTGATGGCAATTTATCCCCAGACCTCACCAACTTTCCCAGGATGCTAACCTGAGCTGCTCGTGCCTAGCTCACGGGTGTGGGGTGGGTGCAGGCAGGTGCAGGCAGCCTGAGCACAGCCCAACCTGCTCCCTCACATACCCCCAGGGCTGCTGGGGGTGACAGAGGCTGAGCCTGACTCCCTGCCTGGCCCCACGCAGCTCCTGGTGGGTGGGAAGTTTTGGGGGGTGTCCCTCCACAGTGCTCCCCACACCGGCACAGCCACACTGATGTGAGCTAATGGAAAGCATGGCTCCTCACTGGGCTGTCCCCATGCTCCTGTCAGGACAGGGAACCCTCCACAGAGGGATGAGCACCATGAGGGGACAGCAGATCTGCCACAGGGCCCAGCAACCCTGCTCCTGGCACAACAATTTCACACTTTCACCGTTTTGACTATGCAGAAGCAAAAAATTCAGATTACCCTGCTCTGAAAAAAAAAGCCATAACTGTTCAAAAGCAGCTAAAAAAGATTCAAGAGAGAATCAGTCATACTTAGGGACACCAGTCCACGACACAAACATCAGCCACGCCCATGGTGTGGGGCAATGCTCAGCCCAGGGCTCACACTTGGACCATTCGGGCTCTGGGACAGGACCTCCAGCAGAGGCTCAGCACCTCCTTGTACTTGTTTCCAGTCTCTGCTTGTCATGCAGGACAGCGACCCATCACGGGTGGCCCCCTGAACACCAGCCCCAGAGCCACTCGCCCCTCTGCCTCTGCCCTGGGCTGCTGCTGCTGCTGAGCTGCTGCAGGGTCCAGAGCTGCACCGGGTCTTGGAGCAGTCCTGGAGCTCAGGGCAGGAGGGAGACCAACCAAGTCACTCACAAAGGTACCACGGGCAGGAGCTGTGCAGCAGGCTCGTGGCAGGAGGGGATGGAAAGGATGTGTGACCCAGCTCCATAATTCATACAGGGATTCACATGGTCCTCTCTTGACCTACCCCAAAATGGGGCACACAGCTCATTGCTGCTGGAACTGGCTAACACCAAGCTGGGAAGCTCCAAGTGCAGCAGCAGTGGCCCCTCCCATGGACTCAGAGCATGGTTCTGCTGGCATGGATGCTGCCCACAGCAGCAGGTCCTGTGGATGCAGGGTAAGCTGGGAACATGACAGAAGTGACCCAGCCTCTGGAATTCCAACTTTGCAATTGGATCAATTTTCTAATATACTAGATTCTTTTAAAAAATAAATGCAAGTTCAGTTTGTCAATACTGACCAAAAGCCAGAAAGCCAGGATGCAGCAGCCCACAGCAGCACTGTGCCCCAGCACAGCTCTGGGAGTAGCTGCTTCCCTCAGCTCTGCCCCACTGAGCCAGCACGTGCTGCACCCATTCACCCACTGGAAAATGACACAGGGGCTTGGAAAGTCTGGATTCACACTGGGGACGTAGAGGATGGGCTGCCTGTGTGCCTGCAGGCCCTGGATGCCCCCTGTGCTGTGCTCTGCTCACCCCTCACACTGCCTGCACTGCTCCTGCCCGCTGCAACACCAGCAGCTCAGCCTCCTGCTGCCTGCACCTGGGCACCAGCAGCACTGCACATCACACTGGGGGCTCCTCCTGCTCCAGCACTGCGGCCAGAGGCTCTGGACAGGGTCTGTGTGCACGGTCTGTGCAGCGACAGATGAAGTTTGGTAACTGACACTTCGCTGGTAAATAAAGTTCTGTGTGATAAATGCCAAGGAATGAACATTGTAGGAAAAAGTTACATTGCTACTACACCTGATAGGGCTTTAAATTAACTGTATCAGCATGAGACATGGCCTGGGTAACACTTCAGGTAAGACAGACCTCTGCCTAGCTCACCACCATGGCCAAGGACCAGTGCAGGAAACAACAAAAATGATGCCCTCATGCTCGCCACATGCCTCACCTCCATCCCTCCACCTTCCAGGGATGCTGCCAAACCAGGAGAGACAGAAAGAGTGAGTGTGTTCTGAAAAAACATCCCTATTAAATGATGGAAAAACTGGGATGGCTCAAAGATTCCTGTCCTGGGCACATAAGGGTGACAGCCTCCAGCCTGTGCATCTGGGAGCAGAGGGCTGGGAATTCTGCCAAGCACACATGTGTTGTTGAAAAGGAACTAATCAAATTTTAAGACTTCAAGCAGTGTTTAGTCCGTGTTACTGCTTCATAAAAGTGTTCCCACATTCAATTACCTTTTCTGCTAGGAAATTGCATTACATTCTGTGTGACTGTGAGGTCCCAGCATCTGCACCTCTCACACCCTGTCAGCTGCACTGAGCAGCCGCAGGACCAGACCTCTGCAAGCACTGACACATTGCTCCTGTGCTTCCTGGTCTTTGTTGTGGTCAGCTGAGAGCCCTCATGTCCACTTGATAAACCCAACCATCACACCGAGGTCAGCTTTGGGACCTCCTTTACAACACCTCCTTAGCATTTTATTTACAGCACAGGACACACTACTTCAGCACATGCTTTCTCAGTCTTACGTGTGGGGGTGCAAAATCATCCCCTCCTTCACTATCCCACTATTCACACAAAGAATGAGCCTCTCCTTTTGCCAAGCACTGGGTTGAGAACTGCAAACCCATTTGGGAAGGGCAACAATGGGTCTGAGGAGGCAACATACACACAGAGCTGAGAACAAAGTGCAACTACAGGCAAAGCTTCTTGCTACCCATGGGACACCAGTTTGACAGACTCAAACGATGCTCAAGGTTCCTCAGACAACCACCACAGAGGAGAAGCCTGTCTTAGACTTGCATTTCAGATGCAGACAACTACAGCAGCAAAAAAGGACAGCAGAGCTGCCCAACTGTGCACATCATCAAAGCAATGATCCCAAGAACAAGAACTTGAGCTGTTCTGCTATGGGACACCTGGGCTGCTGCACTGCAGGCAGACACGTGATTTGGAGCAAGGTGCCAGGACAGCTGCAGCACCTTCAGGTACAGACTAATACTTCCTGGCTTGTTTTGCAGCAACTGTTAGCTCCAAACACTTGTACTGAACCCTCCTTCCCTCCAAATTACATCTTTCTTTGGTTCACTGCAGAAGCTTACTGAGTGCTGTGGGACAGGATGACCACTTTTTCCAGCAGCTAACCACAGATGCAGGCTTTGGAGAACATGGCTGCCAGGCTCATCTCTACCTGGACAAACCTCATGTCTTTTCCCAGCAGAATGCTTCTCCATGCCTTGCAGCCTGTCAAGCTTTGGGTCCCTCTTCAGCAACCACAGACACCAGAATTTCTCAACACAAAACTCATCAGTGTACTCTGAGCACTGGGAAAGCCTTTAGTTGGTCCTCTGAAGTAGACAAGCTTTTCCAAAAGACCCTTGGCTTGAGGCAGGTACTCAGCACAGGTCTTTTAAATTATGAAAGTTTGGCCAATTTACAAGCCAACAGAAATAGGTCCTTTGGTGGAAAGTGCCTGAGAGCACTCCTTAACCATATGGTGTGCTCTCAGGTCTGCTACTACAGTTAGTAATTTTAATTACCAGTGACTGTGTGCACACACAGGCATGATGGTGGTTGTGCATGGCACGTGGGAAATGGAGGGAAAGGCAGATCACAGAGGCTGGCTGCTCCTTCCTGCCCCAGCCCAAGATGCTTGGACAAGGAGTGCTCTGAGCCCCCCATGAGAAGCCCCCCAAGCCCCAGGCACCCAGAGAGCCCTTCAGCACCCCTGGGTGCCTGGCACTCTGAGCCAGCAGAGCTTCCCCCGGGCAGACCCTTCCTACCTTCTGCTGCCGTGCTGGGGCCATCGAGCCGAGTTGTCCCTGTGCTCTTTTTCCTGCGATGCTTTTTCCTGTTGGCATGTGGTGACGGGGGCGGCTCCAGCTTTGGGCTGGCGGCGCTGGAAATGTTGGGGCTGGAGCTGAGAGAGTCGGCAGTACCGTTAGCTGGGGACAAAAACAAGGCAAGTCATGCACAGCAGCACAGTGACAGTCCCCTCTTTCCAGGACACCCAAGTGCTCTAGAGCCAGACCTGGTACTTGGCTGGCTTGACCCACAGGGCTCCTGAGACAGGGCATGGCACAGGGCTGCTCCCACAGCCACTCCAGCTCCTTGGGCAGCCAGGCTGGACCCTCTCTGCACGGGGATCCACGCAGGAGGATCACGCAGGGACAGCGCCGGCTCCTACACGGCCACACACACAGCAGCACCTCTGGGGCAGCCCCATGGCCCACCCCAAACACAAGCTCCTGGGGAAGCAGCTCCCTCACAGGGCTGCACAAGCCTCTTGGGAAGGGCCAGGCCCAGAGGGTGCTCCTGCCTCCGTGGGGCAGATGCAGGCCAGGATGTGCAGCAGGATGTGCAGAGGCTCCGCAGAAGCGCTGCCCTCGCAGCACTGCTCTGCCAGACGAGGTGACTGGGCTTGCCACACTCAGGAACCTGAGCATGATGGGCTCAATAGGCTTCCGATACGGAGCTGAAGAAGCTGCATCCCCAGCAGCAACGCACCAAATTTATCCTCAATCATACTGTTCCTTACAATTAATAGCAGAATTAGAAACAATCAGGGAGCTGCCTAATTACTGTCAATTAGAGTGCGCTAATCAAGCTCCGATCACACACACACACGCTGCCGCTGCACTCACCATTAAATGTCAAATTTCATTAGAGACCAGCAACAAAATCAAAAGCCTGACATTCAATTTCAGCAGCACACACAGCGCAGGCTTCCAATCAGCATAAAAATGCAGACTCCGGGGAAGGCAACGAGGCGCAGGAGCCCTCGCTGCACTGTTAACCCTCTCCTAAATCCACTCCTGCCTCTCCAGTGTCCACCACCCCCAGGGCAGAGATGGCAGCTCCGTGCCCAGCACCTCTGCCCCACGCAGCCTGACGTCCCCTCTGCCACAGTCCCGTGTCTCCCTCCAAGTCCTGACCTCCCATTTCCATGTTCTGTGGCACCCGGAATTAAGAAAGGAATCACAGCACTGCACAAGGGCAGCAGCTCCAGCAGTGGGATGGCAGGGACCTGCCAAGCCTTCCTCCCACCCCAGCCCGTCCTCTGCTCCCTCAGTTCATCCTGGTTTGTCAGACTGGTTTTTGGGGCTTGGTCTGTCTCGACAAGCACCAGCAGTGGGGTGCAGAGAGGCACAGGCCAGAGCTGCCCCAGGCAGGGATCGAGGTGCAGCTGGCGTCCCCCTCACACAGCCCAGAGAGGCTGCAGCATTGGAGCTCTCCCAGCTCTGCTTTCTCCTGCACTGACACACACCAGTAGGGTGTTTCTGCTGCTATTTATCCATGGGGAAATAGCTCACCCTTGACAATTAAGAGAGATAAAGCTAATAAAATCAGACTCCAGTTTTCTAAATATAAATTACCGATCATGCTACAGGACCGTGCTTAGAGCAGGTGTGAAGCACCTTCAGCTCCCAGCCATATGTCACAGGGGACCTGAACTTTCTCATCAGTGGCTACATGTGGTGCCTCCATCCTCCCTCTGCTGCCCACCTGCTCACCAGGATGCTCCCTGGGCCAAATCCCACACCTCTGGCACCTTGCCCCACTCCAGGCTCAGCGAGAGGGGTCACACATTTCTGCACTCCCCCTCCTGTGGCCTGCCATGAGCAGGCAACTCCTGAGGGATCATCACCCACGTCCCTGCTCTTACTGCCCAGCAGCCAAGACCAGAGCTGGGGACATGCAGGGCCCCCGTGGGATGGGGACAGGATGGCAATGGGGTGGGGGCAGCACATGGAACACACTCCCTCTGCTAGATCAGACATTGCACATTCTCTCCTTCCCCAGTAAGACAACCTCACCCAAGGACTCCTTTAGGAGTCCCCATCTCACCAAGGGCACCTTTCACAGGCACACCTTAGACCTCCTGGGCCCTTCTCCAAACCAGTCAGCTTTAGGGGGGACCCTGGAACCCACAGGAGGGCTGCAGAGCTCCTGCATAAGGGACAGATACAGAATGTGCTGGATCATGCCTATATGACTGTATGGCCCCATCCCATTGCTTTTCCATGTACTCTCCAGAGCACAGCCAGAGCAGACAGCCTGTCCCCAGGAGCTGGGATGGCAGCCTACAGCCTTGTTACGTGCCCAAAATCAGCTCTGAGCACAGGAAAATTCCTCACCTGTCCTGCCATGCAGAACTGGGAACACAGCAGAGAGCCTGGCCTCTGGCAGAGCTGGGCTCAGATGTGGTGCAGGACTGAGCTCAGCTCAGCTCCTGGATGGAGGGGTGGTTGTGCTGCCCAGCTCGGCACCCTGCCATGTGGAAAGCGCTGCCCACTCAACAAACACCCCCTCCCTCATGCCATTGGGAATCCACTTCTGTCAGCTGGGCTGCGGGGGACACAGAGCAGGGATGCAGCCCTGGGAACTGCCTGGAACCCCCAGGCAAGTGTCCCACGGTGTGCTGCGGGCCCTGCAGAACAGCTGGCCCTGTGCTGAGTCTGTGGGCAGTGGGACCTGAGAGTGGGTGAGCAGCCAGCAGCACACAGGACAACACTGAGCACTGAGATGTCATCTCACCCCTCCATGTCACTGGCAGGAGCAGCAGCACAGAATCACAGAATGGTGTGGGTTGGAAGGGACCAAAGCTCACCCAATCCCACCCCTGCCATGGGCAGGGACACTTCCACTATCCCAGGCTGCTCCTAGCCCTGTCCCACCTGACCTTGGACACTTCCACGGATGGGGCAGCCACAGCTTCTCTGGGCACCCTGTTGCCTTACCACCCTCTCAATAAAACACCTCTTCTCTATATCTAGTCGAAACTTATCCGCTTTTAGTTTAAAAACATTATTCCTTTTCCTGCTACAACAGAGCGTGCAGACCAGCTCCCATTTAAGTCTTCAGTTACTGTGCACAGAAGAGGCAGACTGGTGCAGGTGCTGTGAGCATGGACAGCTCCTCCATGGACAGGAACAGGACAGGGAGCAGAGGGATGGAGAGCAGAAGGACAAGGAGCAGGACAGGGGACAGAGAGATGGGGGCTGGCTCTCCCGTGCCACCCAGGATAACACACAGCATGGCTGCAGCAGCACCCAGCTCTGCAGAGGAGGAAGGCTGAGACCTGCCATGACCTGGGGCAGGAGGGAACCGGGGCAGGGAGCTGCTCTGCAGGGGGCTGGTGCCACAGAACCGAGCTGTGCCAAGGTGTGTGCCGTGCACAGTGCTGCAGGAGGGCACTGGAGCTGCTGCTGGGCATGCCAGGCTCAGAGCTCCCGCTGCCGGGATGGGGCAAGGGGCTGCCTGCGGTGGGAGCCCCTCCAGCACGGGGACGAGCAGGCACACCTGTGTCCAGTGCCCTTCCCCGGGCTGGGCTGCCCTGCTGTCCCCGTGTCCCAGCCAGGGCTGTCCCCGTGTCCCAGCCCGGGGCTCCCGGCACAGCCCCGCTCACGCTGCCCCTGCGCTCCCCTCGCCCGCGCTGCCCCATCAGCAGTAACAGTCTGATTAATTCGCTTCCAGCAGGGAGCTGATGGGGCCAATGATGGAGCCGCTGCATCAGGCGCGCTGAAATTGATAGTTTTTCACAGTTACAAATGAGGAGCCTCCTCAGCTGCAAATGGCGCCCGCACAGTCGGACTCCGGTAATGATCATAAAGAGGCTCCTTTAAACTGCGAAAGCCCCTGGGAGCGGGCGGGGGGGCGGCTGCCGCGCTAATGAGAACTACAAGGGGCGAGCAGGCATGGAAATGGCTCCTCCACTCTTGATGTGCATTTAACTGCTTTTTTAGTGCGGCGGCAGAGCCAGGAACGAAGGAGTGATGAATGCAGCACAAAAGCATTTATTTTCCAATTCGGCAAAGTGGCTACGTTGGGAAATGTATGAATTATTTTAATTCACTCAACTGTCCTGAAACATCACTGAGAGCGAGTGAGCGTGGGGGGAGGGGGCGGGCCGTGCTCAGTGTGTGCTCCAGAGACAGGAATCACTCCTGTTCCTTCAACTGCCCGAAATCTGGGAGATGGGGGTGCCAGCAAGGTGCAGTGATGGGGGAAAGCAGTGGAACCCCAGCACGGAGAGCTCGCAGTAAGGTCAGAGCAGAGGGCTCGGAGCCGTCCTGCTGCAGAGCAGCGTCCCTTGGCTGGAGCTTCTCCACGCCTTGCAGGACAGATGTCCCCTGGCTGGGACACTGCCAGCTGACCCTCAGCACGGGGGACAGCCCCGAGGAGGCGCAGAGGCTGTGTCTGACACTCGTGAGGCTCGGGGGACAGCTCAGAAGGGCTACTCACAGGGGTTGGGGCAGCTGCCGGGGATAGCCACAGCCTCGTTCCACTGGTCCGCACTGGAGACGGAGTAGGAGCGCTGGTGCATCCCGTCCGGCTTGGAGCTGAACCCGACCAGGTTGATGCCGCTGATGGAGCGCTCCGAGTGCAGGGAGGTGCTGCTGGTCGAGTGGGGAGCACCTGCAAGAGACGTGAGCAGAGCACGGGCTGAATGCTGCCTGGCAGCACCGCGGGAGAAGGCAAAGCTGTCCCGTGGCTGCTGTCACACTCCTCGGCTGGCCCCGTGAGCACAGGCTCTCCCTGGCTCTGCTCTCCCAAAGGCTGCTGACAGAAGAGCCCAGCACACCCCACTCCCAGAGGGACTCCAGGGAGATGCACAGCTGGGGATTCAAGCACACAGCTTCCCACAGCTAGAGTTCATGGTCGTGATTTTCTCTACAGCCTCTGGCACATGGGCAAACCCAAACCCACCCCACAATCAGCACACCCACTTTCATCTCAGCTTCAGTTTCTTGTGCATCCCTGGCAGGAAACCCAGCCATGCTGGGGGCACTGGGAGAGAATGTGAATCACATGGAGGGTGTCAAAGAAACAAGGAGAGGACCAGATGTCTGTAAGGTGGGGATGGCAGGTGGAAGTTCCCTTTCCCACTAGCTCAAAACTGCTGCGGCTGAGCCCAGGAACCTGAACCCCCAAGAGAGGAGTGTTTTTGGGACTAGAGGCTGGCACAGATCACTCAGTGATGCAAAATGGGTCAAGTGTTTGTGGATTATAGGAATACCCAAAGCGTCCAGAATAGCAAACAAAATGGTTCTGACAGGGAGCACACCCCCTCCCGTTCAGTGTGCAGGCAGGGAGGGAGTGCTGAGTGCCACAGAGGAGGACACTGGCCCGAGGGATCCCACTGCACCTGCCCACCACCAGCCCCCTCCCACGCTCCCCTCAGGCCATTCTGCTCCAGCCACTGCAGAGCAAGTGCTCTGGGAGCCCAGGGCTGAGAGAAGGGGCCCCGTCCCTACTCCAAAGCTACATCTCCTCCTTCCCTGCCTGGAGGCACAGACGCTGAGCTGGGACTCCCACTGCAGCCCACCTGGCCATGGCCCAGGGCAGGGCCACAGAACAGCTCCAGATGCTGCTCACCCACAGCTCCAGCCCTGCAGTCATGATGAAGCTGGGCTGTGAGGAACCGAGCCCTTGGTCCGATGGGACTGGTGCAAGTGGGAGCCTTCCACGGAAGCAAATGAACATCTGTGGAAGCAGGTCCTCAGTGGGAGCTGCTGCACCCAGCACAGCTCACCTGCCTTCCTGTGTGAAACCAGATTCACTTGGCTCCCGTGGATCCCAGCACGGCTGAGGTGGAAGGGAGCTCTGGCATCATCCTGCAGAGCCTGGCTCAAGCAGGGCCCCCAGAGCCAGTGGCCCTGGGCTGTTTCTGATGAGTTTGGAGCATCTCTAAGGAGGGAGACAGCATGACCTCCCTGGGCAACCCATCCCTGTGCTGTGCCACCCTCTACAAAGAGCAGAGCTCCACAAAATCCCATGTGAAGCCCCAGAGTTCACACATAAATGTATGTTTCTGTCCCTGCTGTTTCCATGAAAACCCAAGGGATGCTATTCAGATGTGCCCAGGCACAGCCAGGGCTGCCAAGTGCCTGACAGGAGAGCTCAGGAGTCCAAATACCCCCTGCAAAGGCAAGTGCTGAAAGGAGGGGTGATGTGGCCACCAGCCCTGCACCAGGCATGCCTGCCACCCACCATCACCATCAGCAGCAGCATCATCATCATCATCATCATCATCATCATCATCGTCACCACTCCTTCATCACCAGCACGGCAGGTCCCTCCCACCCTCCTCTTCCCTGTCCTCATCCTGGACCAAAAATGCCCTTTCAGGGATCTCCTGTGAGCCTGGCCTGCAGGTCCTGCCTGCCAGCAGTGCCCATGGACAGCCCTGCACCCAAGCTCCCACGACCCTGACCCCAGGCTGCCAGGACCTTCCTTGCAGAGCCCCACCACGTCTCCTGCCTCCAGCCTGGCTGCTGCATGTTCCCCCTCCCTCCCCTTGTTCAGCGCCACAGAAACACGTGTAAAACCATGACACTGACTTTGCCTCTAATTAGCCCTTAATTTACAAGACACACTCGGAAGGGTAATTAGCTGGCGCTCCGCTCCTGACTGCTGCATCCATCTCCTCTCTGCCTCCTCGTGGGAGGGAGCCTGCTGCTGCTGGAGCAGGGACAGTGCTGCTCTCCTGGGACTGGGATGGGCTGGGTCCTGGCAACGGAGCTGCTGGGCGGGATGGGATGGGATGGGATGGGATGGGATGGGATGGGATGGGATGGGATGGGATGGGATNNNNGGGATGGGATGGGATGGGATGCTCTGACAGTGTCCACCAGCACCAAGCCCCAGGTGCCCCCAGTCCTGCTAATGGCCAGAGCCAGGAAGCAGAGGAAGGTGAAGAAGGGAAAGCAGAAACAGAAGCTCCTCCTGGCGAGGGAAATGTCCTGCAGGGCCCTAGGGAGTGCAGATCTGATCCCAGCATACCCACCCAGCCAGGCCAGGAGCCCCAGCCCACCAGGACATGGCTTTTCATCACATTCTGAGGAGCAGCACAGGCTGCCACAGATGCCAATGTTTCATTTTGAAAGAAGAACAGCTTCCATCAACCTCTGCAGCCCCTCCAAGCTCCCTGCACCTCACTCAGCTGCCTGGAGTCACCCAGCTGTGGGGCAGCCCCTCACAGCCCAGCCACTTGCTCGCTCCCAGACCTCGTGCTGTGCAACTCCAGCTTCTCCAAGGGAGCTGCTGGGTGCTCCCAGTAAGGCCAGAGCTCTCAGGAATTGCATCCCTTTGTCCCTGGCAGCTGCTGGACATGTTCCCTGTAAATCAGGTAAGTGACATGTAAATACCACCTGCAGGAACTGAACCCCAATCCCTCTCCCAGTCACTGTTTCCTCAGTCCCCCCACAAAGACTCACATGGCTCCCTGATGCCTTTTCAGTAGAGCCCAGCTGATGATGTGGCACTGGATGGAAAACTACCTAAAACCAGAATGGCCTTTTCCCAGGCATGACATGGCAGCCCAGATCCTTCACTGAAACACCTGGATCAGAGCAAACTGGGAATTCTTCATTTAGGTGTGCTGAGGGTACAGGATAAAGGGGAGTTAGCCAAAAGGGCACCACCAGTTGGGAAGGAGATAATTTGCAGTCACTTGAGGATCTTTTTAGGATTTAATATTTTCAAGAGCCATTTGGCAAAATAAAACACAGTCTGGAGAAATTTCCTGGTTACATGCTGGATGCTGCTGTCAGGCCCTTACAGTGTGGAGGAAACCAACTTTGGCACAGGGAATGGGCTGTGCTGAATTTCAGAGGCACCAGCTGGAGAGCACTTTTGGGATCCCCCTGGGTTTATGGCCAAGTACAGGACAGGTCCTTCCTCTGGAGTGCCAGGCCCTGCTCCCTCACAGGCAGTGTGGCTCAGAGAGGTGATGGAGGTGCTCCAGGATGGGTGAGGACACCCTGGCATGGAGCAAACCCTTTTCTCTGGTACTGCAGAGCCAACAGCACAGTGCAGACGAATGCTACTGACTGTCTGCCAAATGGTGCCCCAAGGACTCATCAGTCACTCTGCCCCTCAACCACTTGTTGCCAACACGTCATCATTTATTCCAAATAAAAACCAGGATTATTGTGAGTCACCTTAGAGTACTGGCTCCCCAGAGCCTGGCTGGAGGCTGCAGCTGTGCAGGACTCAAAGCCTCCCCAAAAGCTGTGGCTACTCAGGACCCTGAGCTGGACTAGAACACAAATCCAGCTAGTGGGAAACCTCCATTCCCAGAACCCAACCAGTTCTTGAAGGGAGGTGGTAGAGCTGCCTGTGAAAACCCTGCTGGGGAGGACATAACTCACCTCCCATGTCAGTGGGCCAGCAGCTGCCATGGCAGGAAGGTGATCATCCTGGCAGCCCCTGTGGCTGCTGCTCCCACAGCCAGTCCAGAGTCAGGAGCCTCTGTCAGGCTGGGTTTCTAAACAAAGCACTGCATGCTGTTACCTGGACATTTTTGGGTTCTTCCTCCTGAACCACTCCCATGAGCCCAAAACGTGTGGGCTGGCTCCTCCCAGCCAGGAGCCCCAGGATGCATTAATGTCATTTCAGAGACACCAACCTCTGCGTTCTCCTTGGGAGCTGGCCACCACGCAGAGCACCCATACAGCTCCCAGGCATGGTGGGGCACGTCCTGGGGTGACAGACAGACAGACAGACAGACAGACAGACAGGTGTTCCTCCCAGCTCTGCTGACAGCTCTGTGTGGAATCACTGATCCGAGCTGTGGGCGACGGAGGTTTCCCAGCCCAGCTCCGTAGCAGGGCCATCAGGATGTGCCAGCTTGCACACAGCAGGAGCCTCTGCCTTGCACTGGGCCTCACAGATGCTCTGACACAGGGAATCTCCCTGTCTCTCAGTGCTGCCCT
This sequence comes from Toxostoma redivivum, assembly GCA_013397375.1. Taxonomy (NCBI): domain Eukaryota; kingdom Metazoa; phylum Chordata; class Aves; order Passeriformes; family Mimidae; genus Toxostoma; species Toxostoma redivivum. The sequence continues at coordinate 13,842 of VXBI01009421.1, forward strand.
TGCAGAGCATGGGTTTGGACATCTGCATGTGCTAAGTAACTCAGTGACACCCCAGCTCCTGCCAAAGCTGACTTGTGCTGGCTGCAAACCATCAGGACAAAAAACTCTGCGTGGTGCCAGTGTCTCTGGGACCACTGAGAGCTGGGCTGGCTGTGGCAGCAGGACAGGGAGCTGGCCATGACATTTCCCATCCCCCAGACAAAGTCCAGGACACAGAGGATGAGCCAAAGCTTCTCCAGTCAGCACACCAGTTCATCTCTGGTTTAGAGGATGACCAACCCCTGCACAGCCTTACAGGGCCCAGCAGCCTGGAGAAGCCTGGGAATGGGTACCTCAGTGATGCTGCCCCCAAAATCCTGCACCCAGAGCACTCTGCCAGCCTGGAGACTGCAGGGGCAGCAGCAGCCACCCCATCTGCCTCCAGCCTGAGCTCTGCCTGCACCCACAGAGAGCCCACACTGCCAGCTCAGGCACGCCACATCCACCCAGGGAGCTGCTCCGTGGCCAGGGAGGACGAGCTCTGCAAGGAAGAGGCAGATTCCTGGAAGAGCAATGGCAGACCTGGCGCCAGGGAGTGGCCAAAGGAGCCCCCAGCCTGCCCCAGCTCTGCTGCACAGCACGAAGGCACATCCCAGGTCTGCCCCTCTGTCACTCCTGCCTGAACAGTGACAAATCTGTCAGAAAATGTGATCCTGACTTGAACATTGCCAGTGCCAGAGATCACAGTGACACTGGGTAAATGGTTCCAGTGGTTAATTGCCTTCACTGCTGAAATCTGGGCCTCAATTCTGGCCTGAGTTGTCTTCCTTCTGCCACTGTCACTGGAATCGGGTACATTTTATCTGAGAAAGAGCTCTCTCACCAAATTTCTCTTCCTAGACAGGTATTTGCAGATGGTGTTAAAATTACCTCTTAACCTTTTCTCCAATAAGCTAAACATACTGAGCTCGTTGAATCTTCCTACTGGTGATTCTGAGAGCAGTTCCTGGTTTTTACAGCCTTTCCTGTCCATCATTTTTTGTCTCCTCCTGTGGACATATGAATCCATTAACCTGAGCCCTGTGCAAGTCCTCTCCACCTCAAAACTGACTGTTACCATCCACACATGAAAAAGACTTTGAACACATCTTCTACAATTCCTGAATGAAATAATTCAGCCTTGCTGATTCCAACATGTCCACATCTCCTACCTGCTGTTTAATTTGCTGCCTAATTACAGCTGGAATATGAAGAATTCATCATTCTGTGCTGAGATACATCATCTTGCCTCTTCCCAAACACCAGTACAAGTGTTCACTGAACACTCTGCTTTTTTTCCTTATTAACCATTCTATTATTCCCATACAGTAATGAAGGAATGCTGGGGTTAGGATTCATTAGTTCCTAATAAACTTGAAAAAAACCTTTTCACTGTCTTTAACCCCAGTGTTTCCTGTTCTGCATCCCCTCGTGCAGCCATGGCAGTGCAGGCTCCTGTGCCAGCCAAAGTGGGAAATGAGCTCCTGGTACTGGACCCATCACTGTTATTTGTTATGTGGAAACTCCATGGGACATGTAATAGTTGAGGATTAGAGATGTGGTGAGGCACATGAGCAGTGACTGTGCTCATGACTCTCAGCTGAACAGCTGCCAGGGTGAAGCAGCTCATCCAGCACTGGGCAAAGAAGAGTCTTTGGCATGGGATGGAGGTGAAGGAGAGCACGCTGCACATCCACACCAGGACAGGGAGCACCAGGGAGGGCACGGGAGCTGCCCTGGCCTCAGCACCTGGAGCAGGAACTGAGACACAGGAGTTGAGTTTTAGCCAAGTAAAGCAGCTGTGAGAGCCATGAGAGAGGTTTTCCTCTGGGAGAAGGGAACAGAGGTGAGGCAACAGACTTGTGCAGATGTTCCCAAAACAGGAAGCTCTCCATGGGGTGGGCAGTGTTGGTGTCCCCATCAGCTGGGACACCCCTGTCCCCACAGAGGAGATGGGGGCTTCTCCCTAGCAGTTGTGCTGTGCTGTGCTCTAACTTCATCAGCGACCTTGGTGCTGAATTCCTCCCCACCATCATTTGTGAAATGTTGTTTAAGCTCCTCCCCAGAGCTGGTGGGCAGGAGTGTGATCCGGGCAGCGTGAGTGAGGCTCCCCGTGAACCCTTTGTGTGGCTGCAGCCACCGTGAGTCTGGGAACACGAGGAGCTGGAATACTTCCCATGAAGCCAGGAGGGTCACTTTGAAGGCTGCTCACAATTAATCACTGCTGGCGGATGTTGGGCCGGGATGCTGGCACGGCAATGGCAGCAGGAGCCTCCAGCACAGCTCCAGCTGGCTGTGCCAGGCCACACCAGTGCCACCAGCCTGCACCCAGCTCAGCTTCCAACTCCTGCTCAGCACTGACCCATTCCTTCATCGTGTGCATTTTATCACCTTTCATACACACACAGGTACAGCTGCACAAACCACAGCAGCACCATGCAGCCAGCTCCCTCCACCCGCTCCTGCTCCTTCTCACTATTGGGGCAGAGAATGAACAGTTCACATCTCCTCTCCACCAAGACTGACATATTTTTAAGCAGTACAACCTTCCTTTTAACTTTCTGGTATCCAGTAAAATATTCTTTAAAAACTCCTAATTACGCTTCACCTTTTTTTTTTTTTTCCTGTTTAAAATCTTTCTCCCAAAAGATCTGGCACGTAATTGCTTCCAGCTTGGTGAAATTGGCTCAGATACCTTTTTGTGTGCATGTGTGTGTTTAACACTCTATTTCTGATCTGGATTTTACTCTGCCTGAACACCAGCAAAATACAGCCAAGTTACTTTTACATAAGGCACTACTGAATTTAGTCTGGTGACTGGCTGAATGGGGTAACAGCAGTGTTCTCCTTGGGAGCTGCTCTGCTGTTTGGAACCAGAATTCACAAAGTCCAAAAAAGCTTTAGTGCAACTTCATAAAGTCCCTCAGTGACTTTACTACATTAATGTCACCTACTCTCCAACACGGTACAAAGAATTATGTCAGAAAAGCAAGGTGCTGGGAATGAGCAGCAGAAGCTCATGAAGGAAGCATGGTCTGTGTTCCAATCACTCTCCTGGTCTAGTACTGTGAAGAGAGGTGTCACTTAGGGTCCCTGCAGAAACCTGGAATCACAAGCTGCAGGAAATCTGCCAGGAACGCTGTGTAGATAAAAACCACAACCCAGAACAGATCCCTGGGATCTCTGGTGGCAGAGGGAGATGGACACTTGTGAAGGCAGCACTGATGTGGATCCCTGTTTGTGTGCACAGGGAGCAGGAACCCGGGTCTGAGACAGAACTGCAGGAGGGAAGAAGCAGAGCCAGAACCTTCTGGGCTTGCTGAGGAGTGAGGACCTGGAGCAGCACTGCAGTGACTGGTAAGAACAGCCCCTGCCCCCAGCTCCCAAGTGCAGCCAGGAAAGGGCCCTCTGGGGATGCTGCATTTGCTGAATTTTCCTACACAACTCTGGTTTCTAAAGCCATTCACTCATACGAGGCTTTATCCAGCCCTGCCTGCTTTGTCCATAAAGGCTACTTGGTGTGCAGCAGCACAATCTCCTGGGGTGCACAAATTCAAGGGCATGGGGCAAGCCCTGCTCTGTTTGGAGAACAGGATGGCTCTGCCCCTTGCCTGCTGGTGAGGAGCTTTTCCAGGTTCCTCTGGGACACCTCCCAGTGCAGCAGCAGAGTGCAGACCCCAGGCAAAGGCCCTGGGTGCTGATGGCAGAGGCAGCTCCAGGCAGATTCACCCCTGGAGCCACTGCCTGAGTCAGGGATGAGCTGGGGCTGTGACACCAAAGAGCAGCAGGACTCTGTGGCCTCCTGGCCCCTCTCCCTCCTGCAGCACAAGCCTGCTTTGCTGGAGAAGGCTCTCAGGCCACCTCGGAGAACACTGGCCACCCCTCCAGCCCAGCCCTCCCTGGCAGCACCAGGCAAGTTATTTACACTGAGATTTTAACAGGTGGCCACTAATTACACCCTTGTAGCTTTTCCAGGTGCCCCATGCAAAGCACCTGAGCCAGATGCTCCAGAATTCAGAACGCTGAGAGCTACAGCCACAGCCCAGGCCTGGCTACCTGCCCCGTGCCTCCCTGGCTGCCCTGGGCAGGGCTCTGATCACCACGGCTCTCTGCTGCCTCGTGCTTCTCTCTCCCTGCTCCTCTCCTCCTTCCTTTCTCCAAGGCCTTCTCCCTGCTCAGCCCTGCACTGCAGGCTCCTTAGTGATCTGGTAAGGAGTAAGTGTATCACCTCCCAGTAATTATCTCTAATTATGGTTAGTGATTATACTGTTGGGTTGGAGGAAATCAATCTCTGCTTTTCCACTGGGGAGGGCAGGTAGAGCTGGGCTGTGGAGGGAAGAGGCACCAGCAGTTCCCTTCGTGCTCCAGTGCCCTCCATGAACCTCTCCCTGCCTGCATGGCTCTGGAGCTGCCTGTTCCACGAGCAGGAGCCATCCTGACCCAGCAGGATCTCAGCCCTCCAGCCTCCTGTGCAGAATCAGGCACCAAGGATTGCTGATCCTGTCCCACTTTGTGTCATCCCACCCTGCAGTCACACTCCTCCTCTTCCCAAGGAGCCCTGACAATCTCCAGCTTCAAAGCAAAACTTTAAACTAACAGCTCCAGCCTCACATTTGGATTCATCCTCCACCTTCAGACATGCAGATAAACATTCGTAAGAGGTTACTGTATGACTGTATTGGTGAATGTATAATATTTATAATATCCATATGAATTTGCAGTATTTTATACATGATTCATGATTCAAAATATTAATTACAGATAAATTTTAGTAAATCTCTCATCTCAGCTTCATCTTCAGACTACAAACAACCCTTTAACATATTACTGGGAAGGGCAGAAGTCCCACACAGAGGAACAGACACACCTTCACCCCCTTCCTTCCAGCTTGGCATCCCCAGGTCCCAGTTACAGAATCCCAGACTGGCTTGGGTTGGAAGTGACCTCAAAGATCATCCAACTTCCAGCCCTGCCCTGGCCCTTGGCTGACCAGCAGTGACTGACATTGGACTTTCACAGTCAGACTCTAGAGAAAGCCAAGTGAGCAAGCTGAAATCACAGCTGCAGGGAGGGAGGAAGGGAGGGAGTGTCCCACAGCTGGCACTGAACCAGCTGTGCACGGGCACTGCCCCCACCCCGGGCACAAGCAGTCCCTCAGCTGAGGGGAGGCACTGGGGGCCCTGCTCTGGCTTTCATTTTGCTGCTCAGCTCGCAGGGTTTTCACCACAATAAAGAGCACAGCCGACAGGACCCAGCCTCCGAGCAGTCACTGTGCATGGGACAGAGCAGCCACAGCACCACGGGCAAACCCCAGGGACAACACCACCCACCCAGCCTTCCCTGCAGAGGGTGGAGCACAGGTGTAACTCCAATGCTCCTGGACACATGCCAGGGCAGGGTGACACGAGCTGCTGCTGGGGGGGAAGCAAAAACAACTTTCAGAAGTCAGAGCTGAGCTTTCCCTCCCGAGTCCCCGGTTTCCATTCTTTTGTAGATTAATGACCCTGCTCTGACCCGAAGAATCTGTCGTGCAACCACAACCAGGAGAAAGGTAGGAGATGATCCACCAGCCTCCTGTCTGCCATGACCTGCACCACCCTGCTCTCACTGCTCTTCTTCCCTCAATGTCATTGTCCCCCACGGCGAGCAGCGGTGTGCCAGGGAAACAGGTTTTCCCTTTTCTTTGTTAATTCTTCCCTCATTACATTTGAAATTCCACAATCAGTGTGCACTGTAATTGTCGAATTTGATGCTAATGATTAATGAATTAAACATGGATCCATCAATTAGTCCTCGGAGAATAATTCTGCATAAAGCAGCGGATAATGTAATTACAGTAACAAAGATAATGAGATGTTAACATCGACGGAGCCCGACGTGACATGATCACAGCAGGCTCAGCAACCCCGGCCTGGGGGAGCCAATCCCTCACTCTGCAGAGGCAGAGCATCGGGGGGCAGGGGCTGGCGGGGGGGCAGTGCCACCGCGGCGGGCACCGGCACCAGCACCGGCACCGCACCCGCCTGCCTCGGGCCAATGCTCCAGGGCCACCACAGAGCTGCCAGCCCCAACACAGCCAAGGTCCCCAGCTGCCCCAGGACCAGCCCTGCCATCCCAATGCTGCGAGGGGCTGAGGCCAGCACAGGCTCCCTCCCACCAGCCCACCTGGCACTGAGCCCCAGGACGGGCACCTGCCACACTCTGCCCTGATGGCTCCCTGGCCAGAGCTGTGGAGCCAAGGGTTGGTGCCAGCACACAGAACTCAGCCCCGCGACAGCTGGACCCTCGTCACCTCAGAGCAAACAGGAGCATCCACCAAGCAGTGCCTCCCACCAGCACCACTCTGGAACACGCTGTCCCTGGAGGAGATGCAGGAGTGATGCTGCACAAGCAGGAGCAGGAACAGGACTCACACTGCCACTGGCCCCAGCACACGTGTCAGACCAGGCAGCTGTTCCTCGGGCTGAAGAGAGCTGACCAGCAGCAGTGCCCACCAAACCCATCCAGAGCCGAGCTCCCAGCTCTGTGCTCAGTGTGACTGCCTGTCCTGCTCTGCTCACCAAACCCATCCAGAGCTGAGCTCCCAGCTCTGTGCTCAGTGTGACTGCCTGTCCTGCTCTGCTCACCAAACCCATCCAGAGCCGAGCTCCCAGCTCTGTGCTCAGTGTGACTGCCTGTCCTGCTCTGCCTCCCATGCTGAGGACACAGCTGCTGTCTGCTCTCCAGTACTACATCCCACGAGAGACTCATGGCTCTCAGCAAGCTGGAGAACCCCCCAAGAGCCTCCCAGAGTGGAGCAGAACTTTCCCCTTTAGCCTGCTCCCTTTACTCTTGAGCTCTGGCTCCCTTTACTCCCATCTCTGCTGCTGGGAACACCTCCAATCACTGCCTGCAACCACAGCCATTCCAGCATTCCTGCATTTCTCTTCAGTTCCCACTCCAAGGCAGGCTTCCCGCGTTCAGCTCAGGCATGCTGTGCCCTCACTGAGCAGTGGAGCCCGCTGGGTGCATGGCTGTGGTCTGTGCCATGCACAAACCTGCACAGGTGTCACAGACCATGGCACCAGGACCTCCCTGTCCGTGCTCCCCTTTGCTCACACTGGAGCAGGTCCCTACAAACCCCTGTGAAGCAAGAACCCAGGGCTCAGCTGGGCTGAGGCTAGGCTCTTGTGCCACCATCCTTCCTCCTCCACTGAAGTCCCTTTTCATCCCATCTGCACTTTGACATGAGCTGCTCCCGCCCCTCGAGCCAGAAACAAGTGATGCAGCACAGCACAAGGCCAGGTGAACCTGATGGACCAGAGCAAGGATGCACCTGGGGGCCATGAGGGAGAGGCCAAGAGAAGTGACACTCCAGCAGGAAGAGGAGCAGGAGACACCTGAGCCAGCAGTGCCACAGCTCTAGTGAATACCTGCCTTCAGGCCATGACACCTGTGAGCTCTGGCAGGAAATCTGCTCATCCCTCTCCTGCCCTCTCCAGCCCAAACGCTGTGGTCCCATCCCCTGCCACTGCCAGGGACACTTCCTACCAGACCAGGGTGCTCCAAGAACAGCCCAAACTGGCCCTGGACACTACCAGTGATGGGACAGCCACAGCTTCTCTGGCCAACCAGTGCCAGGACCTCACCACCTTCACATGGAAGAACTTCCTAATATCCAATCCAAACCTCCCCTCCTTCCCCCTTGTCCCATCACTCCAGGTCCTTGTCCAAGGCTCCTTCTCCAGCTTTAGGCACTGGAAGGGCTCTGAGGTCTTCCCTGGAGCCTTCTCCAGGTTAACACCTCCAGCTCTCTCAGCCTATCTCTGCAGGAGAGGACTCCAGCCCTTGGAGCATCTCCATGCCCTCCTCAGGACAATGGGGAACTCATCCAACCCTAAGTAAAACCAAGCCTAACTACAGTAAAGTTGACCATGACTGAGTCCCCACTGGTTTCACAAACAAGTCCCTTCCTCATTCCTACTGCATTTAACTTGAAGCTGTCTATACCTGCTTGGAGTTATTCTGAATCCTCACCAGAGCATCTGCATCCATGCATTTCATCCACATACAGGGCAAGGTGAGATTGATTTTTTCTTCTTCTCCCCTCTGTGTCCCTCATCCTTCCTCACGCCAGGTAAGGGCTGTGTGTGCAGTGGACATCAGCCAGCACACTCACTTACCTTTGCAGAGTTCAGGTCACAGAGCTGGACTAAATCACATCTTGTGAGCAGAAAACTGGGCTCATTCCAGAGGCTCAGGCAGTGCTAAGTCCAGCTGCTCTCCAGATAAACTATTCCAACATTCATTTCCCCCTGCTAGGAAACTGCATCTCCTCTCCTGTGTGAACTGCTCTAACTCCAGCCCCATGCACTGCGCCTGCTCCAGCTCTGTGGCCCAGACTGAAGGGTCTCATGCCATACTCACTCCTTGGCTCTGGTTTTCCAGTGATCAATAACCCAGGTACATCCCAACCTGCTCCCAACAGGACTGAGGACTGCTGCAAGCAGGATATGGGGTTAAGTGTGCAGTTGGTTTGACAGCAGCCATCAGCATAAACTCCTCTGTGGTTTGGGTCCTTCCCCCAGCTCTAACACCTCTGCTAAGTCAGAGCCCAGACAAGGCAGCTCTGACATGCAGGCAGAGAAGTGTCCCTGTCCAGAATCAGGAGCTGTCCCCATGCTGGGGCACGCTGAGTGTGGGTGGTGGTGGTGGTGAAAGAGCATCAGTGTGCAGTGGAGAGCCAAGGCAAGAACAGGCAGAGCTGCACAGACAGTTTATCCACAGATGACTTCTGACTTGACAAGAACAGCAGGTTGGGTTTGGAGGGCTCGTGGTGTCCTCCTTGGCACCATGTGAGCAGAGATGTTACTGTGCCCCACTCCCTGTCCCTGTCTGTGTGTGATACCATGGACTCCAGCAGCTCCTGGTACTCACCCCAGCTGCACCCCAGCTCCCCTCAGCCCCAGGACACTCTGAGGCACTGTGCTGACAGCACCTGGGCAGAGCTGGGGCACAGAGCAGGAATGAACACGATGGGGATATGCCACCCAAGCTCACCCTCAGTGGCAGTCCTGGACTCAGAAGGATTTCTGTGGTCAGCAGCACCACCAGCACTCCCCAAGCATCCCAAACAGAGCCTTTTCCATAACCTGTGCACCAGACTGTGCCAACAGCTAGCTGGGCAGAAGGCAGGGGGGAACTGCCCACCCTGGCCAAGGACACCAGCCCCAAGGACACAGTAAAGGCTCCGGGAAATGTGGGCAGGAAGGCCCCAAGTTCAACAGCTCCCCCAGGCAGCAGCAGGGAGGAGCATGGCAGGAACTCTGTGAGAGGAGGAGTGTGACAGGAGCTCTGTGAGAGGCCAGAGGGGCAGCCAGCCTCCCAGTCTCATCTCACCACTCTCTGGGGCAACTCTTCAATGTGCACACAGAGTGAGGATCCCAAACCAGACCTTCACCATGTCTCCAGGGGAAAGTGAAGAGCAAATAGGGGTCCCAAAATCAGAAAGAAAGAGAAAACAACTTGTCAGGAACCCAAAGCCTTGGGATTTCCTTTGATTTAGGGAGCAGCAGCTTCCACCACGCGTAGCAGCTCACCAGCCTCAACACCCTCCTCAGGGTGAGGAAATTCCTCAAGGGTTCACACTGCAGTTAAACCCTTTGATGTTCTTCTGTCCTAGACACCAACCAGCACAAAATCCTAAGAGCAGCTTACCTGGGACTGCACAGAAACGCTAATGCCCACCAAAGGGACTCCTGGAGGGTGCTGAAAGCAGGTCAGAAGTGCCCTTGGAAGGGGCTGTGTTCCCAGCTCAGCTCTGTGCCAGCCACAGCAGCTCCTACCTGTGCCTCCTGCCAGCTGTGAGCTGCTCCTCTCCTTGGCCAGCCCGTTGGCCTTGGGGCTGGCGCTGGGCGGCGCCGCCGTCGTGGCCCTGGGGAGCCGCTTGCCCGGCACCTTCACCGTGGTTCGCAGCAGATCGATCTCCTTCCCGTGCACGTTCTGCATGTAGTCCTGCAGCACAGGCACAAGGGTGGAGGGTCAGCCCTGCCCCAGCCAAACATGCTCAGCTCCCCCCCAGAATCAGCACCAAGCCCTGTGGAATGCCAGGACAAGCCCATGTGGGGATCAGAGATCAGACAGAACCAAAGGGCATGCAGAGGCACCAGCACTTCCTCCTCCCTACCATCCCTTGTTTCATCTCAGCACTTAGAATAGAAGTAGAATAGAATAGAATAGAATAGAATAGAATAGAATAGAAGAGAATAGAATAGAATAGGAGTAGAATTACAGCATAAGCAATGGGATACCTAAAAATTCTCTCTCAGGTGACAGCTGGGGTAAGAGAAACCCAAACCAACAGAACTCAGGTACCTCCCTTGCTCATTCACCTGCAGAGCTTTCTATTATTCAAAACTTGGTGCTTCCATCATTTCTTCTGGTAGACAATTCATTATACAACCAAAGCCACATGTGCAGACTGTAACTATCACTCTGCCCTGTCATCCAAGAGCATCTCAGCTTTCAGTCAGACTGAGGGTGCAGACTCCAAACCTCTCCTGAGCAATGTATCCCCTCCTGTGCCTCCCAGCCCTCCCTACTCTGTGGTTCTTCCCCAGCCCTCTCTAATGAGGCCAGCTCCTCCTCAGGCTTGTGCCCCCAGAAGGTGAAGACCCAACCAATGTTACAGAGGGGAACTGCTGGTCAGATCCCAAAAGAGCAGGGACCAACACTGGAGCTCAAGGTTCTGGGAGGAACAGGGAGCTGGGGACACCATCCCTGGGCCCCTATGCTGCCACCAGGAGAGGAGCCACAGCAGTCCAGGGAGAGCTTGTGGCTGCTGTGGGAAGCTTGGGTTTACTCCAGTTCACAAGGAGGTCACCAAAAAGATTAACTCAGAGATGTCCCTGTCTGCTTCCACATCCAAGAAGATAAAGACATGAACACGGTCAGTTTAAGAGCAACAATCCTCCCATCCTGGACCCAAAGGCAGGTGACAGGGACTGCACAGACCATGCTCTGTGCTCTCAGGTAGCTATTTGCAAGGGTCATAGTCTCCCAACAGCACCTTCACACCTTGGTCTGAACTCCTGTCTTTCCACTGATCCCCCCACAGGCATCCTGCCCTCAGAGCACACCCCGGATATGGGGCAGCACAGCCTGGATATGGGGCAGCACACCTTCTACACTCCCAGGGCTGTGCATCCTGCCCTCAAAGCACACCCTGGACATGGGGCAGCACACCCTGGACATGGGGCAGCACACCTCCCACGCTCCCAGGGCTGGGCAGCCTGGCTCAAACCTCGGCACTCCCCTTCCAGTAGCCTGGCTGACTGACACCAGCAGCCCAAGCACTCCCAGCAGGGTGCAGCCCCGTGGCAGCCCTGTGCCAGCCCTGGGCAGGGACCCTCGGAGGGGCTGCAGGATTTTCCCTCACTCAGCACAAGTGCGGCGGTCGCCGGCTGCCTGCCGGAGCGAGCGGTCACTGCCGCTCGGCTTTTATTACCTACCATAAAACAGCAATTTCTTCCCAAGCCTCCTCGCTAATTACCCAGCCAGTTCTCTCATTTCATTTTATTACTGGAATTAACAACGAGTTCAAAGCGTGGAAAGCTATTAAGATGTGTGATTAAGCCACATTCAATTAGTTTCTACAAACAATTTAATTGATGTTGCAGATAGAATTAACAGAAGGTGATTGTGTGAATGGCTCCACTGGCTGCAAAATGGGAGCTGCTTCTCTGGCTGTGTGCGGCGCGGCCGGCGAGCCTGGGCTCAGCCTCGCACCTTCCCAGCAGCACAGCTCTCTCTGAGGCTTTGGGAAGTGATGGCAAACTGCACCAGGCTCTTCACACAACTTCTTCTTTGCCTGTCGCTGAACACACTCACAGAAAGGTGGAAATATAGATGCAGCAAGGAAAGCCCTGCTGAACCCAGGGATCAGGCACTCCTGCCTCCATTTCCAGGCCTGTCCCTGACACCGCCAACTGCTCTGGTGCAGAGGCAGAGCTGGCACCTCAGGGCAGGAACCCACCACCTGCCCTACAACTCCCCAGCACGAGTCCAGGCTGCTGGCCAAGGCATCCTGATGCTTCCATCAGGAAAGCAATTCCAGGGCCAGGGCCAGCTCACCAGCACGTGTCACCAACCTGTGACTGCAAACCCAGAGTTCACACCTGACTCCTGGTGAGGAAACTTTCAAGTTGGGCTGGAGGTGCCACAAGACCCAGAAACAGACTGAGTGATAACTCCCCAAAGCAGATTAAGAGCTCCACCAGGAAGCTTTGGCTGGTAAAATCAGCACTGCCAGAGCCAGGCCCTGACCTCCATCCAATGGAGCATGGACATATCCTGGCCAGATGTACACTGGAGGAGAAAGAAATTAGGGCTGCTGGTCTCTGAGGCCCTGACACCCACCCCAGGAGGGACAGAGAGAGAATGTAAAGAGAATGGAAGAGAAGACAAGGCAGGAACTGCCCTGACTCATGCCAAGGAACAGCCACTGGGAACACAAAAAGAGCACAAAAATGCTCTGGGGCATTGAACATCCTGATGGGCAGGGAAGACTCTCTTCCTACAAGGCTCAGCCTGCCCTCAGGGACCCCTTTGCTGCATCCAGAATTTTGCCATCCCCCAGACACATGGCAGGACAGGCAGGGAAGAAGCTGGGACTTCCCATCCCATGGCAAGAACTGGATGCTGCACGTCCCCTTGGCTGACACTGTGGTTTGTTCTAGCCCACAGGTCCCCTCTCCCCAGCCAGCCAGCCTGGGATCTGCTGCCACACTCAAATGATAGAAGAGTGCATGCCCATCCTCAGAGCACAGGTCTGCTCCATCCCTAGCATGCTCTGTTGTCTCATCCTGTGAAAAGACATGGGAGCTTTGCCTCGGGCCACAGGGTACAAACCCACCCAGCACCTCATGATTCACTCTGGAAGATGGGGAGGAGCAGACACAACAGGACATCCTCCTCTGGACTACCTCCTCCTTGTCCCTGCACCTGCCCTTCCATTCAGGTCATACACCAGGTACCAGAGGGAAGAGAGGCAGCGAGGCTTTGTGGATCCCACCAGACCTGCCAGAACTGCAGCACACAATGGGACAGGTGGTGGGTGCCATGGTCCTGTCCCCAGCTCCTGGGCAGGCAGTGCCCCAGGGGAGCACACAGAGCCCAGCCTTGTGGCAGCCAGGCTGTGCAGCCCCAGCTCTGTGCCCACGTGTAATCCACCCCCGCTGTAGGCAAACACATCCAGTGTACAGCTGCTATCTCAGGGGCAAGGTTCAGAGCTCCCCGTGCAGACTGGGCAGGAGAGGCATCACCCTCAGCAACGGGCTCTGGATCACCAGTGGCACCAGCTGGAAGCAAACCAGGTTTTTTCCCGGGGCAACACAATAATGAAATGAAACACTGAAGTGCAGGAAGGAAGCGAGTGGCATCAATCTCCATCACCCCCTGATGAAGCAATGGTGAAAAAAGGAGACAAAAAAGGCCTGGTGTGTGGCAGCAGCAGCATCTGAGACTAGCTAAACAAGAGCCCAGAAATTGCTCTGCCTCCACAGCTGATGGTAATAGCATAGTAATTTCTGTGGTGGAAATATGATAAGCCCATACACACAGGTGCACAGGTGAGCACACACACAGAGATGGCAGCAGAAGCCACTCCCTCCTGGTTTGCTGCTCCAAAGATCAAAATCTGGGGTTACAAAGTTAGAGAACTGCGGACTACAGCTCAGTATGGGGATTGAGGACTCTAAGAAAAAGCTCCAACAAATTAGAGAAAGGAAATGCAATGGTTGGGTCTCCAATTCAAGGACAGGAGGGTCCAGGGGCTCTGGAGCTTGGTAACTGAGCGTGGTAAACCCTGGAGTGAGGGTGCAGGGTTAGCAATGAGGACAAAGACCCTGAGGCCCAGGGCTCCCCAAGACCACACATCTGAGGAGATCAGGGACAGACTGGGAACACTCCCAAGAGCTGCAGCACCTTGTTCTTCTCCTTGCAGCCCTCTGAAGCACCCTGTGCTCCCAGCTGTCCTGTGCAGCCCAGCCTTGGCAGAGGTGCTGGGCCTGTGTCACAGGTGTGGCTGCTGCTGCAGCAGCAAACTGTGCTCGAGAGGGAACAGGGAAGAAGCCATTAGCCCCACAGTGGGGAGGCGACAGAGATGGATGGGGCAGCAGCTGCGTGCCTGAGCCAAGCAGAGACGAGGAGCAGAGCTGCAGGGACGGCAGCTCGGCTCTGCACAGACACCCCGTCTCCATTACCCAACACCCAGCAGCCAGGAAAATGATTCCACACCCAAATGGCACCAGCAGATATGGCTGCAAGGAGTTCTCTGCCTGCCCCTCATCTGGCTGCAGGGTAGGCCCTGCTTTAATGGACTGAGCAGGCAAACAGGAGAGATCTGCAGCCTCCCAGTGAATCCTGCACAGAGCGTGTTCCCACCAGCCTAGCACTGAACAAATGGAGAGTCTCCTCCAGACCCTGGTATGGAAATGCTGGAAATGCTGCCTTGGGGGTGGCCAACACTGAACTCCTGCATGGGGCAGAGCCCAGAACTTCCATCTGCTATCAAAGTCTTCCCCAGCCCCTCTCAGCCATGATGGCTGCTGCAAGAGCACTGCAGCAGCAGCAGCCACAGCGTGAGGGACACTGCTCTGTCCCCCTGCTCCCTCGTCAGCCCAGTACTCACGTGCAGGCTGGGGTGGTAGGTGAGCACCCCATTGTCACACAGGGTCACGTACTTCTTCTTCCACTCCTTATTGAGGGACTTGCCACTGCGTTTGAGCAGGATGCCCTAGAAGAGAAGAGCCACAAGTCTCAGAGGGTGTTTGGTCCTGGCACCTCACACTGCCAGCACTGCCCTTTGGAGACAGGTCTTTGAGAAGAAACAACGAGCAGACTCAGGAGAACATCTTCTACGTCGGCTTTCCCACATTCCCCTGGGCTGCACCTGTCCTTACCAACCCCTCAGTCCCCACAGACAGCCCCCTCCCTTCCAGGGGCAAGGGTCTCCACATGCCAGTGCCAGTGTTCAGGCCCTCTGAGGGACGCATCGCATCCTCTGGTGTCCCAAACCACTCCCTCTGAGAAACTCTTCCCATGCTGAAGGGCAGTGCCCATACAGGGCAGGAGCCAACCTCCCTACCACAGACACAGATTGCTCCCAGACCTTTTCCCACCACCCAAAGCACAGAGGCAGAGTCAAGGCAGGGAAAACTGGGGACAGGCAGGGGCTGATTGAGAAACAGCACTCCAGATACAGGTCTCCCAAGGGATGCACTTTTTCTTGCCTGTTTGTGATTCTGAGAGCTGACAGAGTAGGGACACATCCCAGGAGGGACTGCAGGTCCTGGGCAGCTGAGAGTTAGGGTCATCCCCTTTTCTCATCAGGATTTTACCTGAGAGCCACCCTGTTGTCACTGGCACAGCACACTCCTGGGGCCAGGAAATTATTGCACTCATGTGCTGCACTCCCTCTTACCCCCAGGATAACCCACAACTAACTCCACTGATCTGAACCAAGGCTCAGAGCACAGACAATCCTCACCCCATCCCCATTCATTTTTGTCTCCCCAGGAAATCTACCTCCAGAAGCAATTTACCACGTACCAGGTAAGGACAAAGGTGGAGAGGGAGAAGGAAGCTGGGCCAAGACAGCAGGTGCAAGGGCTCTGGAACAGGGAGAGCACATCAAGCACTCTCGGCAGGGAGGGAAGCACAGCATGGGGGGACAAAAGTAGGAACGAGTAACAAAGTCTGGGAAAAAAGCTGGATCTACCAACTGTCAGGCCTGGCCCCTCCAGAAGTGCTGTCTGGACAGACACCCAGACTGTTCCTAACTTGGCAAAAATCTGGGCCCTGGGCCAGCCCCTCCTCAAATACATGGGCAGAAAGTCCCAGCCCTGCCAGCCTCAGCATATTTGGGGGCCCCATCCCAGTGCCTGGAGACTGAGCTGCTGCTCCTGCAGGGTGCAAAGGCCCAGCAAGAAGTGCTGGGGGGACAACACTGCCAGACATGACCGTGAAATCTGCAATAAATGCTGCAGAACATGCACCAGACCCTGTGACCACTCCAGCTCGGGGCTCAGGCAGCAAGCAGCAGGAAAAGAAACTGCCTCCCACGCATGCAGGGATGCAACAGCAAAAGAGAGTGGCTAGGGCAAAGCTGTGTGTAGGCAGCATCAGATCCCTTGTCAGGATCTGATACCTTGCCCTCATGAGCTGAAGAACTCAGCAGTAGTCAGAAGGTGCTGATGAGAACATGGCATGTGGCAGCTGACCCACAGCTCCTGCTCTGCCAAGGTGTGCCAGGGGGAAAACAACAACCCCTGAATCATGGCTGGATGCTCACACCAAGCAAATCTAGGGAAAAGCTATGGCAAAGAGTGATGGACAAAGGGAGAGGAGAGGAGAGGAGAGGAGAGGAGAGGAGAGGAGAGGAGAGGAGAGGAGAGGAGAGGAGGAGCAGCCAATGCCAGTGGTGCAAACAGGACATTAGAGGAGCCTGGTTCTCCCTTGGGTAAAACACAGGATCTGATGGCAGGAGTGACTGTGCTAGTGGTTTTCAGCTTTCTGTCAGGTCTTTAACTGAGCAAGAACACCCTTAAACACCAGTTGTACAAAACCCATAGAGCCAGTAATGGATGGAATGAGAACCAGTCAAGTGCAAGGTCTCAAAGCACACCCATGTCTGAGTGCAAGAGTAGTTATAAATGGCAAACCCATGTCCAACAGAAGGACTCACAGAGGTGCAGCCACCCTGCATCTGATTCAGACCAGTTCCTCAACGTCTCGCTCAAATGAACTCCAAGAAAACACAAAACCAGTAAACCTAAAGGTGATGTGGCAAAGGGAGGGGAGCCCGAGCCTCTTGCTGTCCCCACCGTGTCCCTTCCCGGCATTCCGTGGCTCAGTGCTGCTCTGGGCTGGGCTGTGCTGCTGCTCAGGAAAAGCAGCAGCAGCAATATGCAGCGTAATGAAGCAGGGAGCGGCGATGGCCCCCAGAGGACTCGTTTACTCCACAAATCTCCCTTCCACTCACTTTTTGCTAAGAATTTTAACACCAAACTTAATTGTGAAGTCGCGTATTGATTGGAAAATGCAAATGGCAATTTAAATGTAATCTAAGCTCCCAGCATGATCCCAGCTCCCAAGGAGGAGGAGTCACCCGCCTTGGGCCCTGCTGGAGTGCACGGCCCGAGCAGAGCCAGGCCAGGGGCCAGGGGACCCCCGGGCTGCCAGCATGCTCCATGCAGCCTTCCCAGAAAGATCTGCTACATGTGCAATTAGGAGCTCATTCCTGGTAACAAACAGCTGAGGAAGCTTCGTCTCCTGGCCTAATTAACCCACTTCTTGGGGACAAGTGTCCAGCTATGACGGAATCCTTCCAGCCTTGCAGACCACCACCGAAAGGACACTGTGGCACACAGACCCTGAGTCCACGGCACAGAGCAGCCCTGGCAGAGGCACCAGCTGCCTGGAGGGTGTGTAGGTGCTGTCCCAGCTGGGTGGGGGGGCCCCAACAGCCACAGTCTCACCTGTCCCCTTGGGGAGCTCCATCTTTTCCACACGTGCATAAGGGAGACAGATCAGGTCACCCAGAGGTGCTGTGCTGGAGAAGGCAGTGACAAGTGACAACCAAGCACCCTGTAGTAGCAACACGCATCCCTCCTCAGGCTCCCCAGTGTTCCTCCTTCTGCAGCATCCAGCCCAGCCTCCTGCTTCCTGGCTCCATGCAAACCCCAGGCCTCGCATGCTGAGGAGGCTGCCAGCGCTTCCCAATGCTTGCTGTGTGCTCACAGAGACCAGGCAGGTACCCTGCCCTCAGCCCCAGCACCAAACCTGCCAGCCCAGCAGTGCCCATGCCAAGGGAAGCCAACAGTCCAATGCTGGCCACCAACCTAGGCAGCAGATCCTGCCCATTCACCACTCACATCCCCAAACCCGCCAGCTTCTGCTCTTATGGCTGGGCAGGACCAGTGAGCATCTAAGAGGAAAACTAACTACAGGCCCCACTCTCCACTGCCTCAGAGACAGCAAGGGATGATACCTCCACCATTTCCAGAGAGCAGAGCAACGATCCCCCGTCCCAAACCTTTGTGATAGAGCTACACCTCCTGGGAGTCTTGCTCCTGTCCCCACTGGTGGTACCAAGCCATCACTCCTTGTGGCATAGGGCCACAGCAGGAATGTGCCAAGCTGCAGTGCTAGCCTCACTATGGACCCCTGACAACCCCTTCTCCACAAGCCACGTGTTGATATCTGCTGGCACAAGCTAGTGCCCACCTGTCAAACACCACTTCCTCCTGTGTATGTTCCTGTAAAAACACTGCCAGGATCTCTGATCTCTGGGAAATCACCTCTCACAACTCTGGCTATAAGAGGTGCCAGTCCTGAACCCAGCACAGACCTGGATCTCCCAGGGGAACTCTGCACCAGGCTCTCCTTGTGAGCTGCTGCTGCCATGAACTGGTCCCTCTGCTCAGTCCTGCACTAGGCAGGAGTTTGCCATCTCCTCCTCCTTGCAAAGCCCAGAAAGCATGCACAGGTTGTGTCTGCAGACCTGGGCCTCCATTGGTTCCAGTTCTCCCCATCTCACACAGGAACAGCATAGAATGACTTGATCCCACGAAACCAACACAGCCCCTGGCAGACCAGCAAGGCCAGGCCCTGTCAGCAGCACAGAGGCACAGGAGCAGGTAAAGAAATCATCCTGCCCTGCAAAAAAAAGGAACCCAAAGGTCCAGGCACGAAAGGTTGTCAGGTCCCTCTCAGGACCAGCCCTCCAGCAGGCAGCAGCAGATCTGGGGAACCAAGTCAGGTCTCACTGAGGGCTCCCTGCTCTACTCTCAGCCCTCCCTACCTCACCACAGAACAGCCACCCACTGCTTCCCCTGCTGCTCAGGTTGGGCTGACCCCAAACCAGAGCATATGGGCACTGCCACTGCAAACCAACAACCCAGGGCAATCAACAACCCCCTGCACACCATCAACAACCCTCTGCACACCAGCAACAACCCACCACAAACAACAACCCCCTGCACACCAACAGGCCCTGTGCTGCAGAGCAGGGGATGGCCCAGCATGCTGGGCTGCCTCCTCCTGCTGGGGCTGTGCCAAATGTGGGCACACAGGAGCAGAGCCCCCATGTGTGAGATCCCACAGACCCCACCCTGGCATTGCTTCTCCTGTCCCTGCTCCCTCTGGCCCCAGAGCCGACCCTCCCAGTCCTGCCTTCCCAACCTTGCCCTCCTTTCAGCACAGCCCCCTGCCCAGGGCACAAACCCGCCTCAGCATTACTCCATGGGCAGGGAAGGGCAGGAGCTTTGGCAGCGCCAGCAGTGAGCAGAGTCTCTCTCTTCTGACCCACCACTCCACTCCTCAGCTAGCCTGGCCTCACTGAGTCCTTCCCCATGGAATCTCAGCATGGAATCATACCAGGCAGACAGAACCTGGTGGGGATGTAGACTCTACTCTCCTGCCTCATGTCCCAGCACTCCTGCAATGCAGAGACACAACTGGCCCTGTGCAACTCAGCCCTGGCAGTGCTGGGGGGCACAAGGGGCACAGAGGGGCCAACAGAGGGTAAATGGATCCACAACAGGGGCACAACGTGCAAGGCAGGAGCACAACCAGCACTGCCACATCAGTCTTTCCTAAAATGCAAGGAAATCCTGATGGAAACACCATCCAGCCAATCCACACCACTTGACTCGCTGGGACATCACCCACCCCTGCTTGCCAGTGACGGACACAGGGGCAGGCAACACTCTGGGCTGGATCCAGGCAGTTGAAGCTTCCCTGGAAGCCAAGAGGCAGGAGCAGAACGCACTGCTGCTGGAGGAAGCCGTGCCTCCCTTAGACTCCCAGCTCACGGTGTGGGCACTGTGCTCACAGCTTTCTGTAGCAGCCCTTGAAGAGGGGAATCCCCTTCCTGTCCAGCCAGGAGCAGGAGCGGAAAGGAACAGGAGAGAAGAGGAGCAGGGAAGGAGCAGGGAGGCTGCAGCAGCGGGGGCTGCAGCGGGCGTGGGGCATGGGTGCCATCTGCTGGAACCGCTCCGCAGCCGCCGGCACCGCAGCCGGCACGGGCTCCAGGCTCCACACCAGCACCCCAGCACCGCCCCCGGGGCACAGGGCCACCAGCCAGCCCCAGCGCTGAGCAGAGGCGCCCCAGCCACACTCCCCGGAGCGGCGGGGTCTCGCCGGGGGCGAAGGGGAGCATCGAACCTGCTTCATGGGAATGGCCCGCCCGCTGCCAATACTGTCCGCTTTACACTCCGGCACCTTCTTGTCGCGCTCCGGGTCCGCGCCCTTCCGAGACTGGAAGAGAAGAGACACAGGCGCGTTAGAGCTGGGCACGGGACACCAGAAGACACGGTCCCCTGTCCCCAGCAGGCTCCAGACCAGAGCACTCTGCTCTTCCCCAGGCCAGCTCTGCCAGCGCACGGGCCCTCACCCGGTGCCTTAGGGACACTCGGACACTCCAGCCCAGCCCCCAGCAAGCTCTCCTCTCCAATCCTCTCCAATCCTCTCCAATCCTCTCCTCTCCCCCCACTGCAAGCAGAGCTGTCCTCCTCCTGGCAGAGCGGGGCTATGTGGGCCCCCCCTCCCGTGGGGCACACAGGACATGGCGACAGACAGAAATGGCATGGGATGCAGGTGGAGCATGGATGGAAGCAGGAGAGGCTCAGGCACTGAAGGAACTCACACCTCTACTAATCCAACAGATTTATTCTGGTAACACACTTGCACCATACAAAGTAGCACAGGTCACCGGGCAGAGATACCAGCCCCTTACAAAAGAGCATGGACAATAAATATCTACCACACGTCTAGAGCGGCGAGAGCAGGACCCACCAGCGCCCGAGGGCCGCGGGGAGAGCAAACTCTGATAAATACAATATGAAATTTACAGTCTGTTGAGCAGAACTCATTCAAAGTGCTTAGGACAGAGGGAAATACCAAGTCATACATGGCATGGAGCACAACCAATACATTCAGAATCACAACAATGGCAGGAGGCAGCGGCAGCGTCTCTCTGGAGCGTCCTACACACCCCCTCAGTCCAGGAGGGCCCCGTGTGCTTTGGATCAGAAAGGGATACGAGCCCCGCGCGCCTGGGACACCGATTCACCAGATTTTGGGCCCAGAACCAAACAAAGAGATCGAAAGAGAAGAAAACTAAAGAGACACAGATGGCTGCTCGGCTGCGAGGAGAAGAGGAGGAGGAGCAGGAGTCCATGCAGGCTGCAGAGGTGCAGGAGGGAAGAAGGAGCGGAGCGCTAGCGGCAGGCGCTGCAGCGGCTCCCGCAGGCAGCAGCAAAGCGTCTTTTGGCCCATCCAGCTCCATGCGTGGCTGTCCCCGGTCCCGGTGTGTCTGCAGGTCTTCCCATCCCAGCAGGGTCGTCCGCCTGGCATCCCCGAGAAGGGGCAGTGCCCAGACAGCATCCAGCAGGCCCAGAAATGTCCCAGCTTAAAGTGCAGGCGCAGGCCGTCTCAGCGCTTCCTAGACTTTACATTGGGGGGATTTAAAAGGCTCCTGCGTGTCTCCGAGGGGGGGACCCATGCTGGCTGGAGGGCGGGCGAGCCTCTAATCTTAGATCAATCCCAGTGCCCATCCCTTATCCGGCCCTGGAGAGGCAATGAAAAGTGAGAGAATTTGTACAGAGGTGCCGTGTGTAACCACCTGGATCTTCTAATTTGGAAGGAGTTGGAAAGGCCTTTTTGTTGATGAAAAGTTGGAAACAGTGGCACATATCTGCAAATATCGAAAGAATAAAGAGTTTGGCAAGTTATACTCAGAACACGGACACGAGTCTGTCAGTGATGGGTGCCAGCAGACAGCACGGACAGGCCACGGAGTGGGCGCCGGCGGCAGCAGCAGTCGGGGCTGGGGCTGGGCTCAGGACGGGGCGGGCGCCTCGAGGCGCGGGTGGGCGCAGAGCTCGTGTCCACCTGGAGCTCTGGGGCACGCAGACCCCCGGGGGGAATGCGATCCAGCGGGGAGCGGGAGGGGAGCAGGAGAGGAGCCAGAGCAGGAGAGAGGATGAGGAGAGTAGAAGAAGAAGGGAGGAGGAGGAGGAGGAGGAGGAGGAAGAGAAGGAGGATAATGGGGAGGAAAGGAGAAGGAGGAAAGGAGAAGAGGAGCTAAGGAGTCGGGCATAGCTCGGGACTGGGGCTGCAGTGGCTCCCAGAGCCGGGCCGAGCACTGCACCTCGGAAAGGCCTGTGCTCACCTGGGGACCCCACAAGGACGAAGGCTGCTGGCTACACCTGCGCTGCCTGCCTGGGAAAAGCTAGCGGCAGAAAACAGCCTGCCCTTCCTTCCCTTCCCGCCCTGCCTGGTCCTGTCCCACTGTGGGAGGTGTCGGGAGCTGCTGCTGCTGCCACGACCAGATGGGTGAAGACGTCAACGTGAGCCATGGATGTGCAGCAGCACACGAGCAAGCAGGTGAGGTGAGCGCCAGCCCCGCGGCGAGGTGAGCCCGCGGCGCAGAGCAAGCGTGAGCCCGGCATGGGTGAGCAGTGAGAGCCCTGCACGCACCACGACGTCCGCAGCGAACAAGCGCAAGCCCCGCAGCGAGCCGCCCTCCTCCTCCTCCCCAAGCGTGTGCCTGCCCCGGTGAGCGAGCATGGGGCTCCAGAGAGCGTGAGCATGAGCCGGCGGCGAGTCCAGGCGCGGCGGCGCGGCGAGCAGGAGCAGCGTGGGGGTGGCACGATGGGGGAGGCACAGCACGAGCCAAGCACGGAGAGAGAGCGGCGGGACACGGGGGGACAGCACCCGCCAGAGCTGCTGCGCTGGGACACAGAGCACGGCCCAGCAGGGACAGCTACAGGGCACTGGGACAGCTCCAGGGCATTCCAGAGAGACAGCTCGAGGGCACTGGGACAGCTACAGAGCATTCCAGAGAAACTGGACAGCTCCAGGGCATTCCAGAGAGACAGCTCGAGGGCACTGGGACAGCTACAGAGCATTCCAGAGAAACTGGACAGCTCCAGGGCATTCCAGAGGGACAGGGGGACAGCTAAGGGCACTGGGACAGCTCCAGAGCATTCCAGAGGAACTGGACAGCTCCAGGGCATTGCAGAGGGCAGAGCACATGGAGGGGAAGGCAGTGAGGGAAGAACCATGCGTTGTGAGTGGGGACCTGCTGCGAGGGGTGGTGTGTGCTGGCAGAGGTGGGTGGGGAGCACAGCACACAGACGGGGTGAGCGTGGGCCTGGGGCGTGCACAGAGAGCCGGGGGTGCAGGAGATGCAGCGGGGGAATGCACAGAGCATTCGGGAGGTCAGCGCACAAGCTTCCAGGGCGTCAGAAGCCAAGCGAGATGGGCACATTCCCAGCACAAGGAATGGGGAATCTGGGATGCCAATGGTGCCATGAGAGGAATGGGGCACAGGACACTGAATTTGTGTGGTCTGGGCTCAGAGCAGTAGCGGCTGGTCACAGGGGTGACACGGTGCAACAGGTACAAGGGCTTTGTGGTGGCCGGTTCCACAGACAGCAGACACAGTGTGCTGAGCAATGGTGGCTGGAAAGCACATTGAGATGGGCAGAGGAGCGAGGCCGGAGCCTGCACATGTACACAGGAACAGAGGCTACACCTATGCTAGACACGGGACTGGGACACGTGTGTGCTCACAGCGAGGGGACACTCATGGCTGTGCTCAGAGCAAGGCTGAGTGTGAGGGCAGGACTGTGCACACTGCGTGGACGGTGTGTGCATGGTGTGAGAGCGTGCAGAGAGGCAGGCTGCAAGGCAACCAGCACAGCTGAGGGCTGCAAATGTACCCTGCTCCACCTGGGGCCCCCAGCTTCGCTGCCTCCCCTCTGCCTTCCCTCCCTCCACACCCACAGCAGCTCCCACGTGCGCTGCTCAAGGCACGCAGGATTCAGGAACGGGAGCAAGTGGGGCCCCATGCCAGGTGCTGAGC
The DNA here is from genome assembly GCA_013397375.1 of Toxostoma redivivum. Lineage (NCBI taxonomy): Eukaryota > Metazoa > Chordata > Aves > Passeriformes > Mimidae > Toxostoma > Toxostoma redivivum. Next base: position 37,771 of record VXBI01009421.1, read on the forward strand.
TCTGCACAGCACCACTGGGCACAGCATCAGCGGCACCAAACAGGAGCCCCAGTGAGCAGGGGCTCCGTGCCACGCTCGGGGGACGCAGCCCCAAGGAGAAGATGAGCAGAGTCACTGGTGCTGTGCACGCACAGCTGCACCCCCTGCAACGAGCAGGAGCTCACACACACTGCACACCCACACGGGTGCAGCCTGGCACGCTGCTGTGTGTGTGAGCCGTGTCCCGCTCCCAGGTGCTCCCCATGCACGCACACCCTCCTGGAGCAGCCCGCAGCACCACGGCCCCTGCCCACGCAGGTCCCTCCCCTCGCACGCACACGCACACTGCCAGCGCAGCACGGGCTCCGGCTGCCGTGCCCCCCTCCCCTGCCCTCTCCTCTGCTAAAACCCAGCCCAGGGCTCCCGGGCTGCCTGTGCTGCTTACCGTGAAGATGTTGGAGCGCCGCTTGGACTGCTTGCGGATGGGGGTGGGGGTGTTGGAGGCAGCGATGGTCTCGATCCGCAGCTCCCGCTGGCTGATGCTGGGGGTGGAGGGCACGGAGGAGGAGTAGTCACTGAAGGCTCCTCCACCGTTGGTGGCCTGCAGGAGGAGATGGATGGTCAGGGAGGTCAGAGACAGGCTGCCTGGGGCACGACTGCAGGAACACACTTGCCCCACACGGCCTCTAGGGCAGGGAGTGCCACACAGGAGTGGGACTGGGTGACACCCAAAAATTCACTGAATCGTTTTGGTTGGAAGGGACTTTAAAGACCATTTAGTTCCAACCCCCTGCTATGGGCAGGGACAGCTTCCACTAGACCAGACTGCTCCAAGCACCATTCAACCTGGCCTTGGACACTTCCAGAGATGGGGAAGTGAGGCAACCCAGAGATGAATCCAATGCCAGGCACTGCTCCTGCTCAACAGAGGGACTTGGGAAGCTTTTCCTCTCTTTCTGCTCTAGTTTTTTCACCAGTAAAATGTTCAAGTTCTGAAATCAAAGAGTAGGGCAACAAATGGCCAGAGAAATGCAGCTGAAGCCCTTCCAGAACACAGGTGTGGAACAAGGCCTGAGGCAGCGGGGTCCCACGTGGTGCTAATGGGGATGTGTGTCCCCAGGACTCCAGCCCTCACCTTCCCGTGTCCTGAAGCACCGAGTGCCACACCCCAAGCTCACAGTCTGTGTGAAACCCATCCTGCTGCTGGTTTGGAGGTCTCTCTGAGCAGACCCTGAGGCTGGCACACCACCAGAGCCATGGCTAGAGCGGCCCGTGCCTGGGAACACCAGGGGCTTCACTAACACCTCACTGGACTTCATAGCAGCAGGAAGATCCAGCCGTGCAGCCATGCACCCAGGTCACCAACACACCTCTTCCAGACAAGGCTGCTCACCCCCACCCTGCTCGTGCCAGCAGTGTGGGCAGCCACTGGACAGGGGTTTAGGGACATCCCAGAAACAACAGCAGCATGGAAACCTCTCAGGCCTGCAGCCAGGACATCTCACCATGACACGGCTCATGGCAGCCCAAGCTCCTGGACAGCTCTGAACAGTATTTCAGGAACACATGGAGGAGCTGCCCCTAGAAGGGCAGGTGAGCTCCAGTATCCCAGAAGGGGCAGCCTGCCTCCTCCCAGCTCCACACTCACAGAGTGCTGGCACCAATGGCCCAGTGACTTCCTCCATCCACCTACACTGAGCAGGAATGGAGCCCATGAAGGGTGATGATGTGCTGAAAGGGCTTGGGAGAGACCCCCATCCCCAGTGGGATCAGAGCCCTATTCTCAGACAAGCAGTTCAGAGAAGTGTGAAGGGGGCTGCACAGGCAGAGCAGTGACCATGACCCACAGGTGTCAGAGAGAGGTGCAACCTTCACCCAAGCCATGGACCCCCTCATCTTTGACAAGAGATGTGGGAGAAGACACACAATGAGAACCGAAGAGAAGAAAAAAGCCACCCAAGCAGCATTTCAGCTTCCTCCTCATGAAGGCAGAGCAAGGAAAAGAATTCCATGCTGTGAGCAGGTGGGTGGTTCAGACCATCCCAGCCTGTCTGGAAACAGGAACATTTCTGGAGTCCTGAGACACAGAACAAGAGGGAACCTGGTCTGGCTGTGCTTTTCCACAAGTACAAGAGGCTGGGAACTCTCTCCAGGGAAGGGAATGTGGCCTGGGAGCTCCTCTGCAGGCTGAGGAACCCTGTGGATGCAGATGATGGACACTAAAGCATCAAAGAAGAAATTTTGCTACAGCCTGGTTTATATTTTACTTTCTCCCTGTAGTGCTGTGTGTCATTTCTGTCTGGCCAGAATAACTTTCCTTAGCCTGAAACTCTGCCTGGTGTTGGAGCCAAGGTTACTGTCCCTGAGTGACAAAGGACACTGGCCTTTGAGCCTCCCATGTCCCACCTCAGGAAGGGCTCTGGGGCTGGAGGATGGCTCCCACCAGGCTATGAAGGCAAGCTGCCACCAGTTTGGGGGCGGAGGAGAAAGTCCTTCAAAGACAGAGAGGGGCTCAGGCAATCCTGAGCCAGCACTGCTCCACTGCAGCAGGGAGCTCCAGAACTTCCTTGGGATCCAGGGACACAGGACAAACCTCAGGGATGTGGGAGAACCCTGACAAAAAGACAGGTCTGGGTTGGTACCATGTGCCTGCTCTTGGCAGGTACTTTTGCTAGTGGACCTGAACAACCACCTGTGGTCACCACTGGAATCTGAGAACTGGAAACTTGGTAACACAGCTGTGGGACAAATCCTTCCCATTAGTGTGTAACCGATGGAAGAGCATCAGCAGTGCCACGGGGTGCCTGGAAGGGCAGAACACAGCTGGAGTGCAGGGGCAGGAATTCCTGCTGCAACCAGGGCTGGGTCAGAACAGGTCCTTTGGGAAGGGCTCTGAGTGCCAGAGCACTGACAAACACCAGCCTGGTGTCTGTGTGAAGAAGGGACAAGCCAGGGGAGCACATGGAGGATGGAAAGTGGGCACCATGAACTGAGCAGGCAGCAGGACACAGGCTTCCATGAGGAAAGGCCAAGGCCTGCTGCAGCTCCTGAGCTCTGACAGAGCGTGCTGCAGCAGGTCAGAGAGCACTGCTACCAGCTCGGGTGAGCTGCCCTTGGGGCTTCATTTCACTTGCAAACTCTGATTTTCCACCCCTTTCATCTGATCTCTCGCTGAGTCTGGATGAAGGCCCTCCCAGTGCCCCCAGAGAGCCCGTGCAGGAGGGCAGACTGAGGCCACTGGAGAGGAGCCACCACACCAGGCAGCCCAGAGCACAGTGGGGATGGCAGCAGCTCCCAAACCCTCCACCACCCTGTCAGGTACCTGCATGGGGTACCTGTTACCTTCTGCCAGCTGCTGGGAACCAGTTTGCTGGCAGAAGGACAAACAGCATCCCACAGCAAACACAACAGTGACTCACCCACAGCCTGGGGAATTTCCAAAGGCATCCCAGAGGCCCTGAAGAAAGACTCAGAACGGGGCAGCAAAAGTGAGGAAATCAGGTAGAACAACTCTGCAGATGCTGCAAGCACCCACTGGCCTGAGAAACTCCCATCCCCTCCCTGCAGGCAAGGGCCAGGAGCTGCCAGGAGGGAGCAAGGTGGGAGTCAGGGCCAAGTGAGGAGTGGGATTCCCAAAGCCATCCAACCTGCTCACTCAGCAACAGGTGTGGGCAAGATACAGAGAGGAGAGCCCAGGGCAGCAGGCAAGAGGCTTCCCTGGGTTCTGGGGAACACAAGGTGCCTGCTCCAGTGGCTCAAGGGAGTGCAGGACTCCAGGGCTGGCCCTGGCTCCTGCTGTACCAGATTGATGCTGGACACAGTACCCAGGGTCAGGGACTTGCCAAGCACATCTAGTGACTCATGAGAGCTGGTGGAAAACCCTGACCAGGGCTGACCTGCTCCTACAGCTCCCTTTCCCTCCCCATGGATGAAGCAATGTCCTCTCAGGCTCCAGGCACCACTGCAGAACAGGAGAAAAAACCCCAAAGTCCCAAAGGCAGAAATGAAACCAGGGCCTTTGGCTGGCTCCCAAGATGTTCATGCAATCTGCAAGGAGACCAGGACACATCCAGAGCACCACTGTCCCAGGAGAAGGGAATCCTCCAGAGAGATGGGTAACAAAACCACCAGGGTCCTCTGGAGTCCCTCCTCTCCCAGTAACCACACTGGACTGGTCCAACTGACAGTCCAGACAAGCAGTGGCCATTTCCAAAAATGTCAGTTTGGCTCAGCCAGTAGTGTCAGTTACTTCCAGAAGAGCTGTGCCCAGAACAAGAGAAGGGGCAGGGCTGGGTCCCAGCTCCTACCTACCATAAGAAGCTCTTTGGAGAGACCCCTTGTTCCCATTCCAAGAAAAGTGCCTTCTCAGCTGGCAGCTGCAGAGGACAGCGCTGTCCCTGCAGGATGGGCCTGCCAGGCCCAGAGCCATACTGCCAATCCCAGTTCCAGGGGCTCCTCCTGCCCCTAAATGCCAGTCCCACTGTCCCAGGGACTCCTCCTGCCCCACCAGGCAGTACTTGGAGGGAAGGGGATCCTTCTGTCCCAAGGGCATGTCTCACCTGTGCACACTGATACCTGCAGCACAAGGCTTCTCTCCACCTCATCTCCATGTTAAGTCCTGTGCTCTTAAACTCTTCCTTGAGAGCCTTTTTCCTGTTTTCCCTGTGCCAGTTACTGCTCTTGGACTTGGAAAGCAACAAAGAAACCTCAGGTAAGCCAGAGTTCAGCTCTGCTCCACAAACACCTTCTCACTCTTCAGCTGGTCCCTCCTGGCAGGGTGAGCCTGTCCACGCCTTCCCAGAGCTGCCCCTCCATGTATGGCTGGGCCAGGAGCAGGGGACACCTGGGCATTGTGCCCTCCCACACGGGCAGCCTGAGTACACACCTGAGTGTGTGGGCTGCTCTGCCCAGTTCCCTGTCAGAGCCATCAGTTATGGGGGATTTGTTTCCCAAAGCCACTTGGACTTTCCCTGAGGACAGCAGGGAGCAGCTCCAGAACCTCACTTCGAAGCCCATGCAAGAGCAGGTAAATAATTCATGGCATTTTAGGATCACTCACCATCGCTTCACTATTTTCAGAAGTGTTTTTAGTAATGGGGGAGAGCTGAGCAAGCACCAGGGCAAAGATCACTGCACGGGCCATTGGCACCGAGAGGGCTTGTGGTGGGACCATACAAGAGCCCAGGAAGACAAACTGACTGTGAGCACCCTCGTGGGGCCCAGGTTTGCTGAGGGCAGGAGGGCACGGCACTGGACAGGCACAGAGCAGGTCCAGGAGGGGGCACAGCCATCAATCCCTTCGAGCTGCACGCTGTTACTTCCCTTCACAGCTCTGCTTCCCACCACAGCTCCCTGCATCCCTCCAGCCAAGCCAGGAGCACAGCAAGGCACAGAGAGCAAAGGTCTGTTCCCCAGCACGCAGCCAGAATTCACCTCTACACAGATGTTGTCTGCAAGCTGTGCTGAGAGGTGCTCTGTGGGAAGGAAAGGAGAGGAGAGCAGGCATGGCTCTGAGCAAACCCCTCACAAAGCTCATGACATGAAGTTAGAAAATTCTTCCAAAATTTGCTTCCCCACAGCCAGTCCTAAATCCACCCTTTTGCTCAGTGCTGCCTGTCCTTAAGGAGCTCTTTCATGTCACAGCTGTATATTTTAAGTCAGGTTTGGCCCATCACTGCACTCATTCCTCAGCTAAATCAGTCAAGTGCTTGCTTTCCTCCTGTGTTGGGGTCTCTTCCCTCCCACATGTTTTTGCTTCTCTTTCAGGTTCCACGCACAGTCCCATGAGTGACTGGATCCAGACTGGGGAACCCGGGGGTCTGGCAGCCCCATCCCTTGCACAGGGAACACTTTTCAGCTTCCCAGTAAACACACTGCCTGCCTGGCACAGCCAGTGTCAATGGCACTTATTTACTGGGGCTCTTCTCATACTTTGGACATGGAAGAAAACACTAAACAAGTGTCCAGCTCCCCTGAGAAATGCTGACCTTGGTCATCAGCCTCTTGCTTCCCTTACAGCACAGGTGGTGTCTCCTTCCCAACCAGGCTCATATGTACACAATTTGCTAATAAAACCCTCAAACTACCAAAGACACTCAAATCTGTACTTCGCTGGGACTTTGCTCTCCACCTTGGATGTCTCCCATTGAACTTGTCCCCAGCTTTCTGGACACAAGCACGCTCTGACAAAACCCGGCTTTGCAGCCCATCCACCTGCACACAGACTTTACCTGAACCTGCTGGTGTCCAGGTGACCTGAAGCACCAGGAACCTGGCACAGGTCTCTGCAAAAACCTGCACTCACCTAGCTGCAATCCAGCTTCAGAAGCCTGTACAACCAGGTAGCTGGATATGGCTCAGGTCTGTGCAGGGTCAGGCTCCTGTGCTGGGGGCCCAGGAGTCCCCACAGGGCCAGGAGGTTCTGACACACCCAGAGTTCCAAAGGCAATCAATCCCCTTATGGAACACCCATCAGCTAAGTGTGCTGTCCCTCAGTCACAGGCAGATTTCCTGCAGCCCCTGTCACAGATCCTGGGATTCCACATGCCAGTTGTTCCAGAGATGGAATCTCCTGAGTGCCCTGGGGAGCAATGGAGCCCAGGATCTCTCCTTTCTTCCTCACCAGTCACCCGGCCAGCACTTCTGAGGGCACTGGGAATGTAGCAAAGCTGGAATGCAGTGAGGTGGCTGCCCAAAGGATGTCCTTCCCCAGCCCTTCCCCATGGAGCCTGTCCTGCCTCAGCTCTGCTCCAGGATCATGAACAAACACCTACAGCATCACCATCCTCCCCACACCTTGGCAACCCTTACCAACAGCACAGACCCATCCTCTGGCAGAGGGGAGGGAATCTCCTTCCCTGTCCTGCTCCTTCAGCTCACCCCTGAACCCAGCTCTCCACAGGTCCATCCCCTCAGATGCATGGTAGACCATCAGCTTCCTGAGCCAGGGGAAGCAGGAGCTGAAGCTGTGCCTGCCCAGCTGGGGCAGCCAGAGCACCACCCACACATCACCCACAGCTCTGCCAAAGCCTGACACAGGATGGGGACCACGAGCCACACTCAACGGTTTAGACATGAAACCTGACCTCAGGGCAAGCATCAAACTGTCACACAATCATAAAATCATGGAGGGAACTTAGAGATCACCTAGTTCCACTCCCCCTGCATGGGCAGGCACACCTTCCCCTAGACCAGGTTGCTCCAAGCCCCACTGCTCCAACCTGGCCTCAGACACTTCCAGAGCAGCCACAGCTACCCTGGGCTCTGGAAGAAGCACCAGGGTGACACAGCTCTGCTCTTCCCAAGAGCCAGCCCAGTGCAGCAGTACCAGCCTAAGGCTGAACGGCTGGGTGCTGAGCTGAGGGTGTGCAGAGCACAAGAGGTCCTTGGCTTTCCCCACTGCCATTCCCCACCTGGTTGATGTGGACAGAAGGAATGGAGGCTGCAGAAACAGATGAGTGGCTGGGTGAGTTGGGCAGGGACTTGCAGGGGCCGATGGAGAGCTGGTGCTTCTTCCGGAGAGCCACCACCTTCTGAGCCACTGGAAAGGGAGAAAGGGACAGGGTCAGAGTTCAGAAAGCAGCCTCCTCCACCCACACAATTCTGGAGGGCTTCAGGGAGAGCCAGGCCCTTCCCCTGACTGATGTGCAGTGCTCAGGCTGAGTGCCCAGAGCCCACCTGCCCTCTCGGGCATCACACGGAGCAGCAACTCCCCATGGACACCATGGAGACACCACGAGCCTGGGCCTGCTGCAGGAGCACCCCTGGGCAGTCCTTCACTTCTCAGTCACCCCTCACAGCAACTCCAGGAGCCAGGTACTGGGCTGAACTGCCTGGGCAAATGCCACCTCCATCAGTCTGGGCCTTGTGGGTCTGTAAGGTGACACCCTGAGGGGTTCTCTGCAGAATCCTTGGTGGATCACTAGGGACCTTTGCATCTTCCTCTGTTCAGATTTGGAGTGCTGGGTTTGCTCTGAAACACTGAGTGATGCTCAGGTGCTGGAGCTCACAGTGGCCCTGGGCAGTGGTGCTGCCCAGGCTCTGAGGGCAGGGCACACCTCTCTGGCTGAACAGCAGAGCTGCATGTGGCAAACAGAGAAACTGGAACAAAGACTGGTGTAAGGGATGGCAGAAATTATCCCAGAAAAGTTTGACTGATGTTCAGAAGTAGAAGAGCCTGGGCCCAGCTCAGGAAGGCGAAGGTCACCTCAAGGTGCCTCTTTTCAGGGCTGGGGAGATGTTATCCCTGCACTGTGGTGTCACTGGTTAATTCCTCACTAGCAGAAGTGGTATGGGATAACTGATGGGCAGAGCCTCTGCCAGGCTCCCTGCCCACAACAGCAGGGGCTGAAGGCTTTTTCTGGGGAGCTGGAGCTCACAGTGTGCCCAGCCAGCACAGGGATGGGAGATGTCCCCTGGGCAGGGAATCCAGAGCCTCCCTGGGAGCTCATGCTGGAGCTGGGCCTGCAGCAATGCCACCCCAGCACCTCAGCCACATGGAGCCACTGGCTGCCCTCTCCTGCCCTCTCCAGTGCCCAGGGCAGAGGAAAGGCAGGACCATGCACTTGGGATGTGCAGCAGAGGAAAAGCTCAAAAAGTCACCCATAGCATGGGCAGCAGAGCTGCTGCCCCTCCTGCACCCTGCAGGGCCAGGGCTGGGTCACTCAGGAACATCACCAAGGGGACCATGGCTAGGGGCTCCCTGACCTTTTCCTGCTACAGAAACTTAAAATGTACACTACTTAAAATGAAGCCCAAGAACTGAGGCCCCCCACACTGATGGCTCCTTGCAAACTGTCCTGGCATCTGCTGAATCTGAACCCCAGGCTCCTGCAAACAGGAATTGTGAGGGCAATCCTGAGAATAAAGTTCTTTAAGCAGACCTCTTCAGAGCCAAGAGGACAGAAGGCACATTCCATAGCAGCCCCCTCTCAGGGCAGGCCTTCCCCAGGGAGTCCTGAAGCTGATCAGACACTGCAGGACACAGCCCGGCCTAGGGCACTGTCCCTGCCTGTGCCAGGGCCACCTCCTGGCAATACCTGGCAACACCAAGATCCCATCCTCTCACCACAGAAGTCACTGTGACATCTGTGGATTTGGGAAGGATGGAGGAGTGCAATTCCCACAGTGAGCAGCACCTCCAGGGTGAATTCTGCCAGGACAGGAGAACCCAGCAAGGAGGAAGTGACCTCCATTCTCCTGCCATGTGTCCTTGGGCAGCCTGACTGCCCACACACACCCTGGGCCACAAAAGCCACAACACCATCAGGCACACACTGCAACGAGCTCAGCTCCAGGCTACAGAGCACACACCAACCCTCTCTGAGGAACAGCGTCTGCTGCTCCTGCCTGAGCTGTGGTGACACAGCACCCAGGGCCACCCACTTCCTGGAGGATCCCTGTGCAGTTGGTGAAGATGGAGATGGCAGTTTTTCTGTCCTGCAGCATCCCCCCACTCTGCAGCACCACGTGTGTGTGGGAAGAGCTGTCTGTGAACACCAGGGTGGTCACTCCCTCGAGCTCTCCTGCCAGCACACTGACCTGCTCCCCAAGAAGGTCAGTGGCCACTGGCTGTGACCCAGGACAGTGGCAGGAAAGGGCTCTCTAGAGGTGCAGCACACACTGCACACAGCACAGGCAAGCAGGCAGCTCAGCACTGGAAGCAGCTCTTCCTGCTCCTGCTGTAGGAAGTGAGCATCCTTGCCAGCCTGCTCAGGGCAGGTCTGCTGGGATCCAGCATTGCCACTTGTGTGGAACAAGGCATATAAAGACAAGGTCTGATAGAAACTGGATTGCCATGTGAGGCAAAGTTCTCACAGTCTCCTCAAGATCCCAAAGCAGCTGCACCAGGATCCACCAGATGCCAAACCAGCTGGATCATGACCCCCCAGTCCCCACAAGGAAGAATCACTAACCCACTCCAGAAACACCTCATCCCACCAGCTTCAGGCCATTCCCCCTTGTCCTGTCACTACAGGGAACACACAATCCCCTTCAGGGTAAGGTCACAGTTATTTAAGCAGACTGCAACCTCCCAGGAGATGGTGCAGGCTCCCTGTGCCCCTCAGCATCACTGACCCATCTCCAAGCCTAAGCAGGAATGCTCTCACACTGCTCCCACAAGGAACAGCTGCCCTATCCAGCTGCTCAGGAGCTGCTTCCCTACTCCAAGAGCAGCACAAACTGCGGTGTGAGAGCACCCCGGTGCCCTGGGCACCCTGCCCTGGCTGCAGTTACCGTCCTGGAAGACCCTCTCCACGTTCAGGCCGTAGGTGGCACAGGTCTCGTAGTAGGTGCAGCGCTTCAGGTCGTTGGAGAGCTTCCGTGCGCGCGAGTCGTCGATGACGCGCGGGTTGGTGGCACTGATGGCATCTGCAAACCCAAGGGACAGCAGGCTGAAAGGCAAGGACCCTGCCCCCCTATCCACAGCTCCCACGACACTTCTGGCCTCCCTCCCTCTCTTCACAAAGAGGAACCACCTCACAGCACTGCCCCATAAATGCCTGTGATCACAAAGTCCCATGCTGGTACAAAAATGGATGAATCTCTGTTGAATGAACCTGACTCAATTTCCCAAACCCAGACACTGACATTTCAGCAGACAGAGGCAGAACACCTCTGGGAGGTGTGGGGACCAAGGCCAGGAAGCCCCAGCTGCCAAATAAAATCGATTTGTCAGTCTCCACCATTTGAGGGCTCATGGCCAAGCCTTACATATTAAAGAATCCAAGGAAGAAATCCTCCTGGTTTAATGAGAAAGTCAACTCTGCTGGGATATCTCCACAGCCAAGGAATTCCTGGACAGCTCTAAAATGCAGGCTCAATTTGTATCCCAGATAGCCACCAAGTGCTTGCCCGTTTTGGAAAAACTTCCTTCAAAAGAGGAATCCAACTCTTTGAAGACAAGTGGGGGACAAGTAGGGGCTGTGAACAAACCTTCTCAGGTGGGTAGGAGAGTTGGGACCTGCGCTGTGAGGAAGCCCTCCTCGAGCTCTCCAGATGGTTGTGTGCCTGTACCAAGGCTAGGACCTCAGCTGGTTCTGTGTCTGCCCCCATTACCTGTCCCACTCCTGCGCCTCCACAGTGCAGGCTGACACCCCATTCCTGAGCCAGTCACTCAGTCCTAAAATTCATTGCACAATCTCTAAACATCCAAAGTTTAACAATTTTGTTCTGCTTTTAATACGGGGGTCTGGAGCAGACTCCCTGGGACTCCCTCCCACTGCTCATGCCTGTATTCCTGGACTCAGAGCTTCTTCCAGGCCAGAAACAGGTCACACAGTGATCAGGAACTGTCCTGTCCTGCCAGGACAGCTTCTCCCTACATCCATGTCCTGCTCTCTACTGTCTCACGGAAAACTCTTCACCCCAGGCTTGCTCCTGCCTGTGCTGGCACAGCTGGAGGAGGCAGCACCAGAGTCTCCTGCCATTTCCAAAAGGAAAGTGGCTCCATGGAATGAGGCAGCTCTCTGTGGGGAAGCTGAGATGCTGTGAACAGGAACTCCCTCCTCAGGGCCCTGGGCTGGGGCCTCAGCCCCATGTAAAGTTCACAGGATCCCCACTGTGCTCTCGGGCCAGGGGACACGCTGTGGGGTGTGGGGGAGCCCAGGTGTGTTCTCACCCTGTGTGCCCTCGGGCCAGGGGACACACTGTGGGGTGTGGGGGAGCCCAGGTGTGTTCTCACCCTGTGTGCCCACCAGCACCATGGGCACCTCGGCCGTGTTGCGGTAGCTGCAGAGCCGCAGGTAGTAGTTGTAGACGGTCTGGAAGCTGATCTCATCCTCCAGGCTGAAGACAAACACCACAGCATCGACCCAGGCAGCAAACTGAAGAGATGTGGCAGGATTACAGCAGCTGGAGACAGGGCCCCGAGCAGGCAGCAAGGGCAGCCACAGCCCGGGCTCAGCCAGCACTGCCCCCCAGGCCCTCCACAGGACGGTGGGAAAGCACCACAGGGAGCACAGCCCTCCTACCTGCAGTTCAGGGGGGCCCCCCTCGTCTCGAATCAGCAGCAGGTAGCTCTGCCCATCCACCACGATCTCCTTCTTGAAGCGGCCACCTTGGGGAGCAAAGCTGCTGGTCAGAAAGGGGGTGACACCCCAAACCAGGGCTGGGGGAGCTGCAGAACCCCATGGCAGGGGTGGAGGAGGTGCAGGGACTGGGATCACCTTCAGCACCACGGAGAGGAGTGAGGACCCAGCCCATACCCTGGGAAGCAGCCCTTACCCTCTGGAGACTCCTCCTGCACGTAGGTGCCAGTCAGGTAGCGGTGCACCAGCGCTGACTTGCCACTGGACAGGTTCCCCACGATGCCCTGGAACAGACACACGTGTCACCTGTGTGCCAGCACGTGTCCCTGTACCCAAGGCCATCCCTGTGAGGGGACACCAGTGCTGGGGCACATGCTGATGAAGGGCAGAGGTGTCTCTGAGAGGACACAGGGATGGTGTGACCCAGCCCAGTGTCTGGGGGGAGGCCAGGGGACTGACTGGGCTCAGTCAGGCAGAGAGCAGCCAGGACTGTGGCACAGCCACCTGGACACCACTCTCAGCCTCACCTGAACAGGCACAGCCTTGTCAGAGCCACATCAGCTCTTCCCACAGCCTTTCTGCTCCTCAGGGAACACTTGCCATCCCAAGTCAATTCAGAAGGAGAAAACCCTCTTCTCCCAGCGCACCCATGCCCAGTTTTGGGGTGCTGCAGCTCTGGACAGCAGCTGGCAGTAGAAGGGGAGCAGAGAACAGCTCCATGTTGGGTGCAGGCCCAGCAGGTGCCCAGCCTGAGGCAGCAGCACCAGGGCAGCACTACGTGCGTGTCCCAGCAGAGCCAATGGTGCCACCCACAGGGAACACCAGCACCAATGTCCAACCAAACCTAAGGATACAGCTACTGAGCACCCAGTGGAACTGGGGGGGAGCACATGTGACTGCAGCACCCTCGGACTGGCTCTCAAGTGCAGGTGGGTGTCCTGGGATGGGTCAGTCAGAGCACCCAGCTCTGCTCATTGTCAGGGTCTCCTGACTGTGGGACCAGGTCTGTACTGAAGGATCTGAGAACTGGCTGAGGGAGCAGCAGGGGCTCAGCCTGGAGAAAAGGCGGCTCAGGAGGAACCTTCTCACTCCACAACTCCCCGACATGAGGGTGCAGCCAGGTGGGATTGGCCTCTGCTCCCAAGTAATTAACAACAGGACAAGAGGTAACATCCTCAAATTGCATCAGGGGAGGTTTAGGTTGGATATCTGGTATCCCTTTTCCACAAAAAGAGAAGGGATCATTCTCAGCTGAAGGTGAACCAAGTCACTGTCCCTGGAAGCGTTAAATATGTGGATGTAGCCCTTGAGGATATAGTTTAGTGGTGAACACAGTGGTGGTGCTGGTTGGGCTTGATGATTTTAGAGGGCTTTTCCAGCCTTAATGGTTCTGTGATTCTGTACAGCTGCACTCACATGGCCACACCAGTGCTGGGAGATGTGGGGTGAGGAGTGGCTATGAACACTAAAGCTGCCTCTGCCATTGAAGTTTACAGCCAAACTTTTCCTGGCACAGGGACGAGCTCGGCAGGTGAGTCACCACCAGGCAGGTTCTCCAGCTCCCAGCCAGGCACTGAGATGCTCCTGCTGCTCCGGGGTCCTGCCCTGGGCCATGCTCCCTGTGAGGAGCAGAGAGGCACCAGCCCTGTGGCCACCAGCACTCTGCAGCACAGACTGTGCCACCAGAGCACAGGACACCACCCTGTCTGCCAGGAGCACGGATCAGTGGGCTCCATGGGCACACCCTCAACCTCACTGCCACATCTGTCACCCCTGAGAGCACCTACAGACCCCACAGTGTTCACAGAGTGACAACACAGAGAGCACAGCTGGCCTGCAGCCCTGCCCGTGTCCCTGGAGCCACGCTGAGCCAGGGGCTCTGCCCATGCCATGGACAATGGGAACAGCCCATCCTCTGCCCCTGCAGCCTAACCAGGATAACCACAGAGTCATGGAATCCCACAATGGGTTGTGTTGGAAGGGAATTGCAAGCTATCCACCCCCTGCCATGGGCAGGGACACCTTCCTCTATCCCAGCTGCTCCAAGCCCCATCCAGCCTGGCCTTGGACACTGCCAGGAATCCAGGGGCAGCTCCTCTGGGCAACCAGTGCCAGGGCCTCACCACTGTCACAGGGAAGAATTCTTTCCCCATATTCCACCTAACCCTGCCCTCTGTGCATGGGGAGCCATTCCCCTTTGTCCTGTCACTCCAGGCCTATGTCCCAAGTCCCCCTCCAGCTTTCTTGGAGCCCCTTCAGGCACTGGAATGGGCTCTATCTTGTCCAGGCTGAACACCCCCAGCTCTCCCAGCCTGGCTCCAGAGGAGTTTCAGCCCTCAGAGCATCTCCATGGCCTCCTCTGGACTCACTCCAGGTCCATGTCTATTGCTGGGGGCCGCTGAGATGGACACAGCACTCCAGGTGGGAGTACTAAAGGTCTCTCAGGAGGAGCTCTGGAGAGCCCAGCCCTGGGCAGGCAGCTCAGAGCTTCAGTGCAGTGCTGGCCATGGCTCCTCTGCCAACAGAGCAGCTCCCAAGGCTGCCCAGCAAGGCTGCCCAAGGGTGCCAGTACCACTCCAAAGATAAACACTCCAATGGCATTCAGCTCTAAAACTTGGACAGAGACTGCAGTTACACGTTCTTGGAAATGGGAAGGAACTGAAGCTTGGCAACATTTCTTGCTGGGGTCAGTGTCAGGCCCCTCATGACAAGAAAGACCCGGGGGGGCCTGGAGCGTGTCCAGGGAAGGGGAGGGAGATGGGAAGGGGCTGGGGGAGCTGAGAAAGGGGCTCAGCCTGGAGAAAAGGAAACTTGTGGCTCTGCACAACTCCCTGACAGGAGGGGACAGTGGGGGGGTCGGGCTCTGCTCCAGGGAACAGGGACAGGAGGAGAGGGAACAGCCTCAGGCTGGGCCAGGGGAGGACAGGTTGGAAATTGGGGAAATTCCTTCCTGGAAAGGGCTGCCCAGCCCTGGCACAGCTGCCCAGGGCAGGGGTGGAGTGCCCGTCCCTGGGGGATTTAAAAGCCCTGTGGATGTGGCACTTGGGGACACGGGCAGTGATGGCCTTGGCAGTGCTGGGGAAGCAGCTGGACTCAATGATTCCAAAGGCTTTTCCAACCCAAATGATTCTGTCACTCTCAACTAGAACTCTGAAAGGCCTCCAGGCTTTTAGAAGAGCTGCTTTGCTTGATCAAATCCCAGAGCTACAGAGATCCCCAGAGGTCATGCAAAACCTGGGCAAAGGGCTGTGCCACTTGAGGAACAACTAAAAGCTTTAGGATGGTTTAGCTGGCAGCACGGCTTTGCAGCCTTGCAGAGCCTCAACATCAGGCAGCAACACCCAAACAGCTGTGAGAATTATTTTAAAAAGCATTTCACAGGTAAATTAACAACAGTTTTCACAGCTAAACTAACGTGACACTAACATTTATGTTAGGGAAACTAACAAATGAATATTTGAAGTTTGGTTTGATTCTCACTTAACTGCAGGTAAGAGACACTGGCAGGACAGTGCTGGAATGTTTTGCAAGAAGAATTTTTTTCTTTTGTTTCTTGGACTAATATTGAAAGAAGTTAATCTTGCAAAAGCTGAAGGGAGAAAAGAACTGAAGAGCACATGCCAGGAGCCTGTAAGGGGAGCTGAGGGCTGGCACAGAGAGCACAGAAGAGCAGAGGGAGGAACTGCTCACTGAAGCACCTGCAGCACCCTGCCCACCCCAACACCACCTCCTGGCCACCCCAGAGCCTGCAACACTGGCCCTGTCCCACTTGGAGGGGCTGTGCCCGAGGCAAGGGGGTCGGGGCAGCCCCCTGACCACAGAGCCCTCACCCCACAGGGAGCTGGTGAAGCCTGGCAATGGTGTGACCTGGGGAAGCCCACCTGGGGAGCCCCACCCCTGAGTCTGGCAGAGCAGAGCTGAGTTCATCCTGCAGCACCCTGCAGGGCAGGGACACCTCGGCAGAGGCAGGAGGAGTGCCAGGGCAGAGCTGGCATCAGCGGGGCTCTGAAGGAGCAGTGACACCTCCCAGGCCAGGACAGCTGCTCTGGGCAGTACCTGAACCACCACCTGGGAGCTGCACCTGCTTCTGCTGCACCAGCTTGAGCAGCAGCACCCAGACAGGCAGCACAGCTCTGCCAGGGCCAGCAGGGAGGCTGAGCAGCTCAAGTGGAGCCTTTTCACCTTCAGAGCCCCGTGCTCTCCCGGATCAACAACTCTGCTCACCCCTGAGAGCGTGAGCTGCCCACAAACCCCAGCCCTTCCCTGGCATGGCAGCAGCCACAGCTCCCCTCTCCCTTTTGAGGCTGAAGCCTCAGTGTGTTTCCCTCTGGCCACACAAAAACGCAGGATTTTCTGGAGGATCTGGGGAACCAGGGGTATCCCAGGCACAAGTACTCACCACCTTCAGCTCAGGCACTGAACGACTCAGGGTCCACTCCTGGCTGTTCACAAATGAATCTGCAGACAGAGGGAAGAAATCACCAGGTTACCCCCAAGATCCCAGCAAGGCTCCTGCTACACTGTCCCTGCTCCCTCCAGGCAGATGTATGGTTCTTCCTGCCCTTCTACTGCAGAGACAGCTGCAGGAGGACCCAGCACCAGCCTGAGCCCCAGAAGGGGAGGAGCAGCAGAGCCAAGGGCAGTGGCAGCGTGGCAGCAAAGAGGCTGGAACCCTCCCTTCAGCCCTGCAGGAGCACAAAAACCCCTCGAGCATCCCCTGCCCCAAGCACAAGGGAAGCACTAGGGACCAGACACCCTTTTGGGGAGCACAAGACCCCAGAGCTGAGGGCAGGTGCCAGCACCCCGAGCCCTGCAGGCTGTGCAGCAGCACAGCCACGCTCCTGACTGAACACAAACACACTTCATTACTGCATGGAACTGGCAGCGTGCTGCAATTGGCTTACAGAAGCTGTGGCAATCCAGCATGGCTTGAGGAAACACCCCTACCCCACCACAGAGCATCTGGAGGAGGAGCAGGAGCCTGGAGGACACCTTGACTACCAGAAGCAGCCAGCAGCCCCTCCTGACAAATGTCAGCAGTGAGACCTTCCATCCAACTCCAGCTCCAGGGCAGGACCCAGAGGAGCAGCACCTCCTGCATGTCTATCACATACAGACAGAAAGGACTTTTTGAGACCAGGAACCTGTGGGAGCTCTGGGTCTTCAGGAGCCTGTAATAAACCTGCCAAATCTGTGGCCACAGACAATGTCAGATGGGCTCAGAGGGAAGCAGCAAATCCACCAGACCCAAAAGCGGGCAGCAATCAAACACGGTGACCTGGGCACTGCCACTGCTCCAGTGTCACCCGAGGCCACAGGGAGGGTGGCTCCAGACCTCCCCCAGCAGCCCCAGCCCCACAACCACAATTCCCAGTGTCTGCTCCAGCAGCCCCCAAACCACTCTCACAGGGAACAATCCCATCCCAATATCCCACCCATCCCTGCCCTCTGGCAGTGGGAGCCATTCCCTGTGTGCTGTCCCTCCATCCCTTGTCCCCAGTTCCTCTCCAGCTCTCCTGGATCCCTTCAGGCCCTGCCAGGGGCTCTGAGCTCTCCCTGGAGCCTTCCCCTCTCCGGGGGAACATTCCCAGCTCTCCCAGCCTGGCTCCAGCCCTGGAGCATCCATCTTGTGTTGGGGGCAGCACTGGGCTCCAGAGCCCAGCCAGAGCCCAGCAGTGCCTGCCCTCAGCCCAGCTCACATTCCAGCGCTTGTAACTCCTTAGGGGAGGGAGGCTGGACACACAACAGCACCAGCTCTTCCTCCACCTCCAGGCTAAAGCTCCATCTCACCTCTCTCACCTCACTGGGCAGTCCCAAGCCATGGGGAAGAGCCCACCCCTGCTCCCACTGCCAGAGGGCTGGGAGCTGCTCAGAGAGCACCAGGAACAAACCTGATCTGGCACTGTGCCCCTGTCCCTGCTTCCATCAGCCACCAGCACCCACAGGCCACAACATTCATCCATCATGTTCAAGAAAGGTGCAAACATGGTGCTTCTACCAGGACTTTACCTTCCAGGGCTGACTGAGGAACACTCCTTTTGCAGGAGTTACAGACAAATAATCCCAGCTCTGCTGCAGGAACACCAGGTTATTTATAGCCATCCTGAGGAATCGTTTCTCTGCGGTGTCTTTCACCTGCCCTTTCCTTTTTTAGGCAGAGGTAATGTTTTTATTAAAACAATTCATCAGTCAGAAGGAAAATTACACATTTTTGAGCCCTTTCCAAAAGGTAACAGCACACCTGTATTTCCAACTGCATCACTGGGTCTAAAAAAAGCTGTCACCTCCAGTTGGGACTTCTGCCGTGCTCAGCCTTTAGGCAGGCACTGTGACAGATAAAGCATCATCCAGGCCCTCTGTGTGCCCAGCATTCCCTGATGGGAGCAGGCAGCACACACCCGTGCTGTGTCACTGCACACAGCAGGTTTTTGGCAGGTTCTGAGGCACACTCAGGGATCAGCCTTGGGAAGGAGCAGAGGCAGGGAGAGCCCTGGAGAGGCTTGGCTGGGCTCTCTCTGGATCTGCTCAAGGATGGCCAAGACAAGCTGCCCAAGAACTGCCAGCTGCCTCCTGCACCAACTGTCCCAACACATCCTTGCCTGGTTTTTAACCCAAGTTCAAGAGTTTGCAACACTTTGATTATTGACTTGCTGAGAAGGTCCTTGAGTAAACCTAACACAAACAAACACTGCCAACACAAGGCCAACAGGACTGCACTCAGCCACACAACACACCCCGCTCCTCACTCCCATCAGCACACCTTACCTGAGACCCAGGCACACCTGCACATCTGTCTACCCCCTCCAGCACCTGCCAGGCCTGGATGCCAGCCCAGGCCACCCACTGGTCCTGGTGACCCACCCAGCATGTGTGGCATTGCCAGCCCGGGGTCCCAGCACAGCCCAGGGGCAGAACCCCTGCTATGCAGAAGAGCAGACAAGGACATAAAGGAGGCACTCTGTAGCTGATGTCCATTGGTCAGCTGGTCATCCTGGACACCCCCAGCACCTACAGACCAGACCCCAGCTGTGGGACAGCAGAGTTGTGCACCGAGGAGTCAGGACCAGCACCCTCTATCACAGAGCAGGGCATTCCCTGTGCCCTGCAGACAGCTTGGAGAGGGCTCAGCCACACACCCACAGCTCCCAGCACCCACATCCCACAGTGAGGCTGGGAGGAGAAAGGGGCTGGCCAGCCAAACCCAGCTGCTCACCCCATGGACGATGCACAGCAGGTTCATCACCCTGTGCTCCAGAAGCACAGTGCCAGACACATCTGGTCTCACACACAGCAACTAATAATTAACCAACTCATTATCCAAGCCATGGTGGAACCTCCTTGGACACTGCAACCCTGGACACTAAACCCAGCCTTGAAACCAGGTCAGAGGCTGAGCAAATACAGCAGAGGCCACACAAACCGAGGCCACTTGTGGCCACCACTGCAGCCACACAAACGGACCCACTTGAGCACACACACAGGTCAAAGGGAGGCAGAGGCAGCGTGCCTGGGCACAGCCACCCTTCCTGGGCACAGCCACCCCTCCCAGGCCAGGCTGATAAAGCCTGTACCCCGGCAATGCTGGCAGGAGGGGGATTTCTCCAGGTCAAGGACCAGCACAGGCACAGCCAGCGATCCAGTCAGCACTGAGCCAGCACGGGAACCCACTCCAGGACATGACCTTGGCAAGGATTATCTCAGCAGAGCTTTGAACACTCTGCAGCAACAAAAGGAGACAATGCTGTGTCTCTCTGGGAAAGGAAATGCTTAGGAACTGCCATCCTTGCTTTGTCACCATGCCATGGGCAGCAGCAGCTGGTGTCACTGAGCTCAGTGCAGACTTTGCAAGATCCAGGCATTTCAACCTGCTGCTCTCCAGCCCCCATCCAAACACTGTCAAAGACCCAGACCCAACCCTGCTGCGATGGTGGGACAGGGTCTGCTGGAAGGGAAAACCCAGCAGAGTGACACAAAAAGACAGGTAACTCAGCCTCCCATCACAGCACTCTGTGGGAGGGGATCTACCTCACCAGCAAAAACCTGTTCCCAGTGTGCCTGACCCCAGCTCCAGCTGTGCAGCCCCATGAGCACTGGCAGGTGAACACTGAGGCACAGGGCTCCCTCTCCCTAAGGCTGCCCGTGACTGCAGCCAGACAGCTCCACACCCACCTCACACCCTCTGACCTCCTCCTAAGAACTGAGCCCTCCAGAGAACTGTCCCAACAGCTCCCTCCCTGACACCTTCCAGGACTCCCAAGCTTTTCCCAAGTGTGGACACCAGACTGGCCTCAGCATCCAAGGCATCTCTAACCCCACCATGACACCTCTGCCTCTCAGCAACACTCCCAGCTCAGCCAAGGCAAGTACCAACACGAGGTGATATTTATCATGACCTACCCAACTCACTATGCAAACTTCACCCAATCCATGAGAAAACAGCCCTGTCTTCTCTCAGAAGCCTTCCCTCACATGCCCTGCAAATCAGTACTCGACACACGAGAGTAAGGGAGGTACCTTAAAGAACCTCAAAAAGCAGAGCATCTCTCTGGGAGAGGGGACACAGCTGTGATCCAGAATCATGGAATATCCTGAGCTGGGAGGAACCCACGAGGATCATCAGTCTCATCCCTGGCCCTGCACAGACACCCCAACAATCCCACCCTGTCCCTGAGAGCACTGTCCAAACACTCCCTGAGCTCTGGCAGCCTTGGGGACATGACCATTCCCTAGGGAACCTGTTCAGTGCCTGACCACCCTCTGGGGGAAGAACTCTTTCCTGATCTCCAACCCAAACCTCCCTGACACAGCTCCATGCTGCTCCCTCAGATGAGGAATGCTTCCTGAGCCATCAGAGATGCTGTACCCAACACACAGTCCCTTCATGCACAGGGACAACTCCAATTCCAAGTCCAGTCTTCCCAAGACCATACCCTACTAGAGAGCCTCTCTGGAATGGCACCAGCCAACACCTGGATACCTAGAAATGCTCTGAACCACTGACCACGATTACCTGCGTTGACTCCATGTTGACTTTGCTCTCTAGTCCCAAGGGCTGTTTTCTCCCCTTGCCCATTACACAAGGATCAGCTCTTTATGTCTTTTTTGGGTAACAAACCCTGAAATCCCCCATCACCTCCCTGTGTGCTCAACCCCAGCCGAACCCCTCCAGGGCTGGGAGAAGCATTTGGAGTATCCCCCTGGCTTTTGTGGGTATATCTGGATGCAGATCATGGTGAGGGGTGGGTATCATGGTGTGCTGTAAACAAACCACTCCAAGTTCTGGAAACAGAGAGGGTGCTGGCTTGGCTCTCTGCCGGGACTCCTACATCCAGCTTTTCCAAGTGCTGATAACCACAGCTGCAGCTGCACCCCCAGGAGGGCAAGTTGGGGCTGCACCAGCAGCTTTCCCAGGGCAAGGTGGGCAGCGCCCACACAGAGCATCAAAGTTTGTGGGACATCAAGCGGTGCTTGGAACACCATGGGCCTGCAAGGCTGGAGCAGGAATGGGGCAGAGCCCTCCTGAGCAGCCCTGTAGCAGCAGCACTAAGGCTGTGCCCCTGCAGTCCTTGCTCAGAGACCCACAGCTCCCACCAGAGCAAGCCATGGACCAGTATTCTGAGCAGAGAGACAACGGGGAGAGGGGGCACAAGAGAGGACAAGCAGCAGCTGCTTTGCTGTGCAGACTTCACCACTGCCTTTTCACAGCCCGTGGTCCCCAGGAGGACACAGGGCTGGTGGCTACAGGGACTGTGCAGGTACCAGGCAGGTAATGAATGGTGCTCTCAGTGTGACTAAAGCTGATGTGAGCTCTGCAGCGCCAGGGGCTCCTGCCAGGAGCCACAGTGCCAGTGTGGCTGGAGAGGTCAATCCCCGAGCCTCTGCCTCCAGCACGGGCCACGGTGGCAAACACTAATCCCTGCAACAAGCAGTGGTCCTGCAGGAGCTGGCTGGTCCCTGCTGCAGGGACCCCAAGCCGCCCACACCGCTCCCACAGCAGCCTCAGCAGGGTCTCCTGAAGATGGATCCCAAGGGAGCTCCTACCTGTCTCGTGGAGGAGCCAGGTGAGAGCAAGGACGCCAAGCAAGCGCTCAACCTCGGTGTTCCTCTGGGAACGCGGCCGCCAGGCCGGGGCTGCTGGCGCAGCTCCCGCTGGAAGCGGCAAGCAGGAACAGGCCCCCGCTGCAGGGGCAGGGCCCAGCCCTCCCTGCCCGCATACACCCACATTCCCCAGCCATGAGCGCACCTCCCCTCTCCTGGGAACCTCCTGCCACCCAGCCGGAGCGGAGCAGCACGGCACCGGAACCCCAGGAGCGCAGCGGCACCCCGGCCCTTTGCCTTGGGGTGCACGGGCACCCCATGGGAGCTCCAGAACCTTCCCCTGCAGCACAGCGGGCCCGAGGATGAGCCCCTGAGCTCCCTGCAGAGCTGCTCCTGTGCTGACCTCTGTGGTCCAGCACTCCTGGGGAACGGCGCTGCTCTGGACAGGCACTGCCCCGGGAGCAACCAGGATCATCGGGAGCATGTGGGTTCCCTGCAGAGCCTGCCAGCCCTAAGACATCCTCTGGCACATCAGCGCAGCAGAGAACTGCCTCCACAACACCCAGATGCAGAGCAGAGCCGTGGAACCCAGCGAGGCCCCCCGGGAGCAGGCGGCAGCCCTGGCCCAGCCCCCAGCTCCATGCGTTCCATGCCTTAAAAAGCTGTGGATGCTGCTGTCGCCTCCCGGCCCTGCCAGGACACAGCGCTCGGGGCAGCTCCTTCCACAGGGCCAGGAAGGGCACAGAGGCACAGCCAGCACTGCCCCAGACAACTCCCCACCAACATCAGAGAGCTGAACACCCAAGAGCTGCTTCATTGAGAGCTGCCTAACTCCACGGGGGTCCTGTCCCATCACTGGTAATGCCACACCTGCTCTCTGCACGCAGCCCCATACCAGGTGAGGGTCCCTGTGCTCCCGAACACGAGGTCCCAGTGAGGGATCTCGGCAGGGGTGGCCAGGGCTGAGCATCCCCTAGATGAGGCCTGGGACCAGGGAGCCACTCACAAAAGGGGGGTGCAGGCACACTTCTGGGCTCCCCAACCCCCTGTGCTGTTCCACACCCCTGCTCTGGCAATCTCCCAAACAGTGCCACTTGCCTGGGAGCCCACCAACAGCACTCCTCTCCCCATTCTGCAGATGCTGCTGGCCAAGGGCAGGAAGGTTCAGCCCACCCCACTCGTGCTGGGACACCACCAGGACAAATAGGACACACAACACACGTGCCTGACTGCCAGGTGTGTGGCCAGCAAGGGAACCAGACCCCGGAGCACATCCTGCCAAGCAGCCACACCACGGCTGCTCCAGCGCCACTGCCGGTGCAGTGCCCAGGGCACCAGAGCATGACACGACCTGTGAGCGCTCACACGACCTCACTGCGGCCCTGCAAGCCCTGCAGAGCACCGGGCCACAACCAGGTGCCAATGCACAGAGCCCCAG
Source organism: Toxostoma redivivum (assembly GCA_013397375.1). Lineage (NCBI taxonomy): Eukaryota > Metazoa > Chordata > Aves > Passeriformes > Mimidae > Toxostoma > Toxostoma redivivum. The sequence continues at coordinate 61,255 of VXBI01009421.1, forward strand.
CTGGGACAGGCACAGCCAGCCGTCCCTGCAGGCCCCAGCACTGCTCCTGTGCTCACTTACCCAGAGCCCGCAGCGGACCCCCACCCAGGAGGCCAGGCTCGACACTGCCGTGGGGATCCTTGGCGCACACGCTGCCCGTGCTGCCACGCTCTCGCCTTCGGAAGCGGCTGGTGAGGAGTTTCCAGAGTCCCCCCGTCTGCACGGGGTCGGTGTGCAGCCGGCCCCCGACCCTGCTCAGCTCCGGGTACAGCAGGTCCCGCTTGCTGGGGCAGGTGTGCAGGGAGCTGGCATCGCCCTCGCTCTTGGTGCGGAGGCGCGCGGGGCGCAGGAGCCCCCCAGACTCGGACCGCCGCAGCTCGTGGCCCCGGCGCAGGCGGAAACTGAAGCTTTTCCGCAGGGAGCTGAAGTTCTTCCTGGGGCTGGAGCCGCTCCAGCCGCTGCCCCCGAAGAGGTGCCAGCGGCGGCTGCCCCACAGGGAGCCCCCCCGGAGGAAGCCGGGGCTCTCGGCGGCGTGCGGCGGCCGGGCGCTGGGCAGGAAGGTCATGCTGCTGGGGCGCGGGCGCTGCGCCTCGCCGGGGCCGTCGCCCTCTCCCTCGGGGCTCTGCCTGCGGGGCGAGCGCAGCCGGAGCAGGTCCAGGAGGCCGCCGCGGGCGCGGGCGGGGGGCGGCGGCGGCAGCAGCGCCCCGGACAGCCCGTTCCCCGCCGCGCAGAAGCTCTTGGGCCGCCGGC
>VXBI01009421.1:62506-87386 GCA_013397375.1 Toxostoma redivivum
ACCGGGACCCCGGCGGGATCGACACCGGCAGCGACACGGGGAGTGACATCGGGAGCGACACCGGGAATGACACCGGAACCCCGGCGGGATCGACACCGGCAGCGACACCGGGAGTGACACCGGGACCCCGGCGAGATCGACACCGGCAAGCGACACCGGGATCCCGGCGGGATCGACACCGGCAGCGACACACGGATCCCGGCGGGATCGGCTCCGGGAGTCGCACCAGGATCCCGCTACCGGCAGACACGCACACGCAGCCCTTCGGCGGCGCCGGCTCCATCCGCCCCTCTCAGCATCCCCGCCGCAGTCCCACCGCACGTCCCCGGCCCGGCCCGGAGCTTCCCTGCTCCTGCCAGGACCCCCGCTGTCGGCGCCCCGAGCCCCGGCCCCGGCCGCACTGGCCCTGCACCAGATCCAGCTAGCCGCTGCCTTCTCACCGTTCCCAAAGCTGTGATGGGGCAGCCAACGCCCCAGCAGCCGCCCTGTGCTCAGGGACACGGGGGCTCAGTATGGACCCCAGGCAGTAACTCACACGCTGGAGCACAGACCCAGCAGCACCAACTTCCAGAGCCCCCCCCCGAGCCCAAAGCAGAGGGCACCAGGTGAAGTGTGACCACCTCAGCCAGAGCTTCGCTCCTGTCTCGTTCCAGGGCAGTCCTTTCCTTTGACCAAACCACCATCACCAAGCACTGACTCTCCTTCTCGACCACCGGAGTCCTGACTGTGGTCCCTCCTCCAGCTCTTCCCCAGCACCCCCCATTGCTGCCTGCAGTCCCTATCTCCAGTATCGCCCCAGGGCGCTCCTCCTCCTTCTCCTCTTCCTCCTCCTCCTTTTTCCTCCACACCTTTTCCCTCTCCCTGGCTTTCCTCCTTCACATTGCAAGTATGATCTGTGCACCCTCTGGGGAGGGAAGAAAAAAGATGCCTGACTCCCCCTTAAACTATTTTTACCTAACTGAAAACCCTGTCTGCTGAGCCAGCTCAAGTCTTCTCCTGCTTCTCCAGGCCTCTCCAGGGAACACCTTAACATCAGGCACCTCCCCTTCCCCTCCTTATACAGGAGTCTTTAACTCCACTGCCTTGACTCTTTCAAACTCCCATCACCTTCTTGGACTGTGCCTTCTCTTTGAACCCTCATTCTTCTCCACAGCAAGCCTCATCCTACTTCTCCAGTTTTCTGGATGCACCCAGGCCTTGGACACAGCCAAACCCCACTTGCACAGCCAGCACCCCCACTTCTGCACAGCCAGCACCTCGGCCAAGCCCCTTCCTTCTCCCTTTTCCCTCCTCTCCTAAGCCCACAGGTCCCACCATCCACCTCCCGTCCCATCCCAGACAGTACCACAGACCCCACCGTGGCCTTCAGGAGCACAGGTCCCACCCAGAGCCTCTCCCGGGGATTCATGTCCTGCTCTTCCCTCGGGTGTTTGCACCTGTCAGCACCAGCCCTGTGCTGGCAATTCCCCTCCCTGGTACCCTCTGCTGAAGGCACAGAGCTGCAGCTCAGAGCTGCCACTCCCCACGCCACGGCCCAAAGGCAGACAATGGACACATCCCACTCCCCTCCTTCCCCAGACAACGGGCACCTGTGCCCGGGACTGAGCAGAAGGCGCCTGCCAACCCGCCAGAGCTGCAGCTCTGCCATCTGTGCCAAGGTCACAGGAACGGGAACTGCCAGACTGGATCCGACCCGCATGCACAGCATCTGCCACCCCGGCTCCCGGAGCAGCCGCACTGCAGCGCCAGTGAGGAATTCTGCAGGAAGCAATTACAGGGGAATGTCTCCCACAGTACTGAACACCAGACAGGGCTGTCAGAGCCGACCTGGCAGGGTACCTCAGGCACAGGTACCTGCCTCTGGGCAGGGAACCATGTCAGAACCCTCACAAGCTCCTTTCCACCAGGCCTGGCACAGCTCTGTGCTCTCAGGGATGGAAAGTTCTTCCTGTAGGGAGACGAGATCCATCTCTTTCCAAACCCTCAGTTTAACACATACTCCAATAGCACCAGATGGTTCCCCTTCCACATGAGTCTCAGCTTTTTAAAATACTCTGGCAGGTTCTGGCTGTGAGGTGTCTGAATCACAGACTGTCTGCTGGAGAGATGATGCACCTTGTGCTGCCTGCTGAGGCAGGACTGGACATGCTGGATCCCCCCAACAGGGTCTGTCTGACCCATCCCTACAGCCTCCCCAAGACCCCTCCAGCCTGTGACCTCCTTCCTGCTCCAGCTCCTTCTCCTCCTGTGATTCAAACTCTGATTAAATCTATTGAAAAACATGGAGAGTTCCCCTTAGCTGACGACATCCTTTCCCTGTCCTACCAGGGATCATATTTTTAAAGCATTCCCAATTCTCTGCAGTTTGTCTCCACCTTTCCTAGACACAGAGTCAGAACCTGGGCACAACACTCAATTGGAACCTCCAGCAGCCTAAAAAGAAATACAGGTACAACACCTGTCCTACTGCATCCCAGTAAGATACTGGTCTGTACCACAGAAACAGCATAACACTGTCCTTACCTAATTAGGCTGTTTTGTGGCAAAGGTTTCCAAATGCTGTGTGCATTGATGTGTATACTGACATGATCCCCTTGATGTTACTGTGAAGACGTCTAAAATAGGCTAAAATGGAGCCTTAGATTTAAGTCCTGGGGTTGAGGGCTGCAGGCACCTGCACACAGATTGGGAATCTGTACCCCAGGACAGGTTCAAACCCTGCCAGTCTCTGCAACACATGGTCTCCAGCTGCCTCAGCCCTCCACCAATGGAGGAACTGCTCTGAGAATGAGACCAGAAAACGCCAGGGTGTGAGGAGAGCCATTCCCAGATGCCTTTAATGTGTCTCTTCTCTGGCACTTCACACCATAACCATACTGGGTTGGACTGGAGCTGTGTCTATGTCTAATGCAGGGGACAGGTGACAGCTCACCTGCTCACAAGCTGCTGCTGGGCAGCAGCTTGTCTGGACTCCCCAGGACTGTGTGGGGCTGCAAAAGCATCTCCAAGAGCTGAACAGTAACAGTGCCTTGGCAATCTGACCCAGAGCAGGTGCCTGAGGACAGAAGCAAGCTGGTCCCGTACCAGCCCTTCTTTGAGTCACATGCATGGTACAAACATTATGGCCAGGAACATCTGGCTGAAATTAATATAATTCATGAGAGGTTTAACAACAGCTGCATGGAAATAGTCTGAGAGCCAGGGAACATTCCAGTGCTGGCTGGCCCTGGTGTGACATTCAGGGTGGAGCCCTGAAAAGGAAAGGGAGTCTAAACCATGATCAAATGCTCCACTGTGCTCCCCAGACCCCACGACACTGGTACCACTGCTCTTCCAGACTCAGCAGCACAGGTATCCCTGTGTTCCCCAGACACAAACAGTCCTGCTGCTCCAGAGGTCTGCAGATAGGGTGGTTTTGTTGCCAGGGAAATGCCCAGCTGGGAGGGTGGGACACCCGCACTCACCATCCCTCCTGGGTTCAAAGGCACTGTCACTCTGCAGAGGGGCTGAGTCTGGGCCCCCCCTGCAGCCCCCCACATCCAGCAGGGACGAGGGAGGAGGCTCCCAGCATGGATGGCCGCAGCGGTTCCGAGTGCCCGTGCAGAGGGCAGATGCCAGCACCAGGCACACCAGGAGCACATGAAGACACCAGCCAGCTGCAGGCCCTACATGCCACCAGGGCTGTGATTGCCTGAGGCCGACAGCCCCGCACAGACCGTGCTGGCCCTGCGACTGTGGGCAGCAGAGCAGCCAGGGACAAAGGACAGGGCACAGGACAGGTGACAACACCACACCTGTGCCAGGCTGCAGGGCACCCAGGGCTCTGGCACACGCTGTCCAGCTGGAGCAGGAGGGCTCTGTGCACCGCAGGGATGGCAGCCAAGCCCCCCCAGAGCTGCAGGAGGACCCCGAGCGCTGTGTCAGGACCATGCTGGAGCTGCCGGGCTCTGCAAACCAGCTCCAGCCGGCTGGGCCATGCAGCAGGAATACTGATGAGGCTGTGTCAGCCGGAGCGTCCGGGGGCGCAGGCTGGGCGGCCCGGCCCAAGGGTGCAGCCCCCGCAGCCCCACGTCACAGCCCACGCTGCAGCGCGTCAGCAGCGCCGTCACTGCCAGCCCTGCCAGGCCAGGACCCAGCCACAGACACCCTCGGCCCTACAGGAGCAGGGAGGGGACAGAGGCGTCCCCTGACCCTGAGCAGAGGGACACCTTCACACTGAATCCTGCACAGACTCAGCATCCACCACAGCACCACTGCGCACCACACAGCTACACTGTGGAAACCTTTTCTGGTCACCCCAGGCCCCCCAACAATTCCTTCTGGTCACCTGAACCACCCTAGGCCAGGAGACAACATCCTCCTGCTCTGCACTGACAAACACCCAGCCACCCCACAGCCCTGCACATGCCCGGGCTCCTGGCACTGCTCCAGGTGCAAGCTCTGCCACAGACCCTCCTGCCCTGCCCTGCCCCATCCCTGTGCCCGTGGCCACCGGCAGCACAGAGCCCTGGTCTGACACCTGACACAATGACTGGCTGCCCAAGGCCTCTTGCCTTGAGAGGTGCCTCAAAGCAGGTTGCTCCCTACAGTTTCCATGGAGAGGAGGAACGGGCCCAGCCAGCAGAGAGTTAACACCAGCTGGGATGTAAGTAACAGTCACAGGAGAGCCCGACTCCAGCACCAGCTCCCTCCCTCCTCCCACACTGCACACCCCCAGCTCAGGTCCTGCCGCAAACCTCGAGCTGCTGATGAGGAAATTGCCACCTTCTCCCCCCAGCCCGGGATGCAGAGAACGCCTCCCTCCCACGCACGTGAGGTCAGGCCCAGGTCACCACACAGGGCACGGCCACGCTCGTGTCCACCGAGCAGAGGAGCTGAGCACAAACTGCTGCCAGCCTTCTGAAGAGGGCATCCTGCCACAGACCCTGTGGAAGTGGCCGTGCTGCAGATCCTGCACCCACATGCTGCAGGTCAGACGCAGGGATGGCAGATGCAGGGATGGCAGATGCAGGGATGGTGCTTCCTAAGCTGGTCCAGACCCTGGTGCCTCAGAGAAGCCCTGGAAGAGAACGCTTTGGGATGTTACCTAGAGGGTGTAATAGTAGATCAAGGCAGCAGCAATCACTTCTGCTCCTTAAGCTACCTCCAGGCACTTCTGCGTGCAGAGACGTAGCATCCTGATTTAGTGTCCTGACTAAATCTGCAGCTGGTCTGGTACCTGCACTGCAGGGCACGAGCAGCCCCGGCACACTGCCAGCCATGCACCAGGCTGGCCCCAGGCACCAGGCTGCTCCCAGGGACAGAGATGCTCCCATGGAACACGGCTGTCTCCAGGCACCAGGATGTTCCCAATTCCCAAGCTCCCCACTGGTGATGCAGGTATGAGCAGCATCAGCACGAGTAGGCCAGACACTGTGAAATCTCCTTGGGATTTTGAAATCCAAAGACAAAAGGCCAGGTGAAAATTTGGTTAGAGGACTAAAGAAGATCTCCGCAGGTCCTCAAGCCTCGCTTTAAAATCTCTGCCATAACCATCACCTAAACAGTGAAAATCCTCCAGTTTGTTCCAAAAGCAGCAAACAAAAGAAGAAATGGTGTGAAATATAGCAACGGGGTGAAACTAAGAAGTGAGTGGAGCAACAATGGGAGGATATGAAAATCCACATGGAGGTCAGGAGGAGAACATGGCAGGAGATGGAGGAGGTAGGAAAATTCCTCCTGCCTCGACAGAAAGGCAGAGACCCTGCAGCAGCCTGTGAAGGATGGTCACAGAGCTGTCCTGCAGCTGGCCCGTGGAGCTCCTGCAGACATGCTCGCTCTGTGGTGATGTTCTGTGCCCCGTGGATACAGACATTTCTGCAAGCAAAGCTCCCACCCATCCCAGCAGCAGGTGGAGCCTGGCCTCTGAGCCTGTGCTGGGACACACCACCTGCCCTCACGCCCTTCTGGCTCTGCACACAGGCATCACAGACACCCACACCACAAGAATTTTGGGAAGAGCCGAACTTGGCAAAAGGTAGGACTAGAGGGTCATCAACCTCCACAGAAAGGGGAGCAGCCCAGAACCCCAAAGGGATGTTCCCAACAGTGCTTCCCAAAGCTCTCTAAAACCACGCCTCCCTCCCTGGGAAACATGCAGAACAATGAGAGCCATGGAAAGATCCCATCCTTCTGCCCTGTTCCCAAAGGCACCTGCTCAGGAACAACAGAGCAGGCAAAGGAAGTATTTTCAAAACACAAGCTAAAAAGCTACTGAGGCTGACAACAACACAGGATGCTCACGTGGGCCTGAGCACCCCAACAAACGCTGTGTTACTGCTGCTCCCACCTCACCTCGTCATCCTCTGAGGCAAGCACAGTGACTAACAGCATCTGCACACACACGCAGGGATTGTTTTGCTGCAAACAACAACAGCCAGTTGTGAGAACTGTGTTAGTAATACTCCTGTAGCCCACCTGCAGCAGGGGACTGCAGTGCTCCAGCCCCAAAAACCTTCTCCAGCTCCCCCGTGGTGGGCAGGCCCCAGACCCCATGTGGGACTTGGATGCTCACAAGCATTGGACTTAGAGAAGGAAATACCAGCCTTGGGATGTTAAAGAAGTAGGTGTCACCTGGCATGTGGAACTCACCTTCACAACAAGCACTGTAGGTAGGACTATCCATTTCAATGAACCCACTCATACCTCAGGTGCTGCCCCCAGGTCCTGGACAGAGCCGGAGGCAGCCCCAGCCTGAGGGATGCTGAGCCAAAGACTCTGCTCCAGGCTGGCCAAGGGTTGGATGTCTCCTGCTCCTGCTCTCACTGTGGCACGAGGGTCCCAGCTCTGGCCCCTGGAGCAGCCCAGCCAGCCATCTCCATCAGTGCTCACCTTTACAGATCCCAGTGGCCCCAAGCCCCTACCTGTGTCTAACTCAGGCATTCTGGGTTCCTCCCCGAGGCCTCTGCACTGAGACCACAACCACAGACAGCAGAACAACGCAGAAACCGAAAGCCACAAGCCACAGCCGGAAGGTGGGACGGAAGGTGCAGGTCCTGCACCTGATTCTCTGTTCCCACCATGCCCTGAGGCTTCCCTGCTGCAGCCACAGACACCTCAGTCAGCCTGCACAGAGGTGCAGAGCCCTGCACATTTGGGCTCATCTCCCAAATGGGAACAGGTGCCACATCTCACTGCAGGGCCCCAGGAGGGACCAGTCCCTGTGTCACCGTGCCTGGATCACACCCTGGGCCTCAGCAGCCCTCACCTTGTGTCTCCACGCCAAGCCCCAGCAGGGTCCCAGGGTCCTGGCTGCCTGAGTCCCATCGGGCCCCTCCCTGATGTGACCACAGAGAGCAACAAGGGAGACCTCAAATCCCCCGGCACCAAAACCAACTTGCCATGTGGTCGGGGCAGAAGGGGATGGCTTTGAGTCCCTCACATCACCTTGGATTTGGCAGGGAGAACCATTCTTGATGATTTTTCCAGGACCCAATACAGACACTGAATGCTCACAGGAAAGGATGGATCCCCAGGAATGCCCCCCAAACCTGCCCCAGCTCAGCTTGTATTCACAGCTACACACTGAGAGCCCTAGTTCTTACTCCACACATCTCATGTTGACCATTGGCTCTTCCAGTTTCTTCCTGAGGTCACTCTGGACTAACCCAAATACCATAAAGAAGCCTCGAGGTATTATTTAATCACTAACACCTTTCACTAATCCCACTGCTCCGGAGCTGTTCTCAATGTCATGGAAAGTAGATCCCATCAAACTACGTCACTCAGCACACACTTCCCTCCTTTAATTCCCCACTAATTCGGATTATGTCAGGCACTCCGCTGCTCTCTCAGGGACTGGTATCAGCCTAACTGTATCCTAAATACCTGAGTCATCCATGGATCCTGCTGAAGGCTGGCATAGCATCAGCCCACTCCAGCCTCGCTCATCTTCTCACAGCCAGCTCACAGGGAGCTCTGCAGCCAGCTCTGGGTGCCAGCTGCCCAAAGCTGGGAATCTGAACACACCTGGCTTTGGCAGCTGCTGTTCAGAACTGAACAACCACTTCAGAGTGAGGATTCCACCTCTCCAAGCAGGGATGGAGATGCTTACACTGCACAGCTCCCCACACCCCACATTTCAGACAGTAGAGACAAACATCACAGCTAAAAACATCTCTATTCCCAATAAACCTCCGAATTCCCATAGCACTGACCAGCTGGATGCCAATGGCCACTCGTGTCCCACCTCTTTTGTTCGCTTCCACTCCTGGTCTGTGTTCTGTAACACCAACTCTCCCCCTGTTTAGGATCAATTCTGTGCCAATCCTGCTGCTCAAATGCGCCACCCGCCCCATGTGCCAGGCTGGCTGTTGGCACAGCCTCCCTCATTAATGGGGCTTTATGTGATTTGGGCACAAACATGACATTCTTTGGAATTACTGCCTTTGCTATTTGTGTTCTCTCTCCCAAGTCCTGCAGCTCGTCATTTTATTGGTTTTTTGGCTTTAGTGACACCAGCCTTCAAAACCAAATGGCAATGCATGAACATTACCCAAACACCCTGCCCAGGAATAGCATTGCTGCTCCAGATTTGTGGGGCTTTGTGGTGGCTGGAAAGGACAGGGAATATCCCCCATGCACAGGCAATCCGAGGAAAGGGCTGGGATGGCTCCCAAGACATGACCTTGATGGAGATAAAACACTGCTGGGAACCTCCCTGGGGATGCCCAGGGCTGGCACCAGGCAGGCACCACTGCTACCACCATGACACCAGTTCCAGTAACTCCAGCATTCACTGCTCACCTCCAAATCCACAGCACAACTGGGGCACCTAAGCACTGCCTGGAGCAAGTCCTGGGCAGGGCTGTGGGGTTGACACCTCCACCAGCTCTTTAAATGCAGCTGGTTTTGTGCTGTGCTGGGAATGAACAGCACTGAGACATCAAGGCTAAGGGAAGGGCTACCAGGGAGCAAGTGCAGCCACTATGGTAGGAGGGCTATCAGAGAGCATGGCGAGCACCCCAGGACCACAATGTGCCCCCAGGACCACAGCATCCCTCCCTGGGAGAACTCTGCTTTGAGAGGAGGTGGCTGCAAAGCTCTGCCATGCTGTGCTGCTAGAAGGTCAGCAAACAGGAATCCTGCCTGGGAGAAGGGACAGATCCAATGGAGCTCAGTGCAAGGCCCGGGCTCAAGGGGAGCTCTGCCTGCCTGCTGGCCAGGTCACACAGCTCTCACAGGCAGTGCAGCCCCCATCTGTAGCCTGGAGCTTCAGGGGAGGAAGGTACAGAACAAGTATGGAGTGTGTGACAGGCACATAGAGAACAGCATAAAGCAAGAAAACCCCAGCAGCTCAAAGCATTACTCAAGGTGGCAGAAACAAAGATAACAAGCAGCAAAAGGACCTTAAAAACCTGAGTGTCCAGCTGCCAGAACAGCAGGTGACCAATGGGAAGCAGAATCATCAGAAACAATTCTGATTTTACATCTGCAAAAATAAGCTGCAAGTTCTCACCACTCAGATGGAATCCTGGGGTTATTCTCAACAACTCTATGAAAACATTTCCCAGAGAAGCTGTGGCTACACCATTCCTGGAAGTGTTCAAGGCCAGGTTGGATGGGGCTTGGAGCAACCTGGGACAGTGGAAGGGGGGTGGAACTGGATGGGCTTTAAGGTCCCTCCAAGCCCAAACCATTCCAGGATTCCATGATTCTGTGCACATCAGTTCGCTGCTCAGCAGCAATCAAAGAGCAAAGAGGGTGCCAGCCATTACCAGGTGAAGAATGAAGAACAAGAAAGGGAATATCCCAACACTCTCATCCTGACCCACAGTCCTCACCAGGTACCAAGAGGGGCAGGATTTGACTGACGGGATAGAACAGCTACCATACAGGGAGCCTGGAAAGGAAGATGGCAGAGGGGGAATGAAGTTTTCCATGCTGGGAAAAGAAAGGAGGAGGTCACTAGGGAACAATTTGTTCACTCTTTCTTCTGAAGCAGGAACTTGGGGACATCACATCCAATTAGGCAGGTCCAAAACAGGAGATTTTTTTCACATAAAGCATTAGTGTGAAATGTCCCATCAGGGCTGCGGCGGCGCTCAGCGAACACGCGCTCAGAGGAGGATCAGCCCAGCCAAAGCCAAGGACAAAAGCTCCGTGTGAGGCTACAGAAACACAGGACACAGCTCTGGGTTCGGGAATGGCTTCCTGGGAGCAGGCAAGGCACAGCCCAGCCCTCTGACAGCAGGGCAGCAGCATGGGCTGGGCAGGGAGCAGCACAAGGAGGGCCCCTTGCCCCCTCTCCCGTGTGCACAGGCCTGGCTGGGGCTGGCACACCGTCCCCGAGGCCCAGGCTGCCAAACCCACATTCCCACTGACATTTTCCATTGCTCGCTCACTGCAGCAGGAGGTATTTATAGAAGTTTCAGCAAAAGCAATTCAGACACTTCCCAAAAGCAGGCTGGGGAAAAACACGGCAGCTTGGCCAAAGCTGTACATTTTTCCAGCTTTGAGTGAGGGATTGAAAAGCTGATCAATGCCCCAGCTCCAGGCTGTCCAGCACTCTTGACTTTGATCAGCCAAGCCGCAGTGGGTGCTGCTTGGGGCCCAGCAAGTGTTTCCTGCATCTGCAGTCCCAGCATTTCTCAGATGAAATCTTTGGGTTTTTCTCAACAACTCTGTGAAAGCATTTCCCAGAGAAGCTGTGGCCTCCTCACCCCTGGAAGTGTACAAGGCCAGGCTGGATGACCAGGAACAACCTGGTCTAGTGGGAGGTGTCCCTGCTCATGGCAGGGGGTGAGGCTGGATGAGCTTTAAGGTTCTGAGTTCTATGGCCACAGTGACTGCAGGATTTCCTTCCAAGGCATTATCTGAGACAGGGAAGCAGGTGAAATGCCAAGGCCACCCAGGCAGATAAGAGATGCAGGCTGCACACCCCAGTTCCCTGGCCTCCTGAGAATGGATCTGCTCCACAGAGCCCAGTTTCCCTGGGCAGCTCTGCAGGGAGAGGCCCTGCGGAGCCCCACCAGCCCCATGTCTCCCCAGCACCACCACCCTGTGCAGGAGGGTGCCAGAATTAAATGGGTCCCATCACAACTCTTCCTCCTCCTCCTCCTCTCAAGCTGAACTCCAGCCATCTGTGGTTTACAGCTCCGGATCTGATCCAGCACCCTCGGCTCTCCCACAGCATGGAGAGAAATCAGCACTTCCAGTGCCCAAGTCACCCAACCTACTTATCACTCCTACTTCAGCCTGAGACCGATGACGAGGAGCCTGGGGGAGCAGACTCAGGTGATGTCACCTCCATCCCTGACACCGTATTAGCCAACTCCCCCCCTCTAGGATCCCACTGTTTCCATAGAGGACGACCCACTCAGCTGACACACAACGAGCAATACCATTGCTGGGTGCACCTGAGGAGGTTCTGCCAGGATCCTTGGGGCAAGGCAGGGCTTCCAGACACCTTTCTGGAGGCAGGAACCCAGACTGCCATGTAAGGACAGGTGTGTGTGTCTCCTCTCACAGACACACGCAATTGTGGGAGCAAACAAGGGCCTGCAGCTCCGAAGGACCAGAGAGCTGCCACCTCAGCCTCACATCTTAATCACAAGATCATTCTATTTCCATGGAAACGGCAGAATTAGAGACTTCAGTGGAACGACATTACCAACATTGGGAATTTAAGTATTAAAGCTGTCACACTGCCATCCCCAGTGCCAAGAGAGATGGCACTTGCTCACACCACTGCCCTGCACTTGGCCCCAGCACCACGGCCAGCCACGCTCAGGTGTTGGCTCCTGCTTCCTTCAGCAGGCAGTTGGGTTTCCAGAGAGCCTCCCATGTCAGCACACCAGGGGAGGAAAGCTCACACTCACAGGGGCTCAGTCCAGTGCTGACTTGTCCATCAGCAGCTGATCCTGGAGCACACACAGGATCCTGCTGACCAAGGCTTCCCCAGTGCCTCAGCAGCAGGAAAAGGCTTGATGTGCTCTGAGTCACTCAGGGAATTAGGGGATGGCTGCAGGCACTGCAGGGAGCACTGGCCCACTGCTCCCAGGGTGGGTAAGCCCTTTCCCTGACACAGGGATGAGCCACAGAGGTTCTGGTCAGCCAAGGTCAGTGTGGAGCCGAGGTGCTAATTACCATCCCTGGCACAGGGCACCCTGTCCCGCTCACTCTCATCACTCCACCGTGCAGCCACAAACCTTCCCTGAAAGCAAAGCTGGGAAGGACCTGGCAGCACCATGCAACTCCCCAGACTCATATCTTGGGTTTGCAGAACACCACAATCTAAACTGTGACCCTGGGAGCAGCAGCAAAGCTGTCGAGGCACATCAGGGGAGCTCCCTGTGCCCAGGAAGCCCTCAGCTAATATAGACACATCTCCCAGAAGAGAAGAGCTGCCCCTCTGCCTTCTGTCCAGACATGGGTCCACTTTGGGAGGTCACTGCTCAAAATCCCCTCCACATGCTCCATGCCTTGGCCCTGCTGTGGTCAGCAGGACCATTAGCTGAAGGGCCCAGGCCTCCCCTGGCTGTTACACCCAATCCAAGGACTGAAATTGCTCAGCCCAGCTCTGATCATGTACCACCACACAGACCAACAGTCAGACAATGGGCAACGTGCTGATGGAGAGGAGTTTTCCATGGCACCTGCATTCCACTGCCCTGCCCGTGCCTGGAAGGCAATGGACACAGCCACGAGCCACACTCCTATCACTACAGACACACTCCTAAAGCCCTTCCTGCAGGTCTGGATACTGATGGAAAGCAACTTCCCACCCACAGAAAATTCCAAGCTGGGCAGCTACACTGGAGTCTGTGGGACACAGCAAGTGCCTGCTCCAGCAAGAGCTCACCTGGAGCCATCCCCACCCTCAGACTGGAATGGCTCCAGGGCTGAAAGTGCTTCTACAGCTGATCTCCCATGAAAGCAGGGTGTGCTCCGGGCCAGACTCTCCTCCAGCCTCAGGAGAGAACCTCCCAGGGCACAGCTGCACACAGCTGCACACACCTGCCTGCACAGCCAGGTACAGAACCACTGCGACCTGTGATCCACCCTGAGCCCTGCAGTCACCCACGGGAGCTGCCCGTGTCACACAGGCAGCCCTGCTGCTGCTCCATGGCACACGTGGCACAGGGAGCTGCTGTGGAGGGGACACTGCAGGACAGCCAGCAAGGTCACAGTGGCCCAGCTCGTGCTGGGACCCCAGGGCACAGCTCCAGCTGCGCTCCTCAGCGTGTCCTTGCCAAGCCTGCCCAGGCAGGGCTGGGCTGCCATGCCAGCAGTGACTCAGGTGCGGGGCCAGCAGCACAGCAGTCTGTGGCTGAGTCACAGCGTGGCCGTGACTCACCCTGGACACAGCTGTGGCCAGCACTCAGCAGCTCCAGCTGCAGCTCTGCTCGCACTGCTGCTGCTGCTGCCACGGCTGCCCCAGCTCCCAGGCACTGGCTGTCCCAGTGCCACACTGGTGCTCCAAGGACACTGAGCAGGGCGTGTGCCCGTCCCCAGACACGCCGGTGGCTCTGCTGCATCACTGCAAACCAGGCTGCCCACAGCTCCACTGCCCTCTGGCTCTGATGCCCAGCCTAGGGCTCACCTGTGCCCCACACACCCCCTCCTTCATCAGCCTCAAGCCCCCTGCCCTGCCATGGGGCAGCCCAAAGGCCAGGCTGTGCCAAGCACAGCTTGTCGTGGCATCACACCATCATTGAGGCTGGAAAACCCCTCGGAGACCATCAAGACCAAGTGTTTCCCCAGCACTACCAAGGCCACCACCATGTTCCCAAGTGCCACATCCACACGGCCAGGGCACAGGGACATGTCATTCAATGCAGGGGGACTGAGGGGACCAGACCTGCCCTGTCCCTCTGAACACTGCACCCTCCTCACCTGGAGAAAGCTGCTAAGCACCTACTTCAGTAATAAAATAACCCAAATTCTCAGTAACTGCACTTATTTTACTGTGCCACCTAAATCTGGCAGCGCTGCCGCACTCTGGGACCAGCAGAACTAGCTCAAGGAGAGGAAGGGACACTGCTCTAGGGCCAGCGCTGTGAGGAGCCCACCAGACACAGCCATGGGCACACTGGGAGCCAGGGACAAGAGGGACCAGCAGCACCCACCACCTGGAGGGGAAAGCAGGGCAAACTGTGTTTTCCCAGAGCAGCTGTGGCTGAAGCATCCCTGGAAGTGTCCAAGACCAGGCTGGACATGGCTTGGAGCAACTTGATCCAGTGGAAAGTGTCCCTGACCACGGCAAGGGGGTAGAACGGAAGGGGATGTAAGGTCCCTTCCAACCCAAACCATTCCAGGATTCTAAGCCCCAGTTCAGGGATTTTGCTGTGGTTTGCATTTTTACACTTTCATAATAATTGATCAGACAGCCCAAATGCCAACACTTCATAAAAGCACCAGGACAACAATTGGGCTAAAACTCCTGAACCCGCCCGGAGGCAAGTGACATCCAAACTGCCCAAAAAAGGGTAAGAAGTAAAAAGAAAGAGGAGGAAACAGATGTCAATAAGATCTTGAACACAGGAAGCATCAAAAATGGTGTAGGAAGCTGCAGCCTTCAGGAAAAGGAGCCTGTAACAATGCTGAGAGCAGCAGGAAGCGGCTGTGAGGAGAGCAGACACATCCAGGGAGGCACAGCTCACCCCCAGAGCAGGGCAGGGGTCTGCTGGGCCTCGCACAGACAGCACCAGAGGCACTGCCACAAACACTCAGGAAGAGCAAACACAGGCAAATGCAGAATGGCAAAACCATTAGCAGAAACAATTTTCGAAATGTCATTAAAAAAAACGTAACTTTCATTTAAAAGCACAAACAACCTGAATACAATGGTGCGAGGAAGAGTGAGCTCACACTCCTGCTGATGCTAATTTTTAATAAATATTGAAATAACAGAGACATTCAGGAACGGCTGGAACAGAGTGAAGTGACCTCACACCCCCAGTCAGCCCTCACTGACACCCGTCTCTGGGAAGGGATGGAGTCAATGGAACTGGATGTTTTTAAACAACAATCCATGTTACAGCTGATTGCACTCCTCCAGGTGGTTCAGGTTCAGGGTTTGACTGGACAACCTTGAAGGTCCTTGCAGCCCAAACTGATCCATGGTTCCAGGACACAGACAACTCTGCCCATGTTTCCATGATCATGTAACCCATTCCCATACAACATCCCCTTCATAAACCATCACTTTGCTAAGGCATTTACAATAAACACAGTAGGACCAGGCCCAGAAGAGACAGAGATCCACATCAACAGGTAAGAGGATTCCAGTGACACCTGGAGCCTTATCAGTGATGTTGGGCAGCTTCAGACAACTGGGAAAACACTTTTACGATGCCAGCTCTAAGAGAGGTGAAATGGCAAATGCCAGGAATGCCAGGACAGTCAGATCCCCAGCCCCAAACCACAGGCCACATCCTTTTGGGGATGTTTCCAATACGGGAGGAACGAGTGGGTGACAGGAACCATCAGTGTGGATTCACATCATGCAGGGATGGATACACTGGACACCAGAGCTCTAATGCACACAGGCCAGAGATGACCTTTAAGGTTCCTCCCAACCCAAACCACTCTGGGATTTTATAAAAAAGAGCAGCCAGCAGAGAAAGGAACTGGATTTACAGTTCATGGAACTGTGGCTGGGTCAAGTGGGAGCACACTGCCCATAATCTGATGATTTTCATTCTAAGAACACTGGATAAGGAAGAGCCATAAAATTATTTGAAGACCACACAAAATGAACTCATGAAGAGACTTTTAATGAGCATTATGTGATTTACTTCCCAAAAAGAACATCAAGAGATAATTGATGCTAAAGTAACAGTAAACTTCTCAGGGAATAACATTCAGGTAACAAAGTTTTATTTAGTCCAATCTAATGAAAGAAGTGAGAAAATGAACTTAAAACCGATGAATGTAAATTGGAATTAAATGGGAACTATCAGCAGCTGGAAGAATTAATGACTGGAACAACTGAGTGAAGAAGCAGTGCTTGGGCTCCCTTCAATTGCTGCCCCAGGAGGGTGTGAAGACCTCCAGGAATGGGGGATCCAAGACCTTTCCAGCTGGACAAAGTACTTCCCAACCTGCTGGATGGCAGTGCTGTTACACTGAACAAGGACATGACAGCACCGTTTATAAGTTCATGATACATGGCCAGTAATGGAATAGATGCTCCAGCATCACAGTTTGTGTTTGAAACCAAACCCCACAAACCCCACAGAGCCTGCAAACCAGCTAACTAAGCCCAACACACATTTGTGTTTAGGCATTTTCTCCTCCAAGAGGAATATCTTGGTCTCCCCCTCACCTCTCACCACCAGAGCTCCCCAAGCACTTTGTGCAATCCCCTCCCCAAAAATCCACTCCCAGTCCTGCAAAGGGGCTGGGCACCTCCTCCCATGCCCATTTCTCACTTGTACCAAGCCATGTGCCATTTTGCCCTTTAAACCCAAACCACTCTGGAATCCTATGATTACCAAACTCCATAGGCAAGATCTTATTGGAAGCAAATCCACAAGGAAAAAAGAAAAAGAGAAAACAAAAAAGATGACAGAAAGCTGTTGGACCCCTGCAGCAGCAGTGATGGCACACACAGAAATCATCCCAGAGGAAACCAGTGCAGAGGAGAACAACTTGGCTCATCCAAGCTCCATACTGGGCTTGGCACGGGAAGGCATGCACAGGGAAGCTGAAATGAGGTCAGATTAATAAGGATAAATATCAAGGAGTGGCAGCAGCACCCTAGTCTGAGCCCAGAGCAGCTGCACAGGGAGCAAGAGGTGACCAGTGACAAATAGCAAACACTAGAGGCAAATCCCAGGCACGTCAGGGACCAACATAAGGACACAGGAAGCCTGGCCTGTTCCACAGGAGACAGAGAAGACACTGAGGAACGATGCTGAGGACAGGGGAGGTTTAAGCCTCTTTGTGTAAGTTGCCACAACTAAGAGCAAAGAGGAGGCCAGCACAGGTAGAGCCCAAAGAACTCATCAACACTTCCAGTAAAAATGCAATTTCAGATGTTTTACATGGGCAGATGGTGACAGACCAAGGGATGATAGTTTTAAACTAAAAGAGGAGATTTAGATTAGATATTGGGATTAAATTCTTGGCTGTGAGGGTGGTGAGGCCCTGGCACAGGGTGCCCAGAGAAGCTGTGGCTGCTGCTCCATGGCTGGCAGTGTCCAAGGCCAGGCTGGACAGAGCTTGGAGCACCCTGGGACAGTGAAAGGTGCCCCAGCCTGTACTGGTACAGCTGACTGGTCAGAACCAGGTGCAGGACCTTGCACTTGGCCTTGCTGCACTTTTGAGGATCCCATGGGCCCACTCCTCTGTCAGTGTCCCTCTGGATGCCATCCCTGCCCTTTAGTCTCTCACCTGCAAACACACCAAGGGTGCACTCAGTGTCTCTGTCCGTGCCTTAATAAAGATATTAACCAGTACTGGTCCCAGTATGGACCTGGGGAGGACAGCACTCATTACTGGTTTCCATTTGGTCACTGACCATAACCCTTTGGATGTGGCCATCTATGCAATTCCTCACCCATTCACCAAACCCAGTTCTCTGGATTCTCTCCAGTCTCCTGGGAAGGTGCCTGATGCCCCTGACACGCCTTCATTTCCCAGGAGGACAGACATCCCCACCTCAGGATCTCCCCCTGCCCTTTTCTGTCTCACCAGGGGACTGCACAAGGCTGTTCCTGCCTCATCTGCAGATTCTGGGCTCTTCTGGACCCTGCAGCTGCTCTCTCAGGAACCAAACTGGCCACAACACCTTGTCCTCATTGATCCCAGCAATTCTTTTATCCCCTTTGTTCTCCTCCTGGTTCTCTACAGCTTCTTTCACCAGCCTCAGACAGACTGTCCTCACTCTCCACCTCCAGTGTTGCTGTTTCTCGGGTGTCTCACATGGCTCTGCCCATAGCACCTTCTCTTCTCCTTCCACGCTTCCTCCAGCCAGCCTTTAATTTAACGCCATCCCTCAGCTCTCTGTGATGATTCATAGCTCTGCTTTTCTATTCCTGGACTGTCTCCTGTCCAAAATGAAGTCTCAGCTTCTTTTCCCCTCCAGCATTTTAAGTGTGCACCCACAGGCCCAAGGTCCACATGATTAAAGAGAGCTGCTGCTAATCCCAGCTTTGTCCCATGTTCCCCCAAGCCCTTGCTGCACAGGGACTAGGGACGTCACTCAGACCTGTCTGGGACTTGAGGACATGACTCAGACAGTAACAGTTCCTGGATTCTCCTTTCCCTCTCCTCACTTCTCATCCTGCCTGTCCCTAAAGCCCTGCACAGCTCCACAAGCTCCAGTCCCTGAGACCTCCTTGTCCTCTGGCTCAAAGGCCCACAGCATCCACTCTGCACTGAGCAATATTGATCCTTTTCCCCAGAAGTGCCTATAACCCACAAAACCCTGCCTCATCCCTATTCAGCTGCAGCACTGCTGCTGCTGGAATTATTTCCCCAACCTCTCTCTTCAGCAGAACGCTCCCTCTGAATCCCCCTCCGGGCCCTCCTCCTCTGTCACGTCAACCAGGAGCTGCGTGTCTTCCCCCTCCCCAATGCCTCATTCCATAACAACCATCCTTCCTCCACTGCCTGCCTCCCAAACCCTGGCAGAAGCTCCACTTCCCAGATGCTGAATTACAGCAAACACCTCCCTGCTTCCTCCTGTTTGTGCTTCATGTCGGAAAAGCTCCACGCAAACCACCTGAAATCACTTTATTCTCCTCTTCCAAAGAGCTCCTCGAAGCTCCCCCACTCTCTGTGCCCACCAGGAACACCCCAATCACCCCAGGTGAGGTGGCTGACCCTATATACCCAAAGCTGCCCAACCCAAGAGCAGGAGCCAGCGAGCACTGAACCCACTGTGGGAGCCAGGGCCAAGAGCCCTGCTGGCCAGCAGGCAGCCTCTGGAACTCCAGTACAGCAGGATCCGGCCGGGATTCCAGATGCAGCAGCTGGGAGGGTGGCACAGAGCCCCAGGGCTGGAGTGGATTTCATCACATAGATCACATGGCCAGAACCAGATCTCACACATGACCCCAGGCAGGAATTCCCCAGTGACTCACAGCCAGGCTTACAGAGTGGAGATGCAGCCCCACTGCAGCCAGCCACCCTGGACAGATGCAAACTTCCCTTTCTTTCCCTCTGCATGCCACGAGCTGGGGTGCTCTGCTCTGTCTGGAAAATCTTTTTCCTTAAGATTTGTGAGAATTCAGAAGCACCAGGTTTTGGTTGTAATTGGACAGCAAGTCTGAAAGTCACTGAGGCAGGAGAGGTGAGCAGACATGCAACAGGTCTTAATCACACAAACCTCCTTCCAGTAGGGAAGCAGCTAAAATTATCTTAATTTCTACCTTTCCTGCCCCAGAAGATTTCTTGCACTCACCACATCACTTCAGGAAATCCACCTGAATAGGCACCCAGGGGATCCGTGCTCCCAGTGCTGCCCAGAGCTGTGGAGGCAGCAGGAATGAGATGCCAGATGTGTCTTCCATGAAGGGCAGGAACACAATGGACATGGATTCCCAATCCCTCCAGTGCTGCACGGCAAGATAATGACTTGGAAGACGTCTTGGAGAACAATTTTTAAAAATAATCCGATGCCAAAGCAGGAAGTTGGGATCACAAGGAGAAAAGGCCTCCTCCTGACAGGGAGGGATGCCATAAGAGCATCATGGTACTGCTGAGCTGCCCATCAAGTTGCAGAGCTCTGATCACAGGCATCCCTCAACTCCCAGCAGCCAGGCTTCTGTGCCAGCCCTTCAGCCCCAGCTGCTCCTCCAGACCATGTGGCCACTCCCTCCACATCCATGCCAGCTACAAGGGGATTTTAGCCCCAAGGCTGTACCCATTGCCCCAGGCACCAGAGCACCCAGTATTCTCCAGCTGGACCATCCCATGTCAGCCAGCCCAGTTGGAAACACAGTTTGGGACCATGTAAGACATCATTTAGATCTAAATTGGCCACCCAAATTAAGCAGAAGTCCCATCACTCAGAACAAGCAGCCTGGATGCACCCAGGCCTTACATTCCCATCTCAGTGGACTCCAGAGGAGGTGAGAGCCCAGCAGTGCCCAGCACTGGGGAGTGTCTATGCAGAAAGTGGACCTGCTCTGTCAGGAGCTTTGGGAAAGCTCCTGAAAGCAAATGGCAGATGAATAATTCACAGTGAACTGCATAAAGCTGGCCCCACTCACTCTGTTCCCACCAGGTACTCCCCAGCACAGCAGGGCTCACCCCACAGCCAAGGCAGAGGGTCTGGGGACAGGGTCACTGCTGTCCCTGTTCTGACACAGGCCCGGGTCAGGACATCACTGCTTGGAGCAACAATCAGTGCAGAGCATCCCTAAACTGGAGAAGGCTCTGTGCAACCAAACTGGGAAACTCCTGAGAAATCTGGAGTTTATGTTGGGACAAGAGTTACGCTGGGACTTCCCACAGCAGCTGTGTTGGGAAGGCAGAGAGCCACCAGGACTGACATCAGCGAGCACAGGGAGCCCAGCCAGCCTCTGGCCAAACAGCCAGAGCGTGAGCCCGGAACAGGCACCAGCCCCACCCCTCCCAGGCACTGCTGGTGCTGCTGTCATGGTCAGGGGATGGGCACAGGGAGCTTTGCCATCAGCTGTCACACAGCTCAGCTGATCTGAGCAATCCAGGTCTTCTGTGCCTCCCCCAGACCGGCCACGCCTGCCCCCTCCTCACCACCCGCACTCACATGCTCACACCACAAGCAGCTGAGAACTGACTGAACCAAGCCCAACGCATGCCTGGCTCCCGCCAGAGGAGCTCCTGATCACAGGGAGGGGTAGGTGCAGCTGCCAAGTGGGAAGAGCTGCACTGTCCCTGCCCGCAGCAACCATGCTTGGATTGGATCAAGGGAACTAAAATTGCAGCCACAGAGACTCACAGTTCTCTCCTGACCCCAATTCCAAATCCTGTTCTTCCCCTGTGTGCCTTCATATCCCCAGATTTTCCTCTTTAGCCATAGTACTGAGTTCTTGCCCCCAGAGCACCAGGAACCTTCACCTCCCCCAGCACAGCACCTAAAACTCCATCCTGCTCAGCTCCCAGCCATCAGGACCATCCTCCACCCTTCCTGCCACAGTTCCACCATCTCTCCCATCATCTCTATCAATCAGGGCATTAAGGAATGGCCTTTTCTGATTCCTCCCCAAGACCAGATTCTCCATCTGTAAGCTTGGCAAGGTGAGAACTGCACCTGGCAAAGATGCCTCCAGATGACTTGGGCCACAACATAAAACTAGATAAAAAAAGAGATGTATGTGTTCAAGCCTGCTAAAGGCTCCTTCAGCTGCGCTTTGGCTCTTGCCCATCACTTCTGGGGGTCCAATGTCTCCTGTCACATCAGGAGATCCAGGCAGATCCTTTCACTTGCTCTGCTCATGCCAGGCAGGACACACACAGGGGTGGAACCCAGGGCTCTCCCCTGCCAGCAGGTAAGGCAGCCCAGGAAGCACTTCCCAGTGCCCTTAGGAGCCTCTCCTGAGAGCCAGCCCTGAGATCACAGCAGCCCTCACCCAAATCACAGAGTGCATGATCAGAAGAGGAGCTGCCCCAAGAGCAGGAGCCCTCTGCTCTGCAGCCAGGCTGGGATGTTCACCTGGAGAGGAGAAGGCTCCACTGAGACCTTAGAGCTGCTTCCAGGGCCTACAGAGGCTCCAGGAGAGCTGGAGAGGGACTTGGGACAAGGGACTGGAGTGACAGGACAAGGGAGAATGGCTTCCCACAGAGAAGAAGGCAGGGTTAGATATTGGTTGGATAATGGGATATTGGGAAGACATTTTCCCTTGTGAGGGTGGTAAAGCCCTGGCACAGGCTGCCCAGAGAAGCAGTGGCTGCCCCACTCCTGGAAGTGTTCAAGGCCAGATTGGATGGAGCTTGGGGCAACCTGGTCTAGTGGAAGGTGTCCCTGCCCATGGCAGGGGGTGGAACAAGATGGTCTGTAACCCAAACCATTGTCTGGCTCTATCACTTGCCCAACCTCTCATTTTGTGCTCTTTTGACCACCTTTGTACTTAACTTCCAGCAAACCTGGAGACCACAATGCCAGAGGAACCCTGCCCTGAATGCAGCAGGAGGCACAGAGCTGCCCAGGATTCCCAGCTCCGGCCCTGGAGCAGGGATGTGCCGATGGCTCTGGAGTTTGCAGCTCCCCCTACGGCACCCCAGCACCATGGCCTGTGGTTTCCCAGCCCTGGGGAACTCACAGACACATACAAACAGGGCAGTTTTCTGCAGAGGTCATGGAATTAGCAGGGAAAAGCTGGCTAAGCACAACGCTCTCCTTCCCAAAGGGTGTAATTTACTCGGGGCTGATTCAGCAGAGCGAAGACATGGTGAGCCCTGCGTGCAGCCTGGCAGTGTGGGCTCCCCCAGCCTGGCAGCACTGCAGGGATCCAGCCACGAGGGTCCTCATCTTCCTCCAGAAGATCCTGCATCCGTGGCAGCTCCTGCCTCAGTTTGCTTTGTGAACCAGCACAGGAAGCAGGAGTCAGCTTCAAAAGACATTGGGAAAGGATGGAGCATGGAGCTGGAAGATTTGTGCTGGAACTGAACAGAATGATGAAGTTCAGCCAATTTAACTCATGAGAAAGAAAGACAGCAAAGTGGCCTCAGTAAGTGGTGCAAGCAGCTTTAATCATGAAAATGCCCAGTATCAAATGAGTCCTTCCTAAGAGAGAAATGCTGAAAATAGCCAGGATGATGGAGATGCCAGCTGGAAAAGTCACAGCAATTATTGACAGCAAGACAGGTTATGATGGAGTAAACTCCTGAGGCAGAGGCTCAGGTGTGTACCTCCCACAGGGCTTAACCAGAGGCTTTATTTTTTAAGGGTAAAATCTGGGATGGGCTGTTTACACCAAGTGACCCCATGGTCCCTGCTGGTCTCACACCCAGCCAACAGCAGGCCCTGGAGTGATGTAGAGCCAGCAGTGGGGTAGTCCCTGCCCAGAAGAGCAGATGTGGAGGTCACGGACATCCAGGCTGCTCCCAGCACCACAGACATTCTGCAGGGCTTCTACCATCCCAAGCCTCTGCCAGAGCAGCAACAGCTGGAAATTGTAGAGGAGAGCATTCCCAAACTAACCCTGCTTCTTAAACTGCTGAGAGGAACCCACGTGGGTTTAGAGGCAGGTGGGAGAGGTGAGGAAGGACAATGAAGGGATAAAACATGTGCTCCAGGTAAAGCTGACTACAGAGAGATTCCTGGTCCTGCTCCTTGGACACAGAGTCCTCACCATGACTCAAACCCTCTTTCCCAGAGAGCTGAGCTTTAGGTGGGCTGCAAGGCATATGCACAACCACAAACATTAGAAGAAAAATCCCTAGCAAAAGCTCTGTCGAGGGAATCTCACCAACTTCTTATCTCCCTTCTACCTCTCCCTCCTGCCTTCACCACTTTACACACCCAGAAAACCTCTGTCATGTCTTCAGTCCCACATCATGATCTTCTTCTGCTATTCCATCTTGCTGTGCTGTCTCTCCCACCTGTCCATGGATCCATTCTGCTCCCAGCCTGTCCTTCATGTCCCTCAGGTCACCTCCTGCACCAGAGACACCACTCATCCTCCTCAAACCTGCATTCTGGTCACAGCTCAAAGTTCATTTCTAGGAAAGAAATTAAGCACTGTGCAATTACTGCTCTAATTACAAACTCTATTAATACAGCTCTGTTTGTAGCCTGTCCCAGAGTCACGATGATGGAGGTCACATTTACTGTGAGTGGGGCTGCACCAGCCCCAGGTTGGTATCATTTTGCTTTATGCAGATATGAAATCTTTTATAGAACTCAGCAGCTTGCAGCAGTCTCCACAACTTGGCAAGGAAAGCAGCCTGGGATGAGGGAATCGCTTTTTGCAAGCCCCCTGAAAATCTGTCCAAATTTGGTGGTTAGAAACTACCAAAAAACTCCAGGTCCTGCCTGTGATTCAGCTGATGCTGGCGACCAGCCCAAGCTACCATCTCCCCCCCATCCCCAGTGCCCCTCAGCCCCTCTGCCCCCATGGCCTCCAAATAAAGCTCCAGCTCAAGGAGGAGACAAAACAGGGCAGATTTCCCTTTCTTCCCACAGTGGCACCACCGATGCTGGCCCATGAGCAGGCACAGCTGGCTCTCACCCCATTGTGGGCTCCAAAATCCTCAGGAAAGGCTTGTTCCCCAAGCCTGGGGGGCTGGCAGGGCTCTGGCTGCAGCAGCCCCCCAACATCCACTCCACCCTCTCCTTGGCAGACATCCCCACCCCCCCTGGTTCTGGACACTGAATTTGGGGTTTCACTGGCAACTTCTGTCATGGATTTTCAGACTATGAACCATTGTTTCAGTCACCAACTCTGACCTTCGGATCAGGAACATCAACAATCAAAATCCTCTTCCAGACATTTCTGTATCAAGCCCCAAACTTGCAGTTTAGAAAGAAATTCCCTTCCAGACCAAGGCACTCCACGGAATGATAACATCTCCAGCAAGGCTCTTCCAGCCGTTAATTAACCCCTGTTAATTCACTCACACACACCTGGTAACGGGTCACAGGTAACTGTGTAATCACTGCACACGTTTCTCCAGGATCAGGATTCATCCCAGTGCCTGGCAGGTATTAAGGGAATGCAGCCCAGACAAGGAAATCTGTGGGATTCCTGCTACAAATCCACAGAGAGGGCTCAGAGGAGACAGGATGGGGCTATGGCTTGAGCAGGCAAAGCCCTGAGGACCTGCAGCCTCTGGCACCATCCCACAGCCCTGTGGCCACAGGTGAGCCAGCCAGGTGCAGGGCACCCCTGAGCCATCACTGGGGTGACACAGGGCACCCCTGAGCCATCACTGGGGTGACACAGGGCACCCCTGAGCCATCACT
>VXBI01009424.1:0-10446 GCA_013397375.1 Toxostoma redivivum
TTTGATGGGCTCTCCCTCACAATGGATCACTGTGTCTGGAGCCACTATGCAGTACGGGCTTGGGTCTGTCTCCACCACTTTGAACTCCACTGCACGCATCCCTCCACGCACCAAGAAGATGTCACCTGTAAAACCCCACGTCAGTGGCCTGTTGCAACCCACATCTGCAAAATGTCAACCCCTGTACAAGCAGCAGCCTCAGAGTTTAGGAAGTAGGTCACACAGGCAGACACTGTGGCATTCGTAACACTGCTTTGCATGTTAAACTCTAAAGCTGCATCCAACTGCAACAGCCCAAGCACTGTTTCAGTTCTCAAATTTCATCCAGTAAAAACTAGCAAACAATAGAAAATACCCTGCCCAAATACAAAACACAAAGGCAAAAAATCACTTTTTTTCCCCATTCAGTTTCAATTTAACATTTCTAGAACAGACAAGCCCTAACTTAATAAAAATTCATTTTGAATTTATTGTAACTAGTTGCTACAAACTAGTTTCTGTTTGTCTCCAGAAGCAGAATAATATATAACACTGCACTGTGACTTCTGGCTACACTGAGTGACAGACCCTGGATAACTTGTGTCTATAGTGTACTTTCATCTATGGTACAGCAGAAGTGTTATGAACACAACCCCAAAAGTGTGTTTGGTTTTCTACTCACCCTCCCAGTTATTCCTTAAATTGCTCTGAAGAAGTAAATTGAGTCAGGGTGACAGCTGGTATACATGTCTTGGTTTCAGCTGGGATAAAATTCATTTTTTCCTAGTAGCTGTTTCAGTACAGTGATTTATTCAGTACGATAATGATGTTGATAACACACTGATGTTTCAGTTATTGCTCAGCAGTGCTTACCCTAACTCAAGGTCTTCAGTTTTCCATGCTTTGCCAGTGAGCAGGTGACCAAGAAACCAGGAGGGAGCATGGCCAGAGGAGTTGATCCAAACTAGCCAAAGATATATATTCCATGGCAAAGAGCATTATGGCCAGTGTATAAATGTGGGGATTTCACTGGGAGACATTGCACACTGAGGGACAAGCTGGGCATCATTCAGCATGTGGTGACCAACTGTCTCAGGCATTGTGCAACACATGTCTTTTTGGGTTTCAACTCGTGTCTTTTCCATTGCTATTATTAATATTGTTATTACATTTTACTTTGTTTCAATTACTAAAATGTTCTTAACTCACAAGTTTTTCCTTTTTCCTAATCAGCTCCCCATCTCACAGCTGAGTGGGGAAATGAGTAGCTGTTGGATATTTAGTAACATGCTGGGATCAAAGGACAACAGTCCTTTTTGGCAGCCAGCATGAGGACAAAGGGTTGGCATAACAACAGATCTGAGCAGAGCATGTTAAACCAAATTTGTTATAAGCATCCGATATATAATAGCAGCTGGTGACTGTGTTTGTTCATGCTTGTTCTTAGGGTGTGTTTTTTAACACTTCACTCAGTGTAGGTGTCCCCCATGGTGAGGTTTATTGTCCTTGCTGCCTGAGCCAAGGTTATCTTTGTGCTGCTCTTTGCAGTAGTGGCTTATGATGCAATAGAATCGCTGGTCCTGAGATGAATCCGAGGAGTGAACTGAGCAGTGCCATCCGCTCTGCACTTCAGGAGCCATCCACTGGGAACTACTGGTAACTGCACCTTCCTACATCTCCCACCCGATGTCTTCCCGATGCTAGGCTGATCACAGTAGCATTTGAGCATTTTAAAGATTTTTAACACCCTTTAAATACAGCTGAAGCCAGCCTGGTTCTTATCACAGAATTTCCTGCGTTGGAAGGGACCGATGGGGATCACTGAGTCCAACTCCTGGTCCTGCACCGGACAGCCCAAAGGACTACACTATGTGCCTGGAATTCTGGCAAGCTTGGTGTTGTGAAACAGCACGTTGCTATATGTGATTTTGGTCTTGTTTAAAGTTAATGTATTTAAGAACATCATCCAGAGGGTAAAGTGTCCAGGCCAGTGACTACCTAAAATTTGGAATTTCACTCCTGACCAAGTGTAGAATCTTGAAAAACTAGTAAATATGTGGGAAAAGGTGTGCTGTCATACAGGCAGTTCCAGAGAGATATAAATTACTGCAATGTGGTGGGACCTGGCCCATATTATTCTGTACTATAAGAGAAAAGGTCTTTGGATCTGATAACAAAACATCAGGCTGAGGCTACTCCAATCCCAGGGACAGGCAAAGCATGGTTTTGAGAGGGTGTACTGCGTTCCCTAGCATGCACCAGCCTCTGGAAAACCCAGTGATGCAATGGACTGCTCATGACTACATGGAGAGCAAAGGCTGGTGGGACCAGCAAACTTTGGGACGAACATTTAGCCAAAGCTACCTGGTGACTTCCCCCCCCCAGCCAACACTTTTACATACTGCAGAAAGAGACAAAGTTCCTGTAGTGCACATAAAAATATGCTGGGATAAACAGTCTGGGTCACTGCTGCTCAGGCAAAGGCAAACCCATGCACGTTCCACACATGGTTTTGCTTTTCCTCAAGGACCTGGGTGTACTTTGTGGGTGACATGGGAGGATGAAGAAGTCCAGTGTATGGGTCAAGGTGATTTGATTTTAGGTGAGAGTAGGAAATTAACGAAATTGCATGATGTTAATGGTTACATAAGGCTCATATGATCACTTCTATGGCAGCTATATGCATACCACCACCTTCAGCACCTGACAGCAGCCAACTCCACCACTCCAGATTTGGGGATCTGAATCTGAGTCCCCTTCAATTACCACATTATGAATGATGGACTCTGATGAAACTGGATTAGCACAACATACACTCAACCAATTGATTAATATGCAGGCAACTAACCAATTATATCATTGGTAGCAACTTAGTTTAACGAGATTTCCTCCCAGATTCCACCTGAGCCTTTTTGATGTTCTCCCATCTCATATAGCTAAAAAAAAAAGCAAGAGAACTACCAAATTGCTCTGCCAGCCAGCAGCATCAATCACTCCTCCTGAAGATTACAGAAAATTTAAATCACCACTAGCAAAATCTCTCCATACACATGCTGGTCTAATGCTTCATGAAGATCTGTGCACGATTTTAGAAATTCTCTGTATTTAGTCTCAGGACTAAGTCACACTAATGGCTGTGAGGACTTCAATGACAGGCATTATTACCTTTCCTGATAGGTCTGTAAGCTTCCAAGAAGTAGGGCTTCAGATAGACCTCAAAGAGATTCCCTGTGATCCCTTCTACTGTGTCATCAATTGGCAGCACATGGATACGTTTGCCATATTTCACATCTGGACAAGGCTGGATGCTGCAAAAAAAAGAAAACTCCAGTTAGCCACATCGTGCTGGACTTGCACCTCAGTGTTATACCTGGTCAAAAAAAGATATGCCCTTTCCCAGGAAAGAACATCCATAGACCATCAAAAGCCCTGGTGAGATTTCCTACTCACACAGGAATATTTCAATGCTGACAAGCAAAAATCATACCCACCAAGAGCTCATCTTCCCAGCACACACTTATCTTCACTCCTTTCAGCCCTGTCCAAGACCAGAGAGTTCAATAGTTTCCTCCTACCCTTCTGCTCTTCTGCAGACCCTCTCACCACATTCACACGTCTAATGTAGCCTAAAGACTTGCAAGAGTCACGAGGTAGCTTTTACTTCAACAAGCTACTGCAGAACTAGCTGCAAGGAAAAGTGAGCTGGGGAAAACTCTTTCTTCCCTCCTCTCTCTTACTACAGTGCATAGAGTCCCTGTTGCTGACAAACCTGATTCCAAGCAAAGGCTCTCTCAGTACCAACTATGTACCAAGTAGGGTAAACACCTTTGCAGCCATGCACATCTGTCAGTCCCACTTTGTGAGAACTGATGATCAGGTTAAAGGCTGAAAGCACTTTCCTCTTTTTAAGTTCGTGCTACTGTTATTATTTTGCAGTGTAGCACAACAGTCTACTGTAGCAACAGGTCAAAGTATCCAGCTGTGGCAGAAACTAGCTTTACCAGCTAAGAAAAGCCATGGAACTACAACTGAGCATGCAGCTTTTCATATGTGACTTTTGTTAGAGACTCCTAACAGATTCTTTCACCACGTGCATTACAGAGGGGACATAGCAAAAGGGTAAAAGAAAAGAAAGACTGTCCCAGAAGGAAAATATTTGACAGACCACAAGCAGGAAGTGATTAGCACATGAATCTGGATTCTGGCAGAAACCAGGACACAGTAACACTATAAGCAGTTAAAGACTGGCAAGAAAATCTTTGAGGGCAAGCACGTTAAAATTCCCTGACCTCAAAATGAGAAAAGACAATTGGTAACACATTTGGGAAGCTGAGAACCACTACAGACATAGTGCTAACAGAAAAGATGAGAGCATGGGCTGTCATGCTAGAAGAGACTCCAGCAGGAATCTCACATCAGGTTAAAGCAAGAATTCACTTCTACTTTAAATCCGAAGACACAAAGCACCATTTGGAATTACAGCAGTGTTCAAAACTTACATTTTTAGTGGTAGAGAGATGAGTGGAATAGCTTCATTTCTCCCATCTACTAAGTTTGTACAAAGCACATTTTGCATTTAAAAATTATTACAGATATCACTTCAGAAAGTCTGGTATCAGAACCAAACTCTCATTTTCTCAGAGATAATGCTCAGGAAGAGGAAAAACTGTTAGCCCTCTCTTATTTAAACCTGCAAACTATCATTTTATGTTCAGAAAATGCTCATGTTCTACCCTTTCCCATCACAGAATGGGACCTGCCTCCTGTAAGAAGAGATCCATATTTCCAAGTTTTACTACTACTTTTAAGGTAGTAAAACCTTCCAACTCAAATAATTTTGTGATTCTACTTCCTGCAAGTGCTGCACAACAAAATCCCTGCAACATTTTTTAAGCATTCATAACTTGAAAATTTTTACAACAAAAACTGGAATACAAACATCCTTGGGAGATTTTTTAATCTTGCTATTTGGCTGCTCCACTATTTCTTGCATTAATTTCTAAGAGGTTTTAACTTGTCTTTGCAGCAGGGCAGCTCAGATACTGTGAGATAATGTGATGCTGCTAATGTCTTCCACAGGTAACAGTGTGTCCTCACCTGATCACATCACCCAGGCGCACTCTCAGGTTGTTGCGAACAACCCTATTCATGCGAATCTTCTCATCTGAGCAGGTATCATCTGACAGAACAATGCAGACTGCTTCTCTCCTCTTCTTTCCTTTAAGCAGGACAGTGTCTCCTCTGAACAGCTGCAGTTCATCCATCTTTGCCTGTGAACAGCCAAGTGTTAGAACAAGCTTTTGAAAAAACAGGAATTCAAGCATTTGAAGGAGAGTTATTTGACTTTGGAAATTACACCTTGGAAGTGATACACTAAATCCAGAGGACAGAGACTCTTTTCTACAATTGTATAGAGCTAATCCTGAAACCAGAGGAAGGACACAAGCTTAACTGAACCCTACAAAATGAGGCTCAAAAAACATTTTATCAAGGAGGAGTGTTAGGAAACAAGACAACCTGCCCTCAGTGGTAACAGCTGTAGCTTCCAACACAAACACTTGTACTCATGTTGCAAAGCTACATTTCAAGTTAATAGACAGCAACAGCTTGCAAATTACCAGATGAAATGCTTTGCCTCTACAGATGACGTACCTGGGACAGTGACACAACACTGTTGTCTTCATTGATGGCTTCATCAACAATTAACCGATTAGGCCTGTTCTTCTGCTTCAGAATAGCAGTCGATAAGTCATCGGCCTTAGAGCTGGGAGAGAAAACACAGATGATGAGTCTGAGTGATACTGGCCCTATCCAGCCCACTCTGTTTTCATCTCCACTTTCTACAAGTTTCTTTGTTGTCTTTTATAAACTGTACTTGCTTGTAGCACAATGGAGAACATTACTTCCCAAGGACCAGTTTGAAGGAGTTCAAGGGAGGATGTTTCCTGTCAGTAAATGTAACTATGAGCTTCCAATGGATACAGCTATGAAGCCATCTATGAAAAGAAGTGGTCAGTGAGATGTTGCTGACTGTAAGATGTTTTGCCTCAATGAATTAGTCAGACTCATCTGAAATCACATGTAACTGCTGCCAACAAAACAAAAGTTGAAGTCTATTTGGTGTCAAATCCCAGATAAATAGGGGCATTAAAGGACAATGCTGCAGCAACCCTGACAGGAAGAGTTGTAAGAGATGAGCCTGTTGAGGCCTGTTTGTTAAACATAGCAAGCTGTAGAAATACTCAAGAGCTCATAGAAAACAATTCTGTATTGGAGTTTTTTTTAGCTCTTTTCCATAATACCTTCATAAAAGTCACTGCAGCTCTGTCCTACAATGCCACAAGAAGTACAAGAGATAATTCATTTGCCTTGACAAAATGGAGCAAGTAAAACTTCAAGGAAATTAAAGAAGAGCAGATTAACTCTTCTCCTTCAAAATCTAATACATCAAATAATCCACTCTACAACAGAATGTGAACTGAAACCAGCTTATTCTTGAGGAGCTCTTGGAAGCTGTACATTAGCCACACACAACAGTGGTGTAGAGCTGTAGCTTCTTCCCCCAGTGGGCTGGCTACTTTCTCCAAGTATGTGGCTGTGTAATGTTCAAGGTCAGAAGAGAAAACCTTGCATAGTCTGACTTGATTCTGAAAGAAGATAAATAAAGTCTTCCCTTGACCTAAGCAAGCAGCAAGCACTAGCAAAGCATAGGGAGCTTTGTGGACAATGGCAGCAGTCATAACTTTGGCTTCATTTCACCCTTTTAGAGACAGAATGACGAGAAGAAACCAAACCTTGACTGGAAAGGGCAGCACTTGGCATGTTCACTGCATTTTTAAGAGTCCATCAGAGAGGGGTGACATACCTATGGTGTGATGTTACCCACATCCCTCCCCACCTCAAGACAGAGGCTCTTCCAAGATAGGCTACACAGTGTTGGCTCCCTTCTTGGCATGTAAAAGGGGAAACAATACCAAGCAAGCCCATGAGATCAGCCAGCTTGCTTTCAAAAGATTTTCAAGCTTCCCTTAAACACTGGTAGCACAGGAAACATGTTGCAAAGAACAGGCAACGTTATTTTAAGAGAACGAAACAAGTAGTAAAATGTAAAGCATGTTCTTTCCTGGACTGCCAACACTATTGAACGTTACCTTTTTTCCTCTCTTTAATAAAAGGGTGCAAGAGGTAAGACATTGCAGATCTATTCTCTGAGCAAAAAAGGACACAATAAAGGCTGCTGGATACATACTGGGAAGGGTTCATTAATTCCACAATCAATCTAAAAACGTGGTCTTGCTGTGAGTCCTAAGAAGTCTGCAATTTCCAAGAAAACTTTCCAAGAGAGCAGTAAGAAAACTGAAAAAATACATTAGCAGGGCAGATTATGGTTAAACAGTGCATAAAACCAACAACCTACTTGTAAGGACTTTGCTTCCTCATTAGCTCCTGGCCACTGGAAACCAACCCAGCAAATAGATTTCAAGATTTCAGCTAAGGGACACCAAGGAGACACAATACTCGTTATTTGGGTCATTCAGAGTGTGACTGTAACTCCTCCCTCTGCACACAAGATGTGAATCCCAAGACCTTTTGGTAAGAAACCACTGTCAGACTTTGGCTACGTGAACTGTTGCTGAAACTAAATGTCTGTCCCTTGGGATGCAGGGACTGCTATTACAGCCTAAACAACAGCCTGGAATGCCAGATCAAAAACAAATGGTAAAGGAACTGATTAACAAGGGGAAGCTTTTCAATCAGCACTGTATATAAAACAAAAGCTGCAAAAAACTGAGAGAAAGTTGGGATAACTCCTGACATACAGCAGTGCAATAGAACACAGCCAGAATCTGCTTGGTTCTGCTAAATAAGACAAAGAAGTTTCAGTAGGAAGAACTGAACCTACAGTTCCCTAAGAGGGCTGGATCAGTATCAGATATACTTAGAGTAATCAAAAATGATTGGAGGCATTAAAAATGGAATAAAAGCGTCCAAGAAAGAGCATCCAGGGAGGTAAGTCTGCGCGCTCAGCTTCAGCGCTCTGACCTCACAGTTCAGCAGAGGAAAAAACAAAGGTGCTACAAAATTACATGTCAGCGAGACAGGGAAATGATGTTTCTCCTGCAGATAAGGGTAAGGTTTAGACAGACAAGCACTACCCATCTTTCAGCAGCAATTTACAATATTGTTATCATTACCATTTGCCCTCATTGAATCTCTACAGGGGTTCCTCATGCTGCAGTTGAAATAACAGGGCAAAAGATATCTGTGCACCTCAACCACGCTCAGACAAACCCCAGCATCTGTGGGAAGGAGAGCACGAACAGAAAATACCAAGCAGGAAAGCCTAAGGCATGGGTTGGGACTCTCTCCTGCCAAGCTTCCCACTCTTGCTGGGAAACTTCAGGAAAGCACAGGGATAGAAAGGTAACACAGGTAATTTTTAAGGCTCCTTGATGAGCTTCTGGTCAGAGACAGCCGGGTGGAAACCCTCCAAATCACCTCCCTGACCTACCCCGTTTGTCAGCTCCTTCTCACCCCTTCATTCCCTGACTTAACAGAGAGAGAAACTGAACACAAAACATAGCTTTAGACCTGTTTGGAAGTTAAAAGGAAATTCAAGATCTGTATTAAGCTGCCTCTAGACAGAAGCCAGAAGTGAGGACAAAATCACCAGCTCAGCAAATGGCCAAGCTTGCATAAAAAGTGCAAGACATCTATAAAACTGAAGCAAATATGTACTAGCCCTAAAGGCCAACCACAGCAGGTTCCCTCAACCTCCTTTTCTCTCTCAATAAAGCAGTACAACAGCTTCATATCACACATGGGAGAACAAGGGGGACTCTCTACAACTTACAGAATCACAGAATATCCTGAGCTGGAAGGGATCCATCAGGATTATCAAGTCCAGCTCCTGGCCCTGCATAGGACAGCCCCAGGAATCCCACCATGTGCCTGAGATCATTGACCAAATGCTTCCTGAACTCTGTCAGGCTTGGTGATCTGACCACTTCCCTGGGGAGCCTGTTCCAGCGACCAACTACCTTCAGGATGAAACTTTTCCTGATATCCAACTTAAATGTCCACCGACATAGCTTCATGGACTTAATTACACCACAGGGTGGTTTCTCTCTGCATCAGAGCTCCCCTCACTCAGGAAATGATAACGCTCAGAGGCATCACAAGGGAGAGTATGAAGAGCCAGAGCAGAAAATAAGTACCAATTAGTGATCCTTCTGAAAATGATAATCAACCTCCAAAGCCCTGCTTAAAGTAAGGAAACAAACTTCAAGTCAGCTAAAACAAGCAAAAAGTCACTTCCCAGAAAGATACAGCTACAGAAATGAAAGTGAAATCAGCCATAACTTCTGCACACTGCTGGGACTTTTTACCACCATTCTTGTGAAATCATTTTCCAGATAAAACTAATTCTTCAAAAGCAATTTCTTACCAATCTGAACATCTGATTTACAGACTGAATTGCTTTTTCCAGGTAGACATTAAAGAAAAAAAGTTATAAAACGTTTTTATCCCCAAGTGAAGTGTCTGAGGTATGTGGTGACTGCAGACACTTACTGAAACAAGACAACCATGGGGGGAGTTTAGACCCATTGTGCAGAAGTTTTCGACGCTGTTTCAGACAGGGTGGGAGAGGAAAGCAGGATACCACACTCCCTTAGCTTTTGGAATGCTACTTGCCATGCTGAGGCTTGGTTCAGCAAGATGGCTGCCAGCAGCTGTGACAAAAAATGGCATCTAAAAAGTAACCGCGTTCCAGCTGCAAACTAACTTTTGCTCTTCCTGTGTGCGTGAGAAGAACTTTGCTGAAGTAGAAATAACTTTTAAAAAACACTGTTAACCTCGCCCAGCTGCACAACCGGAGTCTGGGAATGTTCACTTCCACAGTAGACAGGAATGCCTGGCACATCCCCCTGGAACTGACCCGACAGGGCCAAGCAGGTTTGGATTCTAGGATTTACAAAAGAAAAAAAAAAACAACATACTCAAAGAACACCAAAAGCCACCAAAAGGGACGGAAAGTGCCTCTACTGAAGTCAAAAAGTCACTTCAAGTATTCTTGGATTGGGAAAATTTATCTTTGGATTCTGTTTTACTCTGCTCAAAATGCACGTGGGCTGCGTGCAGAGACTGTTACTCATTCCTGAGGAGCAGGGAAGATGATCCTCAGCCTGTAACTGAGTAGAGCCAAGAAGAGTGAGGCAAGACACCCGAGACGGAAACACCGCCGATGGCCTCGGCCATGCCCGGCACAACATGTCTGCCTCAGCCAGCGCCGAGTCACTCGCCAGCCCCGGCCCCAGAGCCGCTGCAGGCAGGTGGAGCCCAACACGGGCCTAGAAAACAAAGCCCTCCGTAGTTCAGGGCCCGGCAGGCGGGCGGCCCTAGGCCCGGCGGTGGCACGGCGGGAGGCCCGGCCCGGCCTCGCCCCCCCGCCATGACTCGACACTT
>VXBI01009424.1:10615-39200 GCA_013397375.1 Toxostoma redivivum
CCGCCTCGCCTGCCTAGCAACAGAGTGCGCCGACCAATCGGAAATTCCGGCGGGCCGCCGCCTCGGCCAATGAGAAAGGGTAAAAAAAAGGACGGAGGGTTCCGCCTGAGCCCCGCCCCTCCGTGTTCTCTGGCCAATCGTCACCAGCCAGGCGCCACTTCCTAAAGCCAATCGCAGCACGGCTCTTCCTTCGAGCGACAGCTCCCCCGCCGCCAATGGCGAAGAGCCACCGACGGGAACATGTGGGAAGGAAATCCCGCCTCCATGGCCGCTTCTGATTGGGCAGCGCTCGAGGGCAGGGCTAATCAGAAGGGGCGTAGTGCGCACGCGCGCCTCTTCCCGCCACTCAGAGCAGCCTCGTTGCTTCTCGTGGTCAGGGAGTGGCCGGGCCCTCATGGAGGGTCTGGTCCCGCCCCTGTCCTGGGTACGGGCACCGCCCGCCAGACCAAGCTGCTCACAGCCCGTCCAGTCTGGCCTTGAACGCTCTTGGGGATCCAGGGACAGCCACTGCTTCTCTGGGCAACCTGTCCGGGGTCTCAGCCCCTTCACAGGGAGGAATTTCTTCCTAATACCCCATCTAACTCTGCCCTCTGTTAGTTTAAAACAGTTATCGCTCATCCAGTCACTTTATATCATTGTCTAAAGCCCCTCTCCAGCTAGCTCCTCGATACTGGAGCCCCTTGAAGGCATGGAAATCATGGAGCCTTTTCCAGGCTGAACAATCCCAGCTCTCAGCCATGCTCCATCCATCTGACCATCTTTGTGTCCCTCCTCTGGGCTCACTCCAGCAGGTCCCTGTCCCTCCTGTGCAGGGACCCCAGCTCTGGATGCAGTGCTCCAGGTGGGTCTCAGCAGAGCAGAGAGGGAGAATCTCCTCCTTTTGTCCTGCTGTCCATGGGGCTCTGGATGCAGCCCAGGATATGCTATGCTGTTTTTCTGAAGGAATTCCAGAACAAAGCCCACCTAAATGTGTCCATGCAGCGTTCAGAGGAGGCTGCAGCAGCTCCTACCTTGCACTCCTCCAGAGTTCTGTCATGCCATCTTTCCACTCTAAGCATCCTTTCCCTCTCATGGGAGGCAAGGCTTGCGAAAGGCTCAGGTAGTGGGGTCAGGGGACCTTCCTTATCCAAAAAAAGCTCCACCAGCCACTGGGCAAGAACATGTGCTCCTTTCACCCCTGATGGCGAGGGACCTGGAGCTATGGCATTGGTATAGACCCTCAGGGACACAGGGGACACACAGGTGTGGGTCTGAACCCTGCTGCTGTCTCTGGCTAGTGCAGCATTGTGAAATTCAGACCTCAGAGCCCTGTTTTCTTCAGACAAAACCTCTTCTCTCCAAACCACACTAACTGACCAGAAAGCCAGTACACAAAGCACAAATAGGACAGACCACCAGCTCCCTGGAGCCCAAGTGCAGAGACAGCCAAGCCACACGCAGGGCACAGAGGATGAAGGTATCTCTGCCCTTCATCTCTCACACATCCAGGGCACACAGCCCATGGGCTCCCAGTAACTGGGGGCAGTGTCAAGGCCATGACTGCAACATTTTACTCTGGAAAAAGACCATGGAAAAAAACAAAGCTAAACAGAGCTGAGTTTTTTTCTTTATTAGAAAAGGAGATCTATTATTTTTCAGTCCTTTGGGAATCCAGCTTCATCACAGAGTAATTCTAAATTTGAAAGAGTCCTTAAAGGTCTTGTTGCCAGCCAAGTGCCGGGAGACCTCAGCAGATGGGTATGGGGGGCATGACCAGGTCAGCAGGAGGTGTCCTGGGCTGCTGCCTCAAGGTAATCCTGTATGCTTCTGGCAAGAGGTTCACTGTGAGGGAACACTGCCTGCTCCAGGCATGAAACCAGGTACAAAGGAAGGGGCCTGAAAGAGAAGGAAACAGCAAATGAGGACTGCAGCATTCCTTTGCCATGCCCAAAGACATTTGCTCTGCACATCCTCTTGTTCTACCTGCAGCCTTTGCCCTCCCCATTTGGCTCCATGTCAGCTCTTCTGTGCCCCAGGGAGCCCCAGCCTGTGGGCCCTCGGAGCAGTCCTCAGGGGAAGCTGCTCAGACACCTAAACTGCTCTCACAGCCTGACAGACAGTTTGTACTGCTGGATTTGAGATCTCACCCATCCCTCTACACACCTTCCCTGCCCTTTTTGCTGTCCATCCTCCCCAGGGCAGCTCTGGGAGAACTTCTGCCACTGAGCAGCTGCCTCCTGCTTTCGGTTCAGCTTCCACAAGGCCTGCACCAGGTAGGAGGCAGCAGCTGGGTCACCTGCAAGACAGGAAGAAGGATCAGCCCTTAGCAGAGGAGGAGCAAGTCCTCAGCACTACTGTGGGTTGCAGGGTATTACAAAAGCTCAGAAGCCAGACAAGGGCAATGAGTGTAAAGAGAGATGGTGTAATGGGGGAGGAGGCCGTCCTGGCTGTGTCACAGGCTCTAATTTACACCAGGGCTGGCAGCCAAGGCAGATGGCATCAGCCTGCCACACCTCTCTTTGGACACAGACTGAGGTTTTCCTTGCAGGCACATCCACACCCCCAAAGGAAGTGGCCACGGGCAGGGCTGGGACCAGCAGGTCTGACAGATCCTGGTGAAGCTCACACCTTTTCAGCATGTCAGAGCACTGAACAGGAGAGAGCAGCCCTGTGAACAGCACTAGACATGCCTTGACTGAGCTCAAGACATGAATGCACCCTTTGCAGGTACTGCCAGGCATGGACATGCTGCTTCCTCAGGCGAAGCACAACTCCACTCCTCTGTTCTGGGAAAGCAGACCTCTCTGGGAGAAAGTTGGCTATACCAGGCTGGGGTTGAGGCATGAAATTTCCAAGCTATCTGAGGGCACAGGTTGTTGTCACTCTTCTGACAATAGTTTTGGTCTGTTTCTCCATGGCAGTGAGCTGACCAGGCCCCAGAGAAGTATCTCTTGTATGTAAACATTGCTAGTAGCCCTACTGTTGTTTTTGACTACTGAATAAATCTGGTATAAAGCCTAAGAACTTCCTGCTGAAGACAACAAAACAGCCCAGGACAAATCTGTGGAAACCTCTTGTGTTCCTCACCAAAATGAGCCTACCTGGTGAGAGCTGCAAACTGTGCTGGAAATCCAACAGGGCTTGTTTGTGCCTCCCCAGTTCCAGGAACTGCATACCTCGCCCAATGAGAGCAAGCAACCTGATCTTCTGGAGCACCTCCACTTCTGGCTGGAGATTCTCTGCCACAGGAAGACACACACACACTTGAAGACAGCATCCTCCAGAGCTTCTCTCCCTTGTTCTAAGCAGGCTGAGCCAGGTTAGCAATCAGGACAGGCCAAGCATTTACTTGGGCTGCTCATCTTCCAGCTCTAGAGACAAATGGCAAAGCTCACTCTCTGTCAGGCTGGAAGAGGTCAGGAGGCAGCAGAGTGGGAGAGTGAACAATGTCAAGAGCCCAGAATGTTACATGGCTGTGGTGAACAGTGACCTCAGCAGCAGCCTGACCTTTGGCTGTCCCTCTGCACCACTGGCATGTATCTTTCCCCCAAAAACTGGATTGGAGAAGCTTTCCAGTTCACAGCCCATTAACTGCTACCTAGACAGTGAAGGAGGCAGAGCCAAAGCCAAACTCTGCTCAAAAAAAACCAGCCAGTCTCTTCAGAGGCTTCAGCATGGCCCAGAGCTTTGCACCCTAGGACAACTGGCTCTCGCCAGAGTGATGCTGGGCCCACCACTTTGCCCCTGTACCTGCTGCTGCCAAGCACACAGATCCTGACCCAGCTGAGGCCCCACACACGTCCCACCTGTGCAGTGTCTTACCTGTCTGTTTGATGCCAGACCCATGAAGCTGAACACGCAGAAGATCACTGAGGCACCTGTGGGTGGGAGGCCAAAGGAGCTTTGGAGCCACTCCTGGGCTGTCAGGAGTGCCAAGTTATCAGGGCAGCCCCAGTGCCATGCTATGTCCTGCCCTGGCCCCACCATCCATTGCTGCCTGCTGGGAAGGCCCCTTGTCCTGGGAAGGCTTTATCACCTGCTGAACTGTGTTACAGCTTCCTTGCTCTCGCCTAGCTTGGCCCATGCCCAGCCCTGGTGCAGGTATCCAGCTGCTCTCCAGGCAAGGCAGCACAGGCTCTCCTTCTTCTGGGACAGGAGTGTACCTGCCAGTTCTGCCCCTGGCAATGAGCACTCCGGCTGCTCCAGCTTCTCCTCCACTTGTAACACCCGTGGAATGAGGTCAGTCGTCCGGCTGATGACCTCCTCACACACAGTTATGGCATCCTGGTGCCTCCCAGCCTGCTCCAAGGCAGATGCTGCTTCCAGGAACACCTCTGGGATCCTGGGCAGAGCTGAGCTACCATCCAGGGGCACCTGGGGAGCAAAAGTGACATCAGTGCTGCAGAACTGCAGAGTTCTCAGCCAAGCAGAATGACTCTTTGCATACTGGGAACGTGGAGCTGCTCCCCAGCAAAGCTCACACAGTCTCTGGAGCCTGGTGGAACAGGCAGAAGATAGGAAGCACTCACAGCTCAGCAGAGTCAAGGCATCAAGTCCCTACTCTAGAAATGAAGGACATCCAAAATCAGGCTGACAGCTGCTCCCCCCAGGAAAGGGGAAGCTGTTTCTCCAAACAGCAGTGGTGAGTGCTCTCTGGTGTGAATCCAAAGACAAGGCCACAGGTTGGGGTGCCAGCCCCCACCTCATTTCCTTCACATCTCAAACTAGACACTGAAGTCTGGAGTCCAGGGCTGATGCTTTGGCTCAGCCCTTGGGCTGAGTTATATCCCTCCAACCCTCATCCTCCAAGTTACCCAGGAAGCTCTTTACCAGGACACCTACCTGCTGGTGCAGCCCTTCCTGAAGGAGAGACAGAAAATCCAGATAATGTTCCACTGCATCAGCCACCCTGCAACAGGAACAGGACATGTGGTGGAAGGAGAAGTGCCATCAGCCAGGTGAAACCTGGACTGTCAGCCTGCAGTCTCTCCCCCTGCACCACATGCCCTGTTCACAATCTCCATGCTTTGAGCAGATTAATGACAGCAGCACTGAACGGGACCATTTCCAGGAGCACAAGGAAAACTGCAGAGCCCAAACAAGCAGCGTGTTGCAAGCAGACCAGAGGCACTGTTACCTCCCATCCTGGAGACACCGCTGTGCCAGAAGGTACTTCACTTCAGAGGGGTGGTGATGGTGAAGGAGGGAAGTGAGTACTGGTGTGTGGACAAGCAGCTCTGTTCGCATTAGGAAATAGGGACTAGAGGAAGCAGTTGCTGGAGGTTTTTTTCCAAGAGCCTGTAAAATAGGAACAGGAAATATTATCAACACTACACTACACAAGTCTCAGGCAGCTGCAATCTTTTGTCACTTCTGATATCTGGAGATGCACACAGGCGAGCAGTAGTGCAGCACTTCACAAGCACAGCTACATTATTCTCACAGCCACTCCCAGCAAGAGCCATCAGAATCACACAGGAGACAGACTTCTGATCTCCACATGGCCCCAGATTTGCAAAATCACCCTTATCACCTCAGGTTTTTAGTTCAAGGTGCTTTGAGCTGCCTGGAACACCATCTCCCATTGCAGCCACAGACCTAGTTAGACCATTTTTAAGGAGAGAGTTCCCTCTCCTTTCTGTATGTATCTGACAGTTTTCAAACAGCTGAAGAGATAATTCAGGTCTACTGCTGTGACCTACTCCTCCAGGCATGTTCACACAGCTAATGCACACTGTCTCACTGCAGCCAAAATCTGCCCTTAAAGGCCTCTTTACTATTACATACTTTACTAAGAGATTGGTAATTTCTGACCTGAGAGTATAACCTCCCAAGCTACCATGAACATGAACTAGGAACCCAAGGTCTTGCCACATCCAAACATGGTGCTGAGCAGGAATTTCAGATCTCACTCCTTCCTGCCCACTTGCTGAAGGCAACACCATACTATTTTGGGGACCTCTTCCAGGGTCAAACAGCCCCCTAGAAGGAAGAAGCCTGCTTGAAGCTGGGCAAAACTCATCCCAGAACTACAGGAATCAGACAAACCTCATAGAGCAGGGTGAGGGCCTGTAGCTCTGCATCAGTCTCTCCCTGTTCATGGTACACAGCTGCCACATGGGACAGGGCAGGAAGGCACTGGAAATCCACCTGGAGGGCCCGTTTCAGGTGCTGAAGGGCTGTCTGGGGCTTGCCCTAGGTGGATGGGAAGACATGCATGTTGAAAGGACATCCTGCTGACGTCTTTACTGTTTGGTGGGATCCAATTCTCACTCTGCTCCCGTAGGAGATCGCCATGAAGCAGGGCAGCAGTTTAGCCAAAGGCAGCCCTCCTCAGGTTGGTTTTTGAGCTTCTCTCCCTGCAGCAACACTTTGCAATCAGCCGAAATCTTTGCATGGATTTTGCAGCCTACCCAAGGAGGCTGGGGCCACATGAGCAATTTCTGCTCAAGGCCACCTCTCCCTGCAGAGGCCTTGAATCACACAGAGGCATTATGAATATCAGCCTGAACCTACCCACCCCACAGCTGCCTTTCCCCTCTCTGTTGTCATTACCATTCGCTGAGCACAGCAGCCAAGGCAGGTGTAGATCTGGGCCAGGATCTTCTTGGAGCAGAATCCTCCTGCAGCTTCCTGGAGGAGGGAAAGGGTGGTGGGGAAGTTCCCAGCCTCCAGCTCCTGCAGCCCTAGGACAGACCCAACATCTTGGCTCTGTGGCTCACCTTCCTGTCTCACCTGACCCCAAACAAGTGTGGTGCCCTTTTCTTCACAGTGCCATAGGGACTTGCCTGATCCCCTCCAAACCCAGTGATGCCCAGCAGGATAGTGCCAAGCTGCCATCTTTGCTTTAATGGTTTTGCAAGAGAACAAACCACTCAGTGGAAATGCCCAGCAGAAATAACAGCAGCTTCCAAGCCCAAGATGCCTCCTCTGGCTCAGAACAAAGACAGGGGTATGTGCTGGGCAGATTCTCCTCCACATTCATCCACAATGACTGCAGTGCAGATAGGGAAGCATACAGATAACCTCAGAATTTTTCCAGCATGTTTGGGTCATTTCCCAGCAGGATGCTTTGGGATATCAATTAATTAATATTTATCACAACTGGTTATTTGCTTTGCTTGTCTTCTTTTCAGGTTTCACTCTGAGGCTGCTCTCATATAGCAGCACCACACTCACATCTGCCACCTCCCTGCTGGCAGTGTTGGTGCCACTCCGAGTATTTTGGCTCCAGCTCTGTCAGGCAGAGCTCCTGCCCTGCCTCTTGTAGGAAGGCCCTGTATGAGCCCAGGCACAGCGAGGCAGTGCTGGCTGTCCCCAGAGCTGCTGGGGTTGTCAAAACAGTAAAGGAGAGAAAACAGGCAGGATGGAAGACAACAGCCAGAGGAGATCCATTGCCTGCTGTGACACCAGGCTACAACATCTTTGTGTGACTCTTGCAGCACCGATGGAATAATCCAATGGGAACAACATGCTTGCAACAAGGCACGTTCCAGAAGACAGACAGAAGAAAGGAAAATCTTCATAAATCCCCTGCCAGCCTTCTGCTTTAAGGTCACTGCAGGGCCCAGACACCTCCCCTAAAGTCACGGACAGACAGAGGAGCCCTGTGATAGTGCAGAGAAAAGATGAGCTGGGGAAAAGCAGGGAAGCTTTCTGAATATGGAATGCAAAGGCTGAGGCTCAAAGGCTCAGCCCAGACCCAATTCCAAAGGAACAGCACAAAAAACCCCAAGGGCCAGTTCGCTTGGGAAGAGAAATCAGGATAAGGGCAGGGAAAGTGGTCCTGGGACAGAGCAGCAAGAGACATGCTGGCATGAGTACCTGCCCCCCACAAACCTTGCAGGAAGGCTGCTGCAGTGCAGAGGATTTCCTTCAAGTCCTTGGCACTTTGTACAAGGGGCAGGGAGGCCCCCTCAGGAGGGACCTGCCATGCCTTGATCATGGAGAGGAGTTCGTTCTGCCCCTCAATGCAGTGAGCTCTTCCCGGGTCCTGTGAAGGGCACAGAGGAGAGCAGGGAAGGCTGAAGGGAAGCAGGAAACACTGGTCCAAAGGCACAGAGAAACAGGTCCCACCAAACCACTCAAGACTGCTCCCTGCAGACTGGGGAGCAATATCCTCCCATCTGTTCACTTCAGCTACAACTCCTTTACTGCAGTGATTCCTGTCTGGCCTGGGCAGCACCTCCCCACCTCAGAGTGGGGTGCACCTCCAGGGCCTCCTGGCATGCAGCAGATGGCTGTTGGAGTTCATTCAGGAAGATGGGACCCATCAGCAGCCTTTTGATCAGCGGGAAAGGTTCTGCATCCCACTGCTGTTCCCTAGAGAGTCTGCAAGTCCATCTGCAGCCTCTGCCAGCCTGCCCAAGTCTCCTGTCTGATACACAGAGGTACAGGGCCCACACAGGCAGAATATTCTGGGATCCATTAACACTCTCAGGGCCATTAGGTTATGTTGGGATGCCGGGGGAGGATTAGTCATGCTGAG
Source organism: Toxostoma redivivum (assembly GCA_013397375.1). NCBI lineage: Eukaryota > Metazoa > Chordata > Aves > Passeriformes > Mimidae > Toxostoma > Toxostoma redivivum. Next base: position 19,083 of record VXBI01009424.1, read on the forward strand.
GCAGCACTGATGGGTTCAGCTGTCCAAGTGCCACAACAGCATTTTGCAGAGTGAGTTTTATGACAAACACGGTATTTATGCCAGCTCTGCCAGCATCTGCCCATGCCCAGTTACCTCAGCAGTGCTCAGGAGATGGAAGAGGCCAGCAACACTCCCCAGCTGGCCAGCTGCCAGCCACCAGGCTGCTTGCAGGGCCGCGAGGCAGTGCAGAGGTGCCTGCAGCTCCTCCACAGTTACCTCCTGCAGCACCTTTTCCCACAGCTCCTCCGTGCCAAGATCTTGTCCGCAGGCCCCGCAAGCCTCCAGGACTGGGAAGAAAAAAAAAAAAAAAAAAAAAAANCAAGTGAAAAGACCTACAGCTGTGAGACAACAGGTTGGTGCCCTGTAACAGACACCCTAGATGCAAGAGGGACAGAAAGCCTCAAGCAAGCACCGGCTCCTTGTAATGATGGAAGGAATGGGGTTGCAGGGCTGGCCTGGCCTCAGCAGGATGGAAAACAAGCTCTAAGAGAGTAGAGCTGACAATAGCACACTCAGAAGACGACACACAGCACAACTCAGAGCTAGACTCCAGCTCTGCTGAGCCCTCTTGAAGTCATTTGCCCTCAGGTAAGCATGTGTAAACACTGCAGATCAACCTCTGAACTGCAGCCTGTTTCAGTGAGTTTTCTTTGAAGCCAGCATAATTAAAGAAAACACTGATGTTCTACCATCACTAAAACTTTGCTAGAGACTTGGCACCTTATACTTTAAAAACGTCTGGCCCATCCCTGCAGGCAGCAGCAGGCAGGCAGCTGCACATTGTCCCTGGCCACATGCCACTCCCCCTCCAGCCCTTACAGGCAGAGCCTGGATGTCTGTTCAGAGCTCTCCCCATCTCCAGCCTCTCCAAGCACAACCAGGCACAGTTTCCAGGTGGAGCCAGGTCTGTCTGCTCACAGTTTCCCCCATCTCTGGCCTTCCCTGGCAGAGCCAGGAGTGTCTGCTCACAGTTCCTGCACCTCCAGCCAGTCACCAAGTATCTCCAGAGCACAGAGAACGCTCTCCTCACCCCAAGAGCTACCCATACAAAGAACCACATCCTTACCCCTGAGGAGCCCCTGGCGTATTTCTTCTCCTTCTCTTTTGATGGCAGAGTCAGATGTACCCACAGTGAAAAGCAGGGAGTTGTAGAGGACAGTGAGTTCCAGAGGCAGGGCAGGGAGGGTAGCCGGCAGCCCTGTGGGCACAGCCAACCCAACAAGAAATTTAGCTGGCTAGGAATAAACAGCTGTTCATGCTCAGGTAGCAACACATGGCTTGGTGACAAGAAAAGTGGCTTGGCAAGAAGTTTTTAGTGATTGTGGTATGATTTAGCCACCTGAGAACTGCAGTGCCCAGAGAGACAGCATGTGTCAGCACTCCAGGTGCTAACACTGCTTTAGACATCCAATCCCCAGCTATCCAAATGCTGCAGACCTCCAGGAGTTAGGCCTTTCAGCTCTCCCAGAAGAGCATCAATAGCCTACTCTGTTCCAGTATACATCCACCCTTTCACACACTGTGTCTCTCTCCTTATCACAGAATGGGTAAGGCTGGAAGGGACCAGAGAGGCTCATCTGGTCCAACCTCCTTGCTCAAGCCATCTTAGAGCATGTGGTACAGGATTGCATCCAGATGGTTTTTGAGTATCTCCAGTGAGGGAGACTCCACCTCTCTGGGAAATCTGTTTCAATGTGCAGTCACAAGGGTAAACTTATTCTTAATGTTCAGGTGGAACTTCCTGTGCATCAGTTTCTGCCCACTGCCTCATGTCCCAATGCTGGGCACCACGAAGCAGAGCCTAGTCCATCCTCTGACACTTCCCTGCAGACACTGACAGACATTGATGAGGTCCCCTCTCAGTCACCTCTGCTCCAGAGTGAACATGCCAGATAACTCAGGCTTTCCTTGTAAGAAAGATGTTCCAGTCCCCTAATTATCCTCTTTTCTCTCTGTTGGACCTTATCCAGGAGCTTCGTGTCTATCTTGCACTGAGGAGCTGAGAAAACTGGAAATAAGGCTGCTTCACATTGGGCTTTCTCTGCACCACACCTGTGTCAAGGAGTCTCTTCCCTGACTTCTCACGGAAAAGGCTGCCTCACTTTTTTTTTTTACAGAAACCTCAAAGCTCTCCCCAGCAAGTTAAGGTGGAATCTGGGGCTTCTGCTGGCCCAGGTCAGCATAGGGAACCAGGATCATTTCACCCTGGCTTGTTTCCAGCACTGGGATACTGGAGCTGCTACTGGAGGAGCAAAATTCATAAACTAAAACACGAGAAGCTCCACCTCAGCATGAGGTAGAGCTTTATGCTGAGGGTGACAGAGCACTGCAGCAGTTCTCCAGGGAGGTACTGGAGTCCCCCTCTCTGAAGACATCCAAACACCACCTGGATGTGTTCCTGTGTCACCTGCCAAGGTGGCCCTGCTTTGGCAAAGGGGTTGGACTGAGTGATCTGATCTTCAGAGGTCCCTTTCAACCCTGATGATTCTGTGATTAATTCCTGTGTGGGCCCCGTTCAGCACTGGGAACCGTTTGACCCCGCCCCCTTTACGCGTTTGTTTCCAGCACGAGGATACCGGAGCTGCATCCCGGTGAACCGAGGTGTCAGGGAGCCGGTGCTTCCACGCCCACACGCTTCAGGCCCGGGACAGCAGCGGGAGGTGAAGGCGGGGCACGGCGGCCGCCACTCACCGCGGATGCTCAGGAGCAGCTCCCGGAACTCGTCTCGCTGCTGCCGCCGCAGCTGCCGCGCCTCTCCGCCGCACCGCGCCGTCTGCAAAGGACGCACTTACCGCCGGCCCGGCTGGGGAGCGGCACCGGCGGCAGTCCCGCGGCTCGGGGAAGGGGAAAGGAAGAGGATGTGCCTCACCGTCCATCGCCCGACCAGCGCCCGGCTGTGGGCGGCCCAGGCCCGCAGGCAGCCCCGTTCTCGTTCCGGCTCTGGCTCCGGCTCCGGCCCCCGGTCAGACCCGCGCCGCCGCTTCATGGCCGCCGCCATCGCCCGCCGCCGCTTTCCCGCCCTCGCCTCCGATTGGCGGGAACGGCCGTCACCAAGGCAACAGGGAACCGCGGGGCCGAGGGGGCGCGCGCGGGGAAGGGGGAGGCCGCGGAGGGACAAACCTCGGCACAAGGCGAAGCCGCCAGTCACAAAATCAGCTATAGAATACCCCGAGCTGGAAGGGACCCATCAGGTCAGAGTCCAACCCCTGCTCCAGGCAGAACCCCACAAGAACCACACCACGTGCGCTATCCAAACGCTTCTTGAACTCCGGCAGGCTTGTAGCTGTGACCCCTACCCTAAGGAGCCTGTTCAGTGCCCGACCACTCTCTTGAAGAGCCTTTTCCTAAACCTCGAGAGTCCTGGACCCCAGTTCAATCTAAACCTCCCCTGACACAGTTCAGGCCATTCCCTCGGGTCCTGTTGCTGTTTCCGCAGAGAAGAGATCAGTGCTTAACCCTCCATTTCCCCTCAGGAGGAATTGTAGGTGAGGGTCCAAACGAAGGAGACCCCATGCAGGCCGGGGAGAGAGATGGAAGAAGGAGACGACACAGCACACAGCTCTTTCCTTGTCTCTCACCGTTTTATTTGCAGACATAATTTTCACAGCTGCCCGGAGCCCCGTGACACCCTGGGACAGCAAATCACGCGCACCTCCCCCCACACCCGATTATTAATTAATTAATTTTGCAATTCAACAACGGAGCAATCCCTCCCTGGCTGCCTCACTGGGTCAGTCATGCCGTAGCCAGGGCGCCAGGTGAATGAGCACAGCCAACTTGCCTGCTTTGGAGGGTTTTTTGAAAAGAAAAAGGCTCTGCTTCCCAGCAGAGACTTGAGCATGGCTTCCACCTTCCAGGTGTAGCTGCTGGATGTGAATGAAAGCATTGACAGCCAGATATGTAGATACCCAGGAAAGTGTAGCACCACACAGCATGCAGAGCTCCCAGGTTGCTTTCCACAACTGGGTCCATCCCCGTTTTTTTTTCCCCAAATGAGGGACTGAGGTACAAAGAGGTTAAAAAATAAAACAACAATCTTGCTCCAAGCCACGTGGTGCACTGAATAAGGGTTCAGAGGAGAGTAAGGCTCTCCCTCCCCTTACACTGGCACTGCTGCTTCCTGAGGGGAAGGGGGGACATGCACACCGAGACTGGAACTGTGCCTTGGCATTAGAAAGCAGCCTGAAGAGTTGAGGGAAAACCAGAGAGAGATGGGACAGAGGAATGGCTGTGGGAACAGGGCTGGAGCAAGCCCTGGGCCCCCTGAAACAGTGCCATCCCTCGGGATCCGTGTTAGCCCCAAGGACCAGAGCTGTGGGTGCTCCCAACACTCACAACTCTTCACAGTGGCTGCAGCTTTTGGTCACTATTTTCTAGGCAGCAAAAAAGAGACACAACTGAATTTCTGTTCCGTGCCAGGACCATGGGACACACCATGGGCCTGAGCCACGGAAGTTTCCCAATGGCTCTCCCCTGCCAAGAAACACATGCACAACATTTGCAAAGCCCAAAGTGCAGAAAGACTGTGGAGTGCAGGATGAAAACTGCTCAGTTGAGCACTCTGTCCCCTATCACACTCAGCCCAGGGACACAGGGACCAGAAATAAACCACGTGGAATAACTCATCTAGGAGAGCCAAGCAGGGCCCTACAACAGCCTCTTTGGAGGGATGTGGGGCAAAACCTACTCCCCAGCACATCAGATTTCTCCAAGAGCCTTGGTTAGGACTAGGAAGCAACACCTTCCTGGGGTTTTAAATCAGCAAAAACAGCCCTGTCTGCTCTAGCATCAGCAGCATGATTTGCTTCCAAGGTCAACAGGCCCTAGACTGGCACTAACTCTGTAATGCCCAGCATGCTCAGAAGAACGGCAGCCAAACAATCAGCTTCAGGGCAGCTGAGGAAGGCTGACAAAGACTGAAACAGTCAGTGAAGAGAAGCAAAAGCATCTCCAGCCCTTGCAAAACTCATCTTAGTGAATCTGAAATCTTTGGTGTAGCAGCCAGTCTGCCGTGTCCAAGCAGCCAGCATTCCGTGGCATCTCTGCAGTGACAAGGATATAATTGCAGCTCTTCTACTGCAAGTTTTGTCTACTCTCTGGCAAGATAAGCGTGTCCCTTGAAGACACTACAGCTCTGCTGTTCCCTCTGCTCTTCCCAGGACCACTTCTTTGCTCCCGGGACCACGAGCCCACACATGGCAGAGGGGTGAGGAGAGGATGCCCAAGCCCCGTGTGAGTGCTCCAACCATGAACAGTGGGCATGGGAAGGCTCAGCTGCACTGAAGTGACCAGTGAAAAGAGGAACAAGTCCCAGAGATGGAAGCCAAGGGGCCTGGGTGACAGCTGTGGGCATGTCAGGGGCTAGTCCTACACTATCAGTGGCCACAGGGACTTCTGCCAGCACAAATACAGACAGGCAGAAAGCTCCTGACCAGGTTACGAGGTTACAACAAGACCAATTTGAACTCTGGCCTTGGGGTTTAGCAACATGTGTTATCCAGATTAACCTCACATCAAATGAAAATTTACGGGGTAACTGCTACCTCCACCCCCTCTCTCTTCCCCATATCGATGCACCCCTCATTCCTTCAGAAACGAAGAACCACCAGGGAGTCAGCTTTCAGCAAATAACCTATTTTTAAGGGTGTGACTGCCTAAGCCCATTTTAATTGTGGGCTGATGCATTCCTGTAGCTTCCAGCTTCCCTCACTGTTTGTCACTACCCCTTCCTTGTCCTAGCACTGGCAGTGAGGCAGGCACTCAGTTTGTGCTGCCAGCTACAAACCAGTCCCTGGTTGTGTCAGGTGAAACTGAGCAGGTCCACAGAGCAGAGGGCATGAAAGGCTGAGGTAGCAGAGCAGAGCCAGCAGATCAGAAGCAGGTCAGGCAATGGAAACCTAGTATTAGAACAGTTTAAGCCTCCCTGGAATTGCATCTGAACACCTGAGCAGGCATTTTGCAGGGGTAAATACAAAATTCCACCTGCCCTCAAGATCCACAGCAACTGGGCACTTGGGAAAAATGGCAAGAAATTAAATAATGAGAGATTTTTCCCTGGGACTCTGCAGGGCAGAGGAGAGGAAGAGCCTGGAGTTATGCTAACAGTCTGCAGTAAGGAACTCAAAAAGGGGCAGTCATGGTGCATGAGTTAAAAATTAATGGGATAGGACAAATATCATTGCAGAAATCCCAGGCAAGCAGTCCTTGTCTGTTTCCAGAGAGGAAAGAGACAAAAGGTTTCATAGCACCAAGTAAAGCCACACAGTGGTTCAGGGCAGCAAGGGATCCCAGTTCAAATGGAAACTGCAGGAGGAATTGTGCTGGCATGTAGCCAGGCACCATGGTCACCACCCTCTACCTGTGCCAATAAAGAAACACCATGCTTCCCGACTGTGAGCAGTCAAGGGCATGTTTGGCATAGCTTACCTGTGGCATGAAGTCTCACAGAGAATGCCAAGGCCAAGAGGGAGACAAGCCCCAAACATGGGATCATGGATGTGATTGACTGCACTTGGTCTAGAGCACCCAGCACACACACTGACACCAGTAAGTTAAACCACTACCCAGAAGAATTGGTGCCTGCTCCAGGCTTTTAAGTGGCTGCTCCCAGGCTCTGGAGCTCACACCAAGGTTACTCCTGCAGCTGGGACAGCTACTCAAGGTTCCCCTTTCCTGCTGGCCACGCCCAGTATGGGTGTTAGCCCATATTCTGTCAGTACATCCTCCTGGCATCTTAACTGTTCAGTCAACAGCCAGCATGCAGCAGCACCATGTGTGCATGCACACCCAGGAAGACATCAAGAGCCTTGGCTGCTACCACCCAGCCTACAGGGACCCTGACAGGTTGAGAACAGAAGTGGAGAATTTCTTGGTTGTGCACACAGTTGTCCCTGCTACCACTGGCCCAAGCTAAGCCTGCTGTACAAGGCAGGCCAGAGTGCTCCCCACTGCACCTCACAGGGCTGAGGGGAACCAGGAAAGTGGGATTGAGTGTAGGACAAGAGAAGCATCACTTCAGAGCAACTGACTGGTTTTACAGAGGAATAGCTGCCACCAAGGCTCCAGGAACCATCTGCATAGAACCATGTGCAGTGTGATTCCAGAGTGAAAACTGAGCATGTGAAAACAAGTGGTGGCTGTGAGACATTCCCTCGCCTTCCAACCTCTTCTCCCCTCCTAGCAGGTCCCATTCCATGAGTCTTTGCACAAGGTGACACCTTGCTGGCTGCTGAAGCCTACTAGCTGCACATTGTGGCAGGTGTCAGGAAAGTAGCAGCAAGACCCCTGTTGATGTTTCTCTAGAGGAGCACTTCAGGACTCTTGCTTCTTGGGCTCCTGCAGCAGAGCCCTCCTGCTGCCAGCAAAAGCCCAGTGAGAGCTCTGACCTCCCCTGCTGAGAAACATCATCCCCATGAGCCAGGAACAGTTGGCTCCAGTCCTTTTGTTCATCACAGCTGCAGGGAGCTGGGGATAATCCCTGACTGCTGTTGGCAGGCACTGTTTGCTGGCAGCTCATGTATCCCTCCCAGCCCGAGGGAGGCAAGGAGGCAACCACAGCCTCGGCCAACGAGCAGGTCAGGCTCCTCACGTCTCCAAGGCTACCTCAGCCGAAGCTGGCTGAACCAGGTGCTGACAGCACAGTCCACACGCATCACCAGGGAGATCCCCAGCAAGAGGCAGATGCTGCTGACCACAAAGCCCAGCGACTCAAAGAGGAACCTGCAGGCACAACAGATGCAGTTAAGGATATGGCAACCAGCATGACTACAAGGCCAGGCTGCTACCCTCCAGCTGACTGATTTTCCTGGGAGCATCCCACATCCTAAAACCTAAATTGCATTCACTCACCAGCAGTTGCTGCCTGAAACCTGTAAGCCAAGCACTCATCTGGTTTAAAGGCCACTCAGGACCTGCTGATTCAGGTGGGACTGTGAATCCCTCAGAGGCTGAGGCCACCCTTCACACCAGCTAGTTCAAAGGTTTGGTGATTCAGCATTTTTGGGTTTATCACTTCTGGTCTGGTATCCTTTAACTCTCTAACTACAATGCTCTCAGCTTCAGGTGGGCTCTGTGCGGCCTTGGAAATTAAGATGAGGAGAAACTTCTAGGCTCTAGCTCAAGCCTAGCTTCTGAATTTCAAGCAGGAATTAGTTAGGGACATTCCTACAACCACTAGTAGGTAATGAGTCAGAAGATCAATCACAGGGTCTCTTCCAACATTACTGTCTTTGAACTCTAGTCAAGGTGACAGGGATATGAGTCTTAACCCAACATCAGAGCAACTCCTGGGACTTACTTTGGGGCAAAGACCTTCCAAACCATGAGGTGTCTCCTGAGGATCATAGCTGCACAAACACAGGCCAGAAGCTGTGGGGAAGATCAGGAAAAACAAGTTACAGGTGACTCTGGAGAGAACTCCTGGGCACTAGGTTCACATCTGAAGGTGGTACTAAACTGCACATGCCTGAGAGGCTGGTACAGCACACATCAGGAATGAGCATCCTAAAGAGGACTCCCTTCAATGATGTCCTCAAGTCAGAAAACACAAGCAGTTTGGGGTACATGCATGCCCTTGTGGGGCCAGGCTGGGACAGCACAGGGGAGGGCTCACACTGTGGCTAACCTGAGCTGCTATTTCACTGAGGGAGGCACTGCTGCTCTCCTGCTGCAGGGCTTGCCCGTCCCCTTGCATTGTCTCTGGTCTGACAACACTGGAGAATGATTTGAAGATATGAATCCCAGAAAACTATTCACTTCTTTCACAGGATTAAAATTTCTGGTGTTTAGCTCCCTATATCACCACAGCACACATGAATACCAGAACTGGTGTGAGATAGGAATGTAAAGACAGACAGTAGGATTACAGCAGCTGCAGCTCCTGAGCAGACTTCCCGCTCTAGGCATATGCGTATGAAAAGCATTGTAATCTGTATGGCAGCTTCCACGCTGGAGCCCTTCCCAAAGCACAGAGCAAATGGCATGGCTGAGAAGGGACCTGCTTTTCCACCTGCAAACAGACAGTCCACCCCTGGGCCCGTCTGTATCCTGGCTGACTCCTTTCTCTCATCAGAGTGCCCCACAGTTATATCAATTTCCTCCTAGACAGCTCTTCCCACAGCCACCCTGTCTCTGCCCGTACCTGTGCCCCAAGGACAAAGAGGTACTTCAATCCCAGCTGCAAGAGAGCAGTGGAGAACTCCTCTGGAGACTCCCGCAGCCTCATTTCCATCATGCGCTCCTCCACCTCCGGCAGCTCCTCCCGGGACTCCTTCTTGGGCTTCTTCCTCTGTGCGTTGGATACCTCACACACAAAGGGCCACAGCAGGAGAAGTGGGCAGCCAACTACCTCAAGGACAAAGGCACATGAAGTTACTGGAGCCCAGGAGGTGAGGAGCAGTCTAGGGTCTGCCATCCTGCCCTGGATGTGCAGGAAGCACAGACCCAGCTTCAGCCAGGCTGCTGTGGCCCTACAAGGGGAACAGCGAGGATGCTGTTGCTCCAGTGAGGTTCTGGAGCCTTTATTGCCTCATGCTCAAGCTGCAGAGCCCCAGGCAAGGTACTGCAATGAGCTGTGTCTGCTTGGGCTCCACAGCCCAAGAAGAAATTGATTTACCTGCAAAGAGGATATGGGAGGCAAAGGTGTTGGCGCCCACCAGCACAGCAGGCAGGAAGTTTGTGCTGTGATCAAGGTGGAAGCCAACAAAGGCAGCATTCCAGTGGATGGCTGGGAAGATAGGCTGATGGCCCGTGGAATAGAAGAACTGTGAAGCAGCAAGGAGCCAGGAGATGACTGCATACCATGGCACTGAAAACAGCTCTGAGAGAATAAAAGACAAAAACAGAGGCAGGGGGTGGGGATATCAGCATCAAGGAACAAGACAGATCCACAGTCAAAAAAAGCCTAGTGACCTTTTTTCCCAGGTTCCCTTGCCATGTTGGCTCTCTTAAGAGACCAGACACAGTCCAGCTCTCCCCAGATACAGCAAGGGGTCAGCATTCCCTCTACTAGTAGCCTTGCTACTGCACTCTGTCAGCACCAGTGGGGTTTGGTGACTGTTCACACCCTGGGAAGAAGAGAGCTCCTTTCCCTGACCCAAGACACTCCTCCTCCTCCTCCCATGTTCACATCCCTGCTGCATCAATCTTTCTTCTACTAGAGGATTTAAGCAGCTCTAAAAAAGCTAAGAGTATCCTGAGGATCAGTGCACCACTATTTCCCAAGACTATAAACTAGATTCTGCTTCTCCCACTGGAATTAAGGAGAAGTCACTGCAGGTGAGGCCCAGGTCACCCATCCAGTGGTTGCTCTACTGAGCCCAGACTCACCAGCATCTCCGGCAAGGCCTCTGGCACACGTGTGGATGTGCAGCAGCACAAAGGCCTCCACGAAGAGGAGCAGGAAGGCAAAGCTCAGCCGCTCACTGTGCAGAAGCATCAAGAGGAAGCCCAGGAGGGTGAGGGCTATGACCAGGGCTGCTGAGTACACGCTGCCCAGCCCGTACGCTGCAACAGTGGCCCTGCAGCTGCCCCGCTCCAGCCGGCTCCTCTGAGACTCCTGCATCCTCTTGTAGATCTGAGGGATAACGTGGAGGAAGTCGACTTCGGAGCCAGGGACCCCCAGGTAGGGAGTGACGATGGATCCTGCCGACTCCCGAGTATCCTTTGCAAACACCGTCATGGGATTGCACAGCAGGAGCAGCAGTCCCACAGATGCTAGTCCATAGACAGCCCTGGGAAAGACAACAACTGCAACCTGCACCAGCTCCTGCAGCTTGCCAAGAGAGTCATCAGCACTGGAGGCAACAGCCCAGTAGCAGGCAATGCAGAGGACCACCAGCGGGAAACCCCAGCGCACGAAGAGCACCAGGGGGTCTGAGCTGTTCAGATTGCCATAGTGCCTTAGCCAGCTCTGCACTGCATACACCAGCCCAGCCAGCAAGGCCACGCACAGGAGGTAGAAGAGGTTCTTGGCCCGTGTGTTTCTTAGGCTGGCAAGTGGGGAGAGGAAAACAGAGGGCCGGCACTGAGGGATTTCTTCACGGCACTGGTGGAAGAAACTGGAGAGGCGCACGCAGACCAGGAGCATGGCCACGAGGCACAGCAGGTACCAGATCTCTCTCCGGTAAGAAGAAAAGCCAAGGAGCTGCTGCTTGGGACCTTCTGGCACAGTCAGGCGACCATCCCAGTGGAGCTTCCCTACTAGCAACATCACCAGTGAGGCCAGCAGGAACGGGGCCACCCATGCCTCAGCCACAACAAAGCTGTCAGAGAACATAGCTCCACAGCGGAAGAACAGAATGCCCATGGGGAAGGCCAGCCCCAGCCACGCTTGCAGCTTCTGCCTCAGGCCACCACTGGCCAAAGGTGGCTGGCTGCCTGTCAAACGGGCTCTCTTGAGATGCTGGCCCCACCAGTGCCAGAAAAAACCCAGCTGAGAAGCAGCGGCTGCCCATGACGACACTAGGAGCAGATCCAGCCCCTCCTGTGTGAAAACGTGGACCAGCCATAGCAGGGCAGCCCCCACAGAGCCCCAGAAGAGCGGGTACAGGAGGCAGCTGCGACAGAAAGATTGTGAGGACACAGCCAGCTCTGAGGCTATGTAGCAGAGCAAGCAGGAGGAAGCAATAAGGATGCAGCCCCCCACCATCCGCAGGGGGTGGAAGCGGGCCCAGGACTGGGTGCACACAGCCCGTGCCTCCCGCAAGTAGTGCTGGAAGCGACTGATGAGGCTTCCCAGCCTCGGCTCGGGCTCTGGAGGCACCGTCGTCCCCTGCACCTGGGTCAGGAGCTGTGTGTGCTCCTCCACAGCACTGGAAAAGAGCTCCTGCAGGTGCTGGAGCTGCTCTGCTGGCAGGTCCTGTGCCACCAGCGAGTAGGACTGCAGGAAGCGATCCACCTACAGGAAAGAAGACACAGGATTAGACAGCAGCACTGGGAAAACTGGGAATGGGATTCACTGCTTTACACTACCCCTTCACAATGGAAACAACCCCAATTTACCAAACCCTGCCACGGCAGACCTGTCCCCCATCACATCACCCAGGGCTGGTCACACAAATCCAGGACATCATCATCAGGAAACTCAATCTGCCAAACTGACCCCTCTCAAGAGAGGCATCCATAGAGACAGCCACAATGGCTCCTGCAGCTACACCTCTGCTAATGCTGTGCACCACTAAGGGCTTTATTATAGAATCTTTGGCAGGAATAAGGCAAACATCCTCCAGAAGGTCAAGTCATTACTATTAGTGACTTGTTAATCTGCACCCCATGTTCAGCTTTATGGTTTTGTCTGAGGAAAAACACATTAAAAATTTTATAGTGGATGAAAGCAAACTGCTTCCCTTTCTTCAATACTAGCACAATAATACACTGCACCATAGCTTAAGGAAAGCTTATTCTTTTTGCTTTCTACTTCAAGAGGACATGAACAGAGGCAGGTACAATCCCAAAGTCATAAAAGAAGTCTTACAGAGGCATTAGCAGGGCAGAACATCTGCACACACATCCATTTGCTTAGCAGAGTAGATCTGCTATGCACCTATGCACCTCCTGAAATGCACCCATATAACTACACCCCTTCCATTTGCCTCAGAGCACAGTCAGAATCAGTCTGCCCCTGCCCAAGGAAGGCAAACACATGCACTGGCTCTCTTACAGGCCCACCTGGCGGGGAAGAAGCTACAGCTTATTAAACACCACCATTATTGAGCCAGAAACCTCCTCAAACAATGAAGTGCAAATATTTAAACAGGCATAACTTGATAACGCTAATTCCTAACAAATGATGATTGATATCCTCAGTGATTAATGGACACTAACATACAGTATGATCTTTAAATGTCAGAGCACTCTGCTGCTCTGTAATTACAGAGCTGAATATTTCTGTCTTCCTATCAGCAATCATTCTCTCCAGCTCCTCACTGGCTTGCACCAGTGGTGTCCAACTGGCACTCCAAGGAGCTGGTTGGGCACTGGAGGAGTTATTCCTGTGCTCCCAGCAATCCAGAGCCCCTCAAAGGCAGACTGACCCTTAGCTGAGATACATGCCTTGCAGTACCTGTGGCAAATCTGGCTCTGTAGCATGACCAGAGCCACAAGAGATGGCTGTCACACCATAGAGGCTCGCACTTAGCCTGCTCCACTTCCTAGGTGTCTTTCATACCTGGTGTAGAGACTCATTCAAATTTTGTCGGTCTGCTCCTAGGGTTCTGTATTTTGTTGCACTTTGTATAAACTGCTTCTTCAGTATCCTGCTTTAGTATTACCTGTTAAAGGGTTATTTTTTTAATTTGGTCTTTCATTCTTTCACTAATCTAGAATAGTTATTTTTGTAAACATTGCTTCTCCTTCAAAACAGAAGCAGCATCAAAATCTCCACTTTTACTTTCAAATCTCCAATCACAACACTTGCCTCTGCTCATCTTTAGACTTAAGGAACCAGCATCTCCTATTACCTAATCAACTTCTGACCATCTGGGTCCAACCACCCTCCACCTTCCCAGACTGTATTTTCCATACCACAGCATTAAACAGGTGGCTCTCATTTCTCTTTAGGAAAAATGAGGCTGTCTTTTACTGGAGCAAACACAGCAAGGATGTAATGCTTCAAATAAGCTCCCCATGAAGAAAACAGCATGTCACCATCTCACCTCCATCTAGAAGAGGTTTGTGCTTAAAAAGCCATTCCCTCCCCCCTCTAGTTCAATGGGAGGCCTACTACAGGGCGTACCTGCTTGGCATTGATGTGATAGACTGAGAGCTGCTGCAAGGCTGCAGACACAGCATCACCGTCCCCAGCGAACAGCTCGGCCATCACCTCCCCAATATTACTGTAAGGAATGGGCACCCCCAGCAGCAGAGCTACAGTGGGCACCAGGTTCACTTGGGGAATGGTCTCAGGCTCCTGGAGAGACAGGGGAGGAATCAGAAATTTAGAGAGAACACAGCAATGCAGCTTTTCACTCATGTGAGAGGACAGTGGGAAAGACATCCTGTTCAGAGGTGAATCCAGGCAGAGGCACAGCTCTGCTCTCCCCAAGAGTACTGTGCTGACAAGCATGCTTGCTGGGAGCTGTAGGTTGATGGGCAAGGCATTGGATCTCCAACAGCTCACCTGGCCCCACACAAGCACCCCTCACAGCTGTAGTGACATGAACATGCATTTCCAAACACTTCAGTCTTCTGCATCCTGTGTCAGCCCTTCCATTGTTCTCTTGAGACAAGGTGACAAACCCCTCACTCCTCTCAATCAAGGTGAAAAGGCTGGAAAGCAGCACCATGGAAAGAGACCTGGAGATCCTAGTTGATGACAAGCTGAATGCCACACAGCAGTGCCCTGGCAGCCAGAAGGGACATCCCTGTCCTGGGACATCAGGGACAGCATTGCCAGCCAGGCAAGGGAGGGGATTGTCATGCTCTGCTCTGCTCTGCACTGGAGTGGCCTCAAGGGCTGGGGACAGTTTTAGGCACCAAAATATAATAAGCTAGTAGGAATCATCCAAATGATAGCCAAGAGGTTGATGAAGAGTCTGGAGGGGAAGCCATGTGAGGCATGGCTGAGGTAATTTGGTCAGCCTGGAGAAGAAAAGACTGATTGGAGACCTCCTGTTGGTCTTCAACATCCTAACCAGGTGAAGAAGAAAGTCAGACAACGACCTCTTCTCTGTGGTAACCAGTGACAGGACCTGAAGGAATGGCGTGAAGGTGTGTCAGGAGAAATTTAGGTTGGATAGTAGGAAAACGTTCTTCACCCAGAGGATAGCTGGGCAGTGCAACAGACTCCCCAGGGAAGTGGTCACAGCACCAACCCAACAGAGTTCAAGATGTGTTTGGACAATGTTCTTAGGAACACGGTATGACCCTTGGGGTGTCCTGTGCAGGGCCAGGAGTTAGACTTGATGATCCCAATGCATCCCTTTCAACTCAGCTTATTCCATGATTCTATGACAGACTCCCCATCCCTCTCAGTCTGAAAAAATCCCAGTCAACACTGTTACTCTATAATCCCAGGATGCAGTTTTCAGGCACCAACTTGGGCAAGGATAGCTAAGAGCCAGTTTCTCACCTCTGGAGGGCCACTGCCAAACAGGGGTGTCCTGCTGTACACAAACAGGGCTGCATTGACTTCCTTCTCGCTGTCGCCACCATGGTCTCCAGTTTCTGTCATGCCATGGTCCCCAGCCACCAGAAGAAGAGTGTCATTCCCCAGGTGATCCACCAAGGACCTGTCACCAAGATAAGGAAGGTCAACTCCTCCCTGAGCAAGGACCCCTAGCCTAGGTGGGAGAAGACATTTCCCCAAGCCTGTCTGCACCACAGGGGTGAAGCCCACAAAAGGATATGAGCAAAACTAAATGCTGATGCAGAACTGTTACAAGCCAGGGACCATGGAGTTTTAAATTGTTGCTTTAAAGCCTGAAAATTCAGAGAAATTCAGTTGCTTTTAAGCTCTGAAAATTCAGAGCCCTAAGACAGAGTGGACCAGCGTTGCTTGGGTTACCAGCAAACAGTGCCTTCAGGGATCTTGACAAAATGCAATGCAGAAGAAAGATTCCTGACAAAAACAAAATCTTAGGCTGCTTCTATTTAGGTCATGTATCATTTAATGTGAGCCATCTCCGACTTCAAAGGAAAAATGCAGGGATTAGTCTCTGAAGGATGCAGTTGGTATGACACAGTATATGCTGTGCACTCAGATACAGCAGGGCAAGTTACCAACTCCTTCTAGCAGCAAAACTTAAAGCAGTCTTAAGAACCAAAAGCTGCATTTTGGGTTGAGACACATCTATACAAGTGAAATTTTTGGATTCCATCCTGCCCTCTGACTCAAAGGTGCAGCTCATGGTTCTGTGTGGTAAATGCAGCAGCACTCATTCCCTAGCCAGGATCCTCCATCTGATTCTCAAATGTTAGCCAGACCTCAGTGGGACAATCTCCATGTTAAGACGGAAAGAGCGAGGCTCAGTTGCACTCTAGTTGCACTGTCGTCTCATGGTTTAAACCAAGACAGCCTTACTGCCTGAAGGCAGCCTTACTTATGAAACCAAACCTGTCAACACTCATCTATGCAAGCAATACTGCCCATAGCTGGAATAGGGGTTCCAGCTGCTACTGGCTGAAGCTGTTTTCCATGTCAACAGGCTCAGTAAGCATTCCCTGGTCCCCTTTGCATCTGTCAATTCCCTGGGAGCATCCCACCAGTCTGGCTGAAGGAAGAGGCCAGATAGCAGCCCCTCAGCATCACACTAATCACCTGAGCATCTCATTCATCTGGGTGAGCTTCTTCGCCATCTCGGGATGGTCGGGTCCGTGTTTGTGCCCACAGTGATCCACGCCGAGAAAGTGAGCAATCAGCACATCCCATTCACCACTGTCCACTGAAGAACAAAAGCAAACTTATCACTCACCAGCCTGGAATTCTAAACCTGAATCCTCCTGCCAGAATTTCCTGGTTGCCTCTGGATATTGCTGTTTCTTCCCCTCCTGCCACTGTCACTGCCAGCTCTGGAGGAAATTGATGAAGGTTTTAAGTGAGGCATACTCCTGGCCAGAGGTTCCCGGGTGCAATGGCAAGGGACCTCAAAACCTGGCCAACATCCCAGGACCTCTGTTTTTTCTCCTCATCCCTTAGGAGGGGAACAGTACAATGTCACACAAGTCATCCTGAACCTACCTCTAACTGCCACAGACTGAGCAAAAACAAAGGTATGCTCAGAAAAAGGAGAACCCAGAACTCCCATCGTTCCTTGGACATGTTTTAGGTTGGACCCATCAATATGCCCTCTGCATCCCACCAAGGACACAACACAACAACACAGTCCCTAGTTAGAAAGTTGCCCTGGCTTCTCCCTTCTCCTTCAGGGCCTTGACACATGAACCAACATATTTGAAGCTAAATGATGAACTCACACAAGGCATACTGACTTGCCTGTGAAAGGCCACTGCATCCAATTTGCTTAGATTCATACACAGAAAAATGAAAGAGCATTTCCCTTGGTCCCAGGACCTCAGGAAGGTGGAAATCACCTAAAATTCACAAACCAATTTCATGCTTCATCTTCTTCCATGACTAGGAAGCACCAATGCTTTGCTGAGAGCAGTGCCTTGTCTCAGCCTCCTAACTTGTGTTTTCCCCAGAGCATTGTGTGCCTGCCTAGGCAGCCCTGTGTCAAAGTTAAGCTGCTCCTCTGTCTCCAGCCCACCAATGTACTTTGTAAGACAGATCCAGAAGTCTAACCTCATCCCAAAAAGCTGAATTCTGTCCCAGACAGAGGAAAGGTATTTACAGAAATGGTCTGTGGGCTCCAAGAACTGGCTTATCTCTGGCAATGCAGCTAGAGCACTGTAATCCTTGGCAGTAGTGTGTAACTGCCCAGTGCTGCTTTGTAACAGAAAAAATCCTTCAACCTCATCTTGAATTTGGAGGACTCCCACATTAGGCCAAGGTTTATCCACACCCTGGTGAAACAGCTACTTACCAGTTGGATAGAGATGCTGCAAGATGCCATCATCCACAGTGTGAAGATCCTTCACATTAAAAGAAGGGAAGAAATACGAGCGGAAAAACTTTTTTGGGAAGAGTCCTTCCCATGTGTCATCACCCATGAAGACCACTCTCCTTCCTGAGCCAGAGAAAAAGGAACCAATGAGAGATGGAGCCCTCCTGCTGTTATCACAACAAACCAAAAAGCCTGGGCAGACCCAGGTCAGGGTCTGGATCAATGACTCCTCTCCAACCTACACTCAAAACTTAAATTTTCACTAAAAAAAAAGACCATCTGTCTGTAAATGACTTTGAATGCAGGAGGGACCAGCCCACAAGTATCTCTAAGACCATTAGTGCTCTCCACACCAAACCCACTGATAACCTCAAGACTTATTGCTGACCTGACACGTCACCCTTGCAGAAAGGCTCTTGGGCCACCACAACATAGGTGGGTACACGGGGTGCAGCATCAAGCAGACAAAGCCTCACCCAAGGCCTGTGACGTACTGCAAAATGCAAGGCAGCAGGTGATGGAGTAAAAGCTGTGACTCCTGAGCTCTGTCTTTTAAACATAATGGTGATGATGTTCCAGATTTGATAAGAGAAGGCAAAAGCACTGATGCTTCTCTCATCAGCCATCAGCCATTCCTGCCATCAGCCAGCTATGTTTCCACAGAGCCTCTTCAGCCTGGGAGCAGGAATCCTTTTCTCTGAGACTGCTATTGTGGCACAGGATCTACTGGTGCATTTTGCCTCAGATGATTTACTGCATTTGCCCACCTTGTTCACACAAAGTCATCTTGCCTTAGCCCACTCTGAGCCTTGGGACAAAGTCTCCCTGGGTAACAAACCACCGTGGCCTGTCCTTTTCCCTCTACTCCATTATTCCACCGTAACAAGCCCTTTAGAGCTCCACTAAGCACCCCCCAAAAGCACCAAACTAAAACGAAAATGGGATGACGTTGCTGCCCCACAGCGGCAGGCAGCTGTCCAGGCAGGTTGGCTACCTGAGGGACACCCCCACAGCACACCTGGCACCACCTGGCACACCTGGCTCCTCCCCTGTCATGTGCCTTGCACGACAGGACAACAGACAGACTGCCCTTGGCTTCCTACAGGCATTCCTGTGGGTGACCTTGGGACAAACACCATCAGTGCAGTCACTTTCACCTGCTTTCTCATCATCTTTGAAGATGATGAAGATGAAGCCGTAGTCACAGCTACTTCTCACTCCCAACCCAAGCTGGAGATGCCCTGCCTGCATGACAACCCTGCCTTAGGTAACTGTCGTTAAGCACAGCAAAAGAATCGGCTCACAGGGTGGATCTGTTGTAAGCAGAGCCCTTCTCAGGGAGAAAGTAATCAAGGTTTTGAATACAGGTTAAACTGAGCAGAAGTTTGCATGAGCTGCTGCCCTGCCCAGAGTCATAGAATGTCATGAGATACAAAGAGACCTTAAAGATCATCCAGTTCCAAGCCCCTTCCCATGGGCAGGGACACTTCCCACTATCCTAGGTTGCTCAAGGCTTTATTCAGCCTGGCTTTAAACACTGCCAGGGAATGGGCCTCCTATTCCAGTGTCTCACCACCCTCATAGTGAAGAATTTCTTCTAAATCTCTAATGTAAACTTCTCCTCTGACAATTTTCCATTGCTCCTCATTCTATCACGACAGTTCCTGGCAAAGAATTCACTTCCAGTTTCTCTGTAGGCCCCCTTCAGGTACTGGAAGGCTGCTACAAGATCTACACAGCCTTCTCCTCTCCAGGCTGAACAGCCTCAGTCACAGAATCATCAAGGTTGAAAGAGATCTTCAAAAGTATCCAATCCAATCATCCACCCACCACTATAAATCCCAAACCGCACCACCCAGCATGAGATCTAGAAGCCTCTTAAGCACCTCCAGGGATGGTGACTCCACCATCTCCCTGGGCAACCTATTCCTATGCCTGTGGAAAAGCTTTTTTTTCATATATCTAGCCTGAAATTCCCCTGCCTGAGCCAAAGGCCAGGAACTCACCGTTCTGAACCAGCTGTGCCAGCAGGTTGTCCTCCTGAATGGCGTAGGAGGCAAAGTTGCTGCCCACGTCGATGAAGGTGGGCAGCGAGCCGGTGGTGAGGCCTTTGATGCGCTGCATGGTGGCCGTGGGGGGGTCGGCTCGGAAGCGGTAGAGCCGGGCATGGCGGGGCTGGGACGTGGCCAGCTGGTGCAGGACACCCAGCTTGTTCTCGTAGGGCAGTGGGCTGGCCTTGGCAGGGTCAAAGCGGGCAAACTCAAAATGGAGAGCGTCAATGATGACGAGCACGGCCTTGGAGAAGCGTTGGGGAGCCCAGCAGGAGCCTGGCGGGAGGCTCTGCCTCTCCCAAGGTGGAGGCACGAGTGGGTCTGAGCAGGAACTGCTGCTGGCAAGCTCGATCCGGGTGAGCAGGAAACCGCTCATGAAGAGCCCGATACCAGCAAAAAAGAGAAAGCAAACCCAGGCCAGGAAAAGCACCACTGGCCACCGCTGCATCCTAGAGGGAAGGACAGGCAGGCTCAGCCCCCAGCGGCTCTGCCTGGGCAGGCACCACTCCCTACCAGCACCCTACCACTCCCTGGCCCAACACCTC
>VXBI01009424.1:39230-49686 GCA_013397375.1 Toxostoma redivivum
GACCAACACCTCTCACACCCGCCCGTCCCGCCGTAACCCCACTCAGCCTGACCTGACTTTACTTGGTTCCACTCCGTGTCCTGGCACCTGCTCCGCACACTCCCGCGTGTCCCTTCCCGAACGGGAGTCGAGTCCTGCTCCCTCCCGACTGCCCAGCGCCTTCTCTGCACCCCCAGCCCTCCCGCGGTACCCCCATCCCCCTTCACACACCCCTGCACTCCCGACTCCCGGTTCGCCACCTCATACTCGCGCCACCCTTGCGTCTCCCGCGTCCCAGACTCTCCTCCCGCCCCCTCTCAGCCCCTTTCTGATCCCCGGACCCCGCTCCCGCCCCGTCCCACCTGCGGCTCCCGGCACCCGTCGCTCCCGGAAGCGCGGCGCGTGGCGCCGCCCGCGCTAGAGCGGCACCGCGGGGAGCGGCGTGGGGCGGCGGCGCCCCCTGGCGGCCGGGAGGTCCCGGCGCGCCTCCCTTCAGGCGAGGCACAGTCATAACGGCGAAAAGTGTTGTTTTAATTAATCAGTCAAGTAATCGACAGAGGCGCTCCCTGCCCTGTGGTGGGCATTGTGGGGAGCTTGCTGTAGAGAATGCACAGTCACACAGTGTAGGGGCAGCCTCTTGGAGCTGACAGAGGAGGGGATGATGAGAACACTCACACTCCCAGAGAGATGATATACTGGGAGAGGCATTCTTCATAGGAATGGGGTCCCCAAACTCACGGAATCATAAAATGGTTTGGGTTGGAAAGGCACCTTGAAGATCATCTAGTTCCAACCCCCTCGCTGTGGGCAGGGACAACTTCAACTTGACCAGGTTGCTCAGGGCCTCATCCAGCCTGGCCTTCAACACTGCGAGGGATAGGGCATCCACAAACTTCCCAGGACAAGCTGTGCCAGTGCCTCACCACTCTCACAGGAAGAATTTTTTCGTAATATCAAATTTTTCACTCTTGTATCTCACTGCAAGTCTATGGAAGATCCCAGCAGGAGCCTGTTGAGGAGGGATGATCCCCCTTAATCATCAAATACTGGGGTCAGGCACCCAAGCACAAGGGAACATGCTGCAGCAGCACTGTTACCATTTATTATATGATTTAAATCCAATACAAAATAGGGACTAAGGAAACAAGAGCAACTGCCTGCAGCAGAACAGGACTGCTGGCAGGCCTCAGGAGAGGGTATGAGATCCTTCCTGCCCTGTTAGCTGGAGCTGCCCTGCTCTGCCTTAAGCATCTCTGTGGCAGGAGTGGGAGTCCTCGCGGGCTGGAGGCATCTCATCTTGGGTCTTCACAGCTTGTGGCTTGGTCAGTGTGGTGTAGATCCCCAGGGCCTGGAGGGAACAAGACAGTCATAGGGACGGAAGCAGAGGAGAGGGCCAGGCCTCAGCACGGTGCCCTCTTCACCTCCCCAGAGCAAAACTCACTTGGGTGAGAGCAAGAATGCCTTGAGTTGGAAGGAACTTTAAAGATCCTCTTTTTCTAACTCCTCACCACAGGCAGGGACACCCTGCACTGGACCAGGATGCTCAGAGCCCCATTCAACCTGACCTTGAACATGTCCCAGGATGGGGCATCCACACCTCTGCACAACCTGTTCTAGGGCCTCACCACCCTCACTGGGAAGAATTTCTTTCTAAAATCTAATCTCAACC
This sequence comes from Toxostoma redivivum, assembly GCA_013397375.1. Taxonomy (NCBI): domain Eukaryota; kingdom Metazoa; phylum Chordata; class Aves; order Passeriformes; family Mimidae; genus Toxostoma; species Toxostoma redivivum. The sequence goes on from VXBI01009424.1 coordinate 40,879, forward strand.
TACTCATTCAGTTTAAAGCCATTCCTCCTCATCCTATCGTTACACGCCCTCATAAAGTATCTCTTCATCTTCCTTCTAAGTCCCTTTTATGTACAGGAAAGTGCTACAGAGCCTTCTCTTCTCCAGGCTGAATAATCCAAATTCCCTCAACCTTTCCTCAGGAGAAGNGTCCCAGGATGGGGCATCCACACCTCTGCACAACCTGTTCTAGGGCCTCACCACCCTCACTGGGAAGAATTTCTTTCTAAAATCTAATCTCAACCTACTCATTCAGTTTAAAGCCATTCCTCCTCATCCTATCGTTACACGCCCTCATAAAGTATCTCTTCATCTTCCTTCTAAGTCCCTTTTATGTACAGGAAAGTGCTACAGAGCCTTCTCTTCTCCAGGCTGAATAATCCAAATTCCCTCAACCTTTCCTCAGGAGAAGCAGAGCCTCAGCAGAGGTGCTCCATCCCTCTGATCATCTTGGTGTCCCTCCTCTAGGCTCGCTCCAGCAGGTCCCTGTCCCTCCTGTGCTGGGACCTCAGAGCTGGATGCAGTGCTCCAGGTGGGTCCCACCAGAGCAGAGCAGAGGGGCAGAATCCCCTCCCTGCCCTGCTGCCCACAGGGCTCTGGATGCAGCCCAGGACATATGGGGCTACACTGACCTGTGCGACCATGTTGGTGACATCGCCGGTGTTGGCGGGCAGCAGAACGGTGTTGGAGTCTTTGGCAATCTTGGAGAAAGCGTTCACATACTGCTCTGCCACAGACAGGGAGGCAGCAGCATTGCTGTGCTGGGGACAGAGGGACAAGTCAGTGCCACCAACAGCTCATCCCTGCCTGTATTTCCAGCCCATCCCAGTCCAGTAAAGAATCTCACTCCCTGCTGCTGCCAAAGGTGCCAGGAGTGTCCAGGAGAAAGCAAGCTGCCCACACTTTCACCTCCCCCAATGCCAGCATGAAAGCAGTAGCTGCTCCAGGTAGCCATCACTCACCTGTTGTGCCAGAGCAGCTGCCAGGAGCTGAATTGCCTCTGCCTTTGCCCTGGCCTTCACCAGCATGGCATTGGCTTCTCCTGCAACAAACCACAGCAGGGTGTGCATTAGAACCAGGACAAAGCATTTGCAAGGACTGAATCCCGACAAGTTTAGGGAGCGAATCTAGACAATTCCATGCATGCGTGGCTGTCTCTTCCCCAACAGCAACACTATCACACGCCTCCTGCTGCCGGGAGGCTAGGGCGGGGCAGCAACTTAAACTGGAGCTCAGCCTCAGGCCCCAGCAGGGAAGGATCAGAATGGCTGGGGAAGCCTGGCTCACAGTGATGCAGTCTCTCCCAAGCAGCACCACCCCTCAGTCCAGAGGGCTACAGACCCCCACGTTTTAGCTCCAGGCACTACCAGCAGCTTTGTTGATTTGTTCGGCCTTCTCAGCTTCTGATGCCAAGATCTGGGCCTGCTTCTGGCCTTCAGCCACGTTTATAGCTGACTCTCTCGTCCCCTCCGATTCCAGCACTGTTGCCCGCTTCCGTCGCTCTGCCTCCACCTGCAAACACAGGTCAGACACCAGCCTGCCATGCCTGTGCTGGGGAAATCCTATGAGGCAAGGGCATGCTCCTCTATTCTGCTGGGGGAAGCATGGCTTAGCAAAGGATGAAAATACAGCAACAGAACACTGTGTGGTCTAGCGAGGGCTGGTTCTGCTCCTCATGCCACACAGCCCTTCCTAGCCCTGTCTCCAACTAAGTGGACAGTGGCTTCCCCCTCCTCCTCTTCCAGCCCAGATACCTAGTGTTCAGCTTTTCTCAAGGGGAGACCTTCACCTCTGAGATTTGCTTCCCCACAGAGCCCAGTAGAGATTATAAAGGGAGCTGGCAGAGCTTGTATGTTGTAGGCAGGGGCTACCACCACAAAAATTATGACAGGAGTTACTTATTCAGTAGCTGTATGTCTGCAGCCAAAATGCCTTCCTGAGGCAAGGGGTGGGTGCTGCCAGCTCTGGACAGGTAACAATAATGAACCACAGCCTGTATCAGCAACAGTGTGGCAAGCAGGACCAGGGAAGTGATTCTCCCCTTGTACTCAGCACTGATGAGGCCAAGCTTTGAGTCCTGTGTCCAGTTCTGGGCACTTCAGTTCAAGAAGGACATTGAGGTGCTGGAGCATCCAGAGAAGAGGACTGGAGCTGGGGAAGACTTGGAGCACAAGTCTGATGATGAGCCCTTGGGAGAGCTGGTGTTGTTTAGTCTGGACAAAAGGAGACAAAGTCTTGGGAGGAGACCTTATCACTCTCTCTAAAACTACCTGAAAGGAGGCTGCAGTCACACAGGGGTTGGCCTCTTCTCCCAGGTACTCAGCAACAGGATGAGAGGGGACAGTCTTAAGCAACACCAGGGGAGGTTCAGGTTGGACATTGAGAAGAACTTCTTCACAGAAAGGGTGATTAGACATTGGAGTGGGTTACCAGAGAGGTGGCAGACATACTGCTCTTGGTGGTCTTTAAGCAAAGATTGGACGTGTCACTTGGTGCCATGGTCTGGTTGACAAGGTGGTGTTTGGTTGGACTTGATGATCTGAAGTCTTTTCCAAGCTTACTGACTCTGTGATTCAGTAATGCAATGTGGAAGAAGCTTCCCTCTTGTTCCAGACCTACCTCCCAGAAAGCCTCACCTGCATCTGCATGGATTCCTTCACTCGTGGGGGCACGTGGATGTCCTTGATCTCGTAGCGCAGACACCGGATGCCCCAACAGTCTGAAGCCTGGTTGATGGCATCCACGATGCTGGCATTGAGGGACTCCCGCTCCTGGGAGGCACAAAAGAAGTGGCAGAGAGCAGAGAGGAGGGGCTTAGCATGAGAGGTGTCAGGAGGGAAACAAACACCTCCCTCACAGGCAAGGTCTGCCAGAAAAGAACATCTCCACAGGTTTCAGGCAGGGTCAGGTATTTCCTGCAGCTATTGAAGGCATCACCATATCCTAGGTAGGGCAGTGCCCAACACTGGAACTGCTGGGATACAACATCTGGATACAAGAGAATGCCAGCAACTCCAGTTTCTTCCCACCAAATGTGGTATAAGGATTACAGTACCCCATGACCCAGGTCAGGGACATTCACCACTGGGGCTGAGGAAAGAGTCACTGACTCGAGAAAGGCAGCTGAACCATCTAGGTCTGGGCATATGCCACCCATCACCCCCTCCAAATAATCCAGGGCAGCACAAAAAATAGCTCCTGTTAAAAAAACAACTGAAACAAGACACATCTCCAAGGATTCACCAAGAGGTCAACTGAAACAGAAGCCATAAGCCCTATAAGCAAAGGGCATTTTGCTGTTAAGCACATCAGCCTGGCCATGCAGGCTGCCCTGGGATTTTGGGACACACTGTCAGGTCTGTAATCCACCTGCCCAGCTCACCCGGAAGACTCTGTCAAGGGAAAGTTTGCCAAGTTCAGATCTCATGGTGGTCTGGGCCAGCTGAGTCACTGCATACTCAGGATCTTCCACCCCATAGCTGGCCTGAAGAGCAGAAGCACAAAACAGAGTGGATAGGGATGCTGAGAGGGACCGTGAACAAGGCAGCAGAGACAAACAGTGCTAAAGCAAGCAATCTGCCAGACACCCCTGCTGAAAACATGGAGTCTGGAGCATTGAGAGGAGTCAGAGTGCCCAGCCCACCTGCCAGGCAGGACACAGAGGCAGGAGTACACATTTTGGGAAGCAAGGAGTGGGCAGAGCCAGGAGAAAGGTGCCCAAGGGGCAGGGATGGTACCTTGTAGGGGTCCATAACCCTCAAGTAGAGCACACCATCGATCTGCAAAGTGACGTTATCTGTCAGGAGAGAACAACAGATCCTGTTTACTGAAGCAGCACAAACAAAACACAGAAACCCCTTCTTCCTTTGCACAGCTCAGCAGGCTCATCCTTTTTCACCCTGACATAGCATCATGGCACAGAAGAGGATTGGCTGAAATAGATCATCTTATCTAAAGGCTTTGCAAAAAGGACCTTCCGTTCCCTGGACAACGCTGTGATGTTTTAATACACAACAAGTCTTGATTTTCTAGACAGAAGCACTTCACACTGTAGCTCTTGTAAAAGAAGATTTAAGGAGGAAAAAACCAAACTACTTAAAACTAGAAATATAACAGAGCTGCCCATTAACATCACATCCATTAATCTGTTCTAAGATGTTTTTTCACAGAAACAGGAATTTTTTTCATGGTTCAATAAAGAAAAACACCTGAAAAATTTATTTCTGACCGGGTGCGTTCAACTCAGCAAGAAGGGGCAGCTGCAGCCCAGAGAGAGAAGCTGGAAGCTCCTGGGGTACCCTCACTCACAGCAACAGCCTTCCAGTATCTAAAGAGAGCTGGAGAGGGACTTTTCACATGGACATGGAGGGATGGTACAAGGGGGAATGGCCCTAAGCTGATGGAGGCTTAGATTAAATGTTAGGGAGAAGTTCTTTACCGTGAGAGTGGTGATGCACTGAAGTAAGTTGCCCAGAGAAGCTGTGGACACCCCATCTCTGGAAGTGTTGAAGGCCAGGCTGGACAGGGCTTTGAGCAACACAGCCAAGTGGAATGTGTCCCCTGCCCATGGCAGAGGGGGGGGAATGAGAAAACTTTAAGGTCCTTTCAAACCCAAATCATTCACAGATCGTGTGATTTTATGGCAAAGCCTGGATACCAAGGGACAGGGCTCAGTGCAGGAGCTTGGGACAATTCCACTCATCCTCACATTGTCCCTTGNAAGACTTGGAGCACAAGTCTGATGATGAGCCCTTGGGAGAGCTGGTGTTGTTTAGTCTGGACAAAAGGAGACAAAGTCTTGGGAGGAGACCTTATCACTCTCTCTAAAACTACCTGAAAGGAGGCTGCAGTCACACAGGGGTTGGCCTCTTCTCCCAGGTACTCAGCAACAGGATGAGAGGGGACAGTCTTAAGCAACACCAGGGGAGGTTCAGGTTGGACATTGAGAAGAACTTCTTCACAGAAAGGGTGATTAGACATTGGAGTGGGTTACCAGAGAGGTGGCAGACATACTGCTCTTGGTGGTCTTTAAGCAAAGATTGGACGTGTCACTTGGTGCCATGGTCTGGTTGACAAGGTGGTGTTTGGTTGGACTTGATGATCTGAAGTCTTTTCCAAGCTTACTGACTCTGTGATTCAGTAATGCAATGTGGAAGAAGCTTCCCTCTTGTTCCAGACCTACCTCCCAGAAAGCCTCACCTGCATCTGCATGGATTCCTTCACTCGTGGGGGCACGTGGATGTCCTTGATCTCGTAGCGCAGACACCGGATGCCCCAACAGTCTGAAGCCTGGTTGATGGCATCCACGATGCTGGCATTGAGGGACTCCCGCTCCTGGGAGGCACAAAAGAAGTGGCAGAGAGCAGAGAGGAGGGGCTTAGCATGAGAGGTGTCAGGAGGGAAACAAACACCTCCCTCACAGGCAAGGTCTGCCAGAAAAGAACATCTCCACAGGTTTCAGGCAGGGTCAGGTATTTCCTGCAGCTATTGAAGGCATCACCATATCCTAGGTAGGGCAGTGCCCAACACTGGAACTGCTGGGATACAACATCTGGATACAAGAGAATGCCAGCAACTCCAGTTTCTTCCCACCAAATGTGGTATAAGGATTACAGTACCCCATGACCCAGGTCAGGGACATTCACCACTGGGGCTGAGGAAAGAGTCACTGACTCGAGAAAGGCAGCTGAACCATCTAGGTCTGGGCATATGCCACCCATCACCCCCTCCAAATAATCCAGGGCAGCACAAAAAATAGCTCCTGTTAAAAAAACAACTGAAACAAGACACATCTCCAAGGATTCACCAAGAGGTCAACTGAAACAGAAGCCATAAGCCCTATAAGCAAAGGGCATTTTGCTGTTAAGCACATCAGCCTGGCCATGCAGGCTGCCCTGGGATTTTGGGACACACTGTCAGGTCTGTAATCCACCTGCCCAGCTCACCCGGAAGACTCTGTCAAGGGAAAGTTTGCCAAGTTCAGATCTCATGGTGGTCTGGGCCAGCTGAGTCACTGCATACTCAGGATCTTCCACCCCATAGCTGGCCTGAAGAGCAGAAGCACAAAACAGAGTGGATAGGGATGCTGAGAGGGACCGTGAACAAGGCAGCAGAGACAAACAGTGCTAAAGCAAGCAATCTGCCAGACACCCCTGCTGAAAACATGGAGTCTGGAGCATTGAGAGGAGTCAGAGTGCCCAGCCCACCTGCCAGGCAGGACACAGAGGCAGGAGTACACATTTTGGGAAGCAAGGAGTGGGCAGAGCCAGGAGAAAGGTGCCCAAGGGGCAGGGATGGTACCTTGTAGGGGTCCATAACCCTCAAGTAGAGCACACCATCGATCTGCAAAGTGACGTTATCTGTCAGGAGAGAACAACAGATCCTGTTTACTGAAGCAGCACAAACAAAACACAGAAACCCCTTCTTCCTTTGCACAGCTCAGCAGGCTCATCCTTTTTCACCCTGACATAGCATCATGGCACAGAAGAGGATTGGCTGAAATAGATCATCTTATCTAAAGGCTTTGCAAAAAGGACCTTCCGTTCCCTGGACAACGCTGTGATGTTTTAATACACAACAAGTCTTGATTTTCTAGACAGAAGCACTTCACACTGTAGCTCTTGTAAAAGAAGATTTAAGGAGGAAAAAACCAAACTACTTAAAACTAGAAATATAACAGAGCTGCCCATTAACATCACATCCATTAATCTGTTCTAAGATGTTTTTTCACAGAAACAGGAATTTTTTTCATGGTTCAATAAAGAAAAACACCTGAAAAATTTATTTCTGACCGGGTGCGTTCAACTCAGCAAGAAGGGGCAGCTGCAGCCCAGAGAGAGAAGCTGGAAGCTCCTGGGGTACCCTCACTCACAGCAACAGCCTTCCAGTATCTAAAGAGAGCTGGAGAGGGACTTTTCACATGGACATGGAGGGATGGTACAAGGGGGAATGGCCCTAAGCTGATGGAGGCTTAGATTAAATGTTAGGGAGAAGTTCTTTACCGTGAGAGTGGTGATGCACTGAAGTAAGTTGCCCAGAGAAGCTGTGGACACCCCATCTCTGGAAGTGTTGAAGGCCAGGCTGGACAGGGCTTTGAGCAACACAGCCAAGTGGAATGTGTCCCCTGCCCATGGCAGAGGGGGTGGAATGAGAAAACTTTAAGGTCCTTTCAAACCCAAATCATTCACAGATCGTGTGATTTTATGGCAAAGCCTGGATACCAAGGGACAGGGCTCAGTGCAGGAGCTTGGGACAATTCCACTCATCCTCACATTGTCCCTTGCTCACCCCAGATGCAACAGAAGGGAAAGGACAGGACATGGAAGCTGTTCCTCACCCAGTGTAACAGCTGACTGCTCTGGGACATTAATGACGATTTCTTTGAGACTCTGGACATAACGAATCCGATCCAGAAGAGGGATGAGGAAGTTCAAACCCTGGGAAAAGGGTGGGATTAGATGGCTGATAGAGAGAGTCATGCAAACAAAGCCCATGCCACACACTGCAAACATGACACACACTGGGAATTTCAGTTACTCAGTGATTTTCACACCCCATCAAGGAAAATTAGTCCCCAGGCAGCCAGAAGGCTAGAAGGATTTCAGCCGGGGAAACTAAGCCCACCACCCCTCTCGGATCCTCGTGCAAAGGACGCGCCTCGCTACAGCTTTAGGAACCTGCTGAATCCAGAAGGGGAGAAAAGCTGCTCCTTACAGGCTCGAGGATTCGGTGGAACTTGCCCATCCTCTCCACCACCCAGGCCTCCTGCTGCGGCACAAAGAGCACTCCGATGTTCATGGGCAGCCCGGAGTTCCAGCGGCACGGAGCTGGGGCCAGCCGTGCCGCACACTTCAGCTGCTGGGAGTGCTGGGGGAAGGAGATGGAGCAGGGTTGAGACCAGCTGCTGGCACTTCAGAGCCCAGCTCCACACCAGTTACCCTATCTGGGCTCCTGACCAGCAGGCCAGGGCAGGAAACAATGCCCCTAACAAGCCCATGCTGTAAGAGCTCCCACAAGGATGAGACCTGGGCGCCAGGGACAGTCTTCTCCACTGGTGCAGGGGGTTCACTCTCAAGCCAGAGCTTTCTGCACATCTCCACTCCTCTCACATTCACCCTGGAGTGGGGAGTAAAGTCTCCCTGCCACTATAAGGGCAGCGAACGTGTGTCCATGTGGGTCCCCTTTCCAACAATCTGTCCCTCCCCAGTTCTGGCTGCCTCCAGGGCTTCCCACAAAGAGACATTTTGTCTAGGCATTCCCCCACCCTCCTCCCCACAGACCTTCACTCACACAGCTTCCCTCCATCTCCCCACATCCCAACCCAGCTCACACCTCCACAGCCCCGCACATCCATTTCTCCTACAACAACCCAGCCCCACCTCACTGTTCCTCATGTTCAGTCACTGCCCACTGGCCCACTGCCCACAGCCTCCTTTGCAATGCCCCCCATGTACCCCAATCCCTGCCCAGCTCACCACCATCATCCCAGCACTTCCGCAGACCTCCAACATCTCACCATAAAACTGTTCTCAGTCCCCCTCGTACCTACTTGTCCTCTACAGCCCTCCTCCTCACACCTCCTTCTCTGCCCAGCTCCTCCCCATGCACGGTGTCCCCCAAACCCTTGACACCACCATCCCACTGAACCCCCACGTCCTCAGTTATCTCCTCATGGTCTTCTGCACCACCCTCCTCTCCCTCCTTACTCTCTATCCCTGTCCATTCCCCTGCTCACACCCCAGCTCTTCCCAGCCCCAAACACTCCCTCACTGACCACCCTCTTCAGCTTCT
>VXBI01009424.1:50120-64316 GCA_013397375.1 Toxostoma redivivum
TTCCAAACGGACGTTTATTAAATTAGAAACGAACACGGAAAGTACCGGCACGGCCTTCGCGAGCCCGCAGGGCCATGGCGGGAGGGGTAGCCCCGGTGACCTGGGGGCGAGGGGGACTCCGGTGTCATGGCGGCCCCCGAGGGCGGGGAGGGGGGGGTTAGTTCAGAACCCCGGCGGAGGGAGGGTTCAGATCCACGGTTTGGGGAGTTCAGGGTCTCGGTTTAGGGGGAGCAACCCCCGGTGTGAGGGGGGTTCAAAGCCTCCGTCTGGGGACTCAGGCTCCCAATGTGAGTATATGAGCAGGTTCAGGCTTCCTAACCCCAGTGCAGCAAGGCCAGAGCACCTCGGCCGCCCCTGGACAGGGCAGAGCAGGACCTCGCCCCCACACCCTGGCCCATCCCCACACTGAGCCCCCCACGCTGGGATCTCAGCCCCAGGAGTGGGGAGTTGATGCGGTCAGGCCTGTCCCCCTCTTGTTCCCTCTGACAGAGGGGCTGAGGATTGCCACAGCCTGGGCTAGAAGGGGGAGCCTTGCTGACACCCTCAGAGAGCAGAGAGGCGATACAGATGGGAGATGTGCAAGGTTGTTTTAACCTTGGCCCTGCCCCTCCGACTGCCCCAGTCTGGATTCTCCCAGTCCTGCCTCTGAGGATCCTGCCCAGCTCCTAGAGTTTGATGTCCTCTGTTGCTTCCCTGCTTCCCAGGGACTAAGCTGGGGCTCCTGACCATCCTCCAGCCACTGATCACACTGCCAGCAGACCCCTGCCTAAAGCTGTCTCCTGCATGGGATTCACCCTGCACCTGCAGACAGTGCAAGGTTCCTTTATTTTTTGGCAATCTTTTCAGATTCACAGCTCACGTGCTCTGGAGGCTCTTGCCCAGAGGGCTATCCCCATATTCCTGCAAAGAGCCCCAGGTCCCCATCCACGTGACAGCTGTGTCTCTTACCTTCAGGAACCTGGCAGTGGCTGCTTCCTTGACAGCCATAGGCCCCTTGAGGTCTGGCTTGCCCTAAAAGACTCAGAAGATAAATGCAGGCCTTCCCAAGCTGCTTGGAGTTGGGATGACCCTGCAAAGCTGGTGCCAGCAAGGCTCGGCCTCTCACAGGGCTTTTAACAACCCTTGACCTGGGAGCTGCGCACTGTGTGAGCACTGGGTCACTCTCTACCATAGGCTGAGGCATCCCTGTCCTTAGTCATCCTCACAGTCCCCACAGCCCTGCCCAAAGACGGGCAGCCTGGTGCAGGCAGGGCTGGGGGGAAGGACAAGCACAGCACCTCTGATCCTCTGCACAAGCCTCCTCTGCACTCCCAGCAACAATAAATACTAATAAATACAAACTCTTCCACACTTTCTGCTCCCAGATCCAGGACCAGCGTGGGTGGTCTTAGTCACAGCTCCAGTCCAACTCTTCACACCCACCCACCTCAGCCACAGCCAAGTCTCCATGCTGGGAGCAGTGCCAGCAGAAGGCTTGGGCACATCCCTGGAGTCCCAGGGCTGTTCCTCAGCCCCTGCCCCTCTTGGTGAAGCCCCCTGGGATCCCAGCCCTGCTGCAGAGTGTGGTGCCTGGTGGTCAGGAGGGTGGGTGATATCTCTAAGCAGTGCTTGCTGGCCCTTTACTCATTTCTCCCCAGAGTGCTGGGCTGGAGGCTCCCCAGTGGCCCTGGGGGGCAGGGGGTGAAGAAGGTCAGGCCCGGGGTGAGTAGCAGGGGTTCCGTGGCATCTCAGTGAAGGATTTCAGTTCGTAGGGGATCCCCGAATCCACCTCGATCGACTTGCGGGAGAAAAGCAGCCGAATGTCATCATGAAGGTAGATCTTCCCTGACTTGGAGCTGTGAAACCTGCGTGGAGAGAGCAGGGCAGAGGGACCTCAGGCTCCCCAGGCAAGGGCAGGGCATCCTCAGTGAGGGCACAACCCCCTTGACTACTTTGGCCCCTTGTCAAGGTGGCCAGCCTCTAGGGACAGAGACAGCTGCCCTTGGGCAGGGTGGCAGCTCCAACCTCCCCTAAGGAGCAGCTGGTCCTTGCTCCTCCTCAGTCCCTCCTCCTGTCTTGCAGGCTTGGGACATATCAGAGAGGAGTGCAGGGGTGACCCTGGGGCAGGTGCCCATCCCCCTGGCATGCTTTACCTCAGATGCATCAGGTAGCAGAGGACCCTGCGGGGTGGGCTGGTGCCCAGTGGGTCACTTGGGGCCACTGTGGACCCCTCCTCCTCCCCCACGGGCACCAGGAAGATGCGATGGCGTAGGAAGGTCATGTGATTGGCCGGCATGTCCTGGAAGTCGTATGTCACCAAGAACATCTTCACCACAGTCTTGTTGGGGTTAAATAAGGTCTGGGGGCAGAGGGGTAAGGGGTGAGACTGGGAAGGATGCAGGGCAGAGATGGGGCATCTGGGAGCAGAAGCTGCTGGATCAAGGATCCAGAAAGCCCCCCACCAGTCCTAGAGGGCTTAGCCTGAGTCTGACTGTCATAGGTCAGTCGTTTCGACCCACTTTCATACCTGTGCTCCTCTTCCATCACATCCCATTCCCACTGCACATACACACTTTCCTGCCAAAACCTTCACCCACCTCTTCTCTGGTTCTCCTTTGTCAGCATCTTGTCTCCCTGACACCAACCTAGGTACCCTGTGTTCCCCTCTGTTATGCTGTCTTGGTGGCCACCTAATCTTTCTGCAGGAGACACTCCTTCCAGGTGCTGCTCTGCCTAAAACGTTGTGGAGCATACCCCACTCAAACTGGGCAACCAGAGCTTAACTAGCTCCATCCACACAGTGCTACTGCAGGCCAGGGAATGACTCACCACTTGGATGGTTCCAGCTTTGGGGACACTGTAACCCTTCTTTCCCAAGGCCTCCAAGTCAATCACTCCCTGGGGCAAAATAAACAGCATGTGAGAGAGTGAGAAAGCCAAAGGAGAGCCCAGCTGGGAGCCAGCATGGACCTGAGACTCCCTCACTGGGAACACTTAGCACAAGTCAGCAAGAAGACCCCCAGCTGAGCCCCTCTCCAAACCAGGAACAGAAACAGAGAGGCAGTGACAAGAGAGGTGATGACAATGACAACCATGAAGCAACAGGGCCTGTGTATGTTCCCTCTTCTTTCCCTTTTTGCTTTTTTGGTTAAAGACTGCTCCTGATACAGGCAGCCATCTCCACAAGCAGGTGATTGCTTGAGGCACCCTCCACAGTGAGAGGCTACCCCAGGGTGCCAGGGCACAGCCTCCCACAGCTCCCCCACATCCACGTACCAGGAAAGGCGAGGGTGCGCTGTGTTCAGAGATGTCGAAGTAGGTGACGTCGACAGGCAGGGTGACATGCTGGGGACAGTAGGAGCCACTGGCACCGATCTCTGCTGTGAAACCCTCAATCCTCCCTGACGGTGCAAAGCGCCCCTTCAGGATAGATTCCTGAGAGGAGAGGGAAGTGTTAGGGAATCTCAAACACCAGCCCTACCCCCTGCCTCAATGCTCCCGGTGAAGTCATCTACATCTTCATTGCACCCAAGTAACTGCTTGTCCCATGTGCCCTGAGACCTCAGTGTGAGACAGACCCACCCTGAACTGCTGGGACAACACCAACCATCTAACAGGGAGAAGCAACAAGAGTGCCTCAGCTCAGCCTCATAGCACCTATCTCAGCAGGTTCCACCCAAGGATCTGCTGGCTGAGCTATGCTGCTGGTGGGTGGTGGCTGTGTGGTGGCCACTGCACACTGTGCCTTTTGGGGACAATCAGCCCAGTCCCACACCAGGGCTCCCATCTGGTTCAGCCTCTCACACTCATCGCTAGCCCTGCATAGAGCCTGTGGGACCCACCTCCCCCAGGAGATGGGCACCATTACCTCAAAGTTGCCCAGCAGGGCATGGCTGACAGTGGTGGTGGCCCAGGGTGCTGTGGGAGACCTGGTGCCCCTCCGGAGACTGGTCCGGAGATGTCGCCTTGGAGTGAGGAGAGAAGAATGGTGTTCATAAACTGAAGAGCACACAGCTCTGGGTTATTCACGTCCCTGGAAATGCGGATCCCTCTCCAGGCCCCCTGTAACTTTGCTAGAGGTTGAACCCATTTTCCTATGTCCTAGGGGAAGAAGAAACCCCTCCCCCCAAGTCTGTGGTCTTGTGGAGGGGAGATACCTGGGCCATGGCAAGAAAGAGGACTCAACCCAACCTGAACCTCCCATGGGGCTGCCCTGAGCTCCCATGTCCATCCCACAGGGCTGCCAGCACACTCACGATTTGAGGCGCAGCCCACTCTTCAGCCTCCTCCCGACCGCAGTGCAATCTGATGAGCTCTGGAGGTGATGTGAAATGGAGAACCATGTCAGGGCAGCAACCGGGACCTGTGCACCCCTGGGAGGTGCCATCGCCCCTTGCCCTGCCCCATATTCCTATGAGGGACCCAGCAGCTGGAACAGGGTCCTGTCCTTGGGCAGGCATCAGCAGTCTCTGCAGGGGTGGCCACCAGGGCAGCACAAGGACTGGGGTGTCTGGTGGGGACATGGGGCTGCCCAAACCCCAAAGTGGCTCAGCTGAGAATGAGGGTGTTGGTACACAAGGGTACAACACACTGTTCCCTCTTCACAAAGCAAGTCTCAGGAGTAGCCCCAGTGACAAGACATCTGCAGATAGAACCATGCAGTGACACCCCCGTGCACCTCCCAGGGACTGGTGTCACCTACAAGGACACTCCCCGACCAGCCTCGGAAAGGTTCCGTCCCCTGGTGATTCATGCAAAGTCCTCAGCAGTGCCACCAGGCAGAAGGGTGTGTTGCCCACCCCTACCCACAACTAGGACCCTACAGCTGTAGGGAGGGGAGGTAAAAGCCACAGTCACACTGCAGCCACCTTTTAAAGATTCCCTTTTTCAGGCGCTTTCCCTTCTGGAAGCCACACAAAGGGCAGCACAACACAAAGGGATGATGGAGCTGGCTGGCATGACTGGGCGGGAATACCCAGGGAAGCTGCTGGAGGGCTTCACTCTGCAAGGACAGTTCTGGGGGCAGTTGGGCTGGAGGACAGTCATGAAAAAGGCAGGCAGGGATGGAGCTCTGTGCCATGGATGGTGTGTCCCAGCTTCAAGCAGCAAGAAGCCAGGGTAACTCTGACATCAGTTCTGGTGGGTCCCCCACACCATGGGATGCCCCAGAGAAAAAGAAGGTGCCAGGTCTGGCCTGAGTCTGCTGCAGCCTCAGCTGGCAGGACAGGGTGAGGGCAGGGGGCTGATAAGAAGGGCAGGGTAAGAAAGGAAAAATTGGAGGCAGCTCTTGAGCTGCTAGGGGGGTTGCAAACCTAACAGGTCTGCCCCATTGCTGAGAACTTGTGGAACCTTGGGGACATGCCACAGACACCTCAAAATGGCAGAAAAGCCAGTGGCCTATCTGCACATAGCACTGGGCTCCTTGGTCAAGGCATGTCCAGTCCCACTGCCTGCCACTGGACACTTGCTCTAATGGGCATCATGGCCAGGAGTTCAAGCCATCCCACACATCTGCCTTCTGCCTCATCAGGCAGGCAGAGGTCAGCTGCTCTTCCCAAGCTTGCTGGTATATCAAGGCTTAACATGAAGCCATCAGACACCAAATATGGCCTCATGGCGTGTCCAGCTCTCACTGCCATGGGAAGGTTGTCTCCTGTCCAATCAAGGCTCTCCAGGTGAAAAAGCTGGTTACATGCAGAGGATCCAATGACTACAACATGTCAAGGACTGTTTAAAAAAGACTATGTGTGCCAGAGCTGTCAGCTGCTGCCTTGCTCACATCAGTACTGCAGCTCAGGGACAGGACAGAGCATGGTGCCACAGTGGACCACACAGTCCTGAGCTTTGGCATCCCCAGGCCATTCCCTGCTTCCCCCTATGAGCAATGCTCACCTTGGCTGCAGGAAGCAGGTGATTCCAGAACGGAGCTCCCTTGGCATCAGTGCTGCGGCAGGCTGTGGGCACAGGATGGCATGGCAGGACCCTCTTCTTCCTCGCTGGTGGGGACAGGCTCTCATCCTCAGAGCAGGAGTCGGCCATAACCTCACCAGCAGGAAGCAACTTCCTTTTGGATGGGCAGGTGCTGCTGAGCTGGTTGCTCCCACAGGGTGTCATCTCCTGGGAGCTCAGGTTGCTGGGCTCGGGGCTGAGTGCTGTCTGTGGAACTGGGGACTCCCTGCACCCATTGGCCCCTGCCGGCCCTTCCGCTTCTCCACTAGCCCTGCTGGTGTGAGCTGGGCTGCTCCCTGGCTTCTCTTTCTTCCCACCAGGGTCCAACTGGGTTGTTTGTGCAATACTGTGCAATTCAAGGTGAAGTACATTGTGGCCACTTGCTGGCTCCCCATTCTCTCCATAGTCTATGGGCTGATCCCCTGATGAGACAGGGCAACTGTCTCTCATGTGCAAAGTACTGCAAGCAATGTGCTGGGGCCAGGAGGAGGTGGAGGAGAAAAAGGAAGAGGAGGAAGAGACATCCTGCAACTTATCCTCTCTGCTGGCCTTGGGGCTGTGGCTAGGGCTGCCCTCACAGCGGTGCTCCACCACCCGCAGCCCACTGTGGGAGAAATGCTGGGCAGAGCCACAAAGGGAGAGCTCCTCCACCAGCAGACCATCCTCAAAGGTATCATCATCATCCAGGGAAGGCTGACCAGGGCCCCCATCCACCCCCCTGTCACCCCAGTGAGTTCGTTTGGGATCTCGTCCCCCCTCTGGAGTTCGCTGCTCGGGGTATCCCCTCTTGACAGCTGGCCGGGTGCCTGGCCGCTGCTCCGTGTTCTCCGAGGAGCTGGAGAGATGGGAGAAGATGGACACCTGGTAAACCTTCTGGCGCTTGATTTCTGTCTCATTGTAGCCCATGAGGATGCTGTGGTGGGTGCAGCACTGGGAGGAAGGCTCCAAGGGTGTCTCCCCACTGGGCCGGGACAGGCCAGGGTCTGTGCTGCGCTCCGGGGGCAGAGACGTCTCTGTGTGGATGTGCCGCATGGAGCCTCACTTGCTGGGACTCTGAGCAGAGCCCATGCAGCAGTGGGAGGGGGACTGTAAAGTGCCACAGGTCAGGGTGCAAGGGCAGAGGGTGGGAGCAAGGCCCTCCCTCACTCAGGATGTCTCTGTGAGCACTCTACCATGAGCTGCTCTGCATCAGAGCATCTGGAAAAAAAAGAGAGCAGAAGGTTGAGGATCAGCCCAGGATCTCCATCCTCATCCAGGCTTCTGGCTGCAAGGGACCCACTGGGACATGGCTCCTCACACAGCCCACTTGAACCTCCTTGAGACAGGAGGAAGAACAAGGCTGATGCGGCTTTCTGGGAAACCCTTAGGCATCACCATCTGCAGGTTCAGCACTTCCTTCCTGGCTTGGGCAAGGAGAGAAGTCTCTAGACAGGCAGGAGACTCCTGTGGACAAGTCTGGACAGGTGGGGAGGAAGAGGCCTGCCCTCTGCCAGGGACATGCTTGTGCTGTTGTGGTGCACAGGAGTCAGGCAGGTCAGACCAGTCCCAGGGGCTCAGGACTGTAATCACCGCTTTGGGCAACAGCAACAACATCTCCCAGTGCTGGTCAAGACAACCTGTCCCAGCCACATGCACTGAATGAGGCAGGGCTGGTGCCAGCCCCACGGTGGGGACAGGAACTTGGCCTAACATCCCTGTTACCTCTGTCAGCTTGGACCAGGCATCTCCAGCACTTTAATCAGCAGCTGGGAGGTACCAGGGTCACCATCCACCCACTCCTGCCAGCTCCAAGGGCCTGCCATTCTCTGTGCAGCATGTTGCCTCACTTTTGATTTTTAGTCCAGTTTGAGAGCTGTGACAATCCTGCCTACATGTTGTTTTGTTTCAGGCATGAAAAATACTGAAATGGCTGCAGGAGCTGAGGAGATGCAGAAAACGTCACCAGGAGACTGAGGACAAACTGCTCGTGCCTGGCAGGTCTGCCTTTTGCCTGTTTTTGCAGCAGTGCCCGATCTTGTGGAGCAAGGGATTAGGGGCAAGTGAGCAATAGGGAAATTCACTCTCCAAGTGGATCAAGGCTATGTGGAGAGGGAGTCTGCATATGCTATTTTGACCCTGCTGGGATGTGGATGGGAAAATGGCAGGCTAAGGTGCTCTAGATCAGGGAGTTCGTTTAAAAGGAGTGATAAAAGGAACAACCATGCACCAGGATATGTTGGGGACTGACTGACTGGAAAGCAGCACAACAGAAAAGACCCTGGAGGTCCTGGTGGGTGCCAAGTTGACCATGAGCTAGCAATTGCCCTTGCAGCAAAGAAAAACAATAGTGCACCAGGCACAGCATTAACAGCAGGTAAGTGAACTGATCCTCCCTTTCTGCTCAGTGCTGCTGAGGCTACATCTGAGACAGTGCAAAAACAGGATCCTAAAAAAATTAAGGGAATGGAGCATCTGTCCTGTGAGGAAAGGCTGTCAAAGTCTTTCAAGGGACTGTTCAGCCTAGAGAAGAGGAGGGTCAGTGAGATCTTATCTAGATATATAGATAAGAGGTTCCCTCTGAATATCAGAAAACACAATTTTGTTTTATTATGACTGAGCACCATAACCAGTTACCTAGAGAGATTGTGGAATCTTCAGCCTTGGAGATATCTAGAAGTCATCAATATCAAGTCCTGGGCAATGGCTCTAGGAGGGGCTGGTCCAGATAACCTCCAGATACCCCTGCCAACCTTAATCCCTCTGTGCAGCCCACCACATTGCAGCCCACCCTGGCTGCCCACACTTACCCCTCTGCAGCAGCACCCTGCTTTGCTCTGGATTAACCTCCCTGCTCCGCAGCAGGCGGTCGTTGGCACAATTAGCTGAAGACACCTGCCAATCAGGCACCCCCCAGAAGCGGCGTGGCTGCCGTGGAATGGCTCCCACCATCACGGTGTGCCTCCAAACCTCTGCAGCGTCCTCTCCAGCTCTTCAGTGTCCACAGTGGCTCTGAGGGGAAGGAAAGGGGGAGATGCAAAGCTGGGATGACTCAGATGCTTCCTGGGAGAAGGGCAGGAGGGTCTTCAGGGTCACACAGGCAGGGAAGGCAGCATTTGGGCTCAGCCGTTCCCAGCCTCCCAAATCAAAGCCACATACATCTCAGCCACCTCAGGCAGTGCTAATACCTTGATTTCCAGTTAAACCACAAATATTTTAAGCTAAGCTGTGAACTCTCATACCTGGCTTGATTTTAAATCCCTTTTGCATGCCATCCTGTATGAAACCCTGTGCATAGGAACAGATTCCTCTTTCTTTCTGGCGACCATTTCATGCCTTGCTTTCCAAGACACTGCAGCAACCTCTGGGCCTCCAGCTAGCCCCTGGTCTCATGTTCATCTCCTCCCCCTTCCACCCACAGCACAGGACACTTTCTGGCCGTACAGATAAGGAGAAGAGCTTGGAATTGTTTTCTTCCAATAAGAGACGCCTGTCAGGGAAGGCAGAAATGAGGACCCTGACAGCCCTGAGCCATGATAGCCCCCCACCAGTTTTCCCCAGCACAAAGACAGCAATCCTTTCATGTGCACAGCACTCACCTGTTCGGATGTGCCCTTGATGCACAACAGAGATTTGCAGATGCAACACAGCTCCCCTGTGGTCATAATCCACGCGTACTGCAGCTTTGATGCCTAGAAGAGGGCGTGGAGAAGAGTCAGCTGAAGCAGCAGCTCATGGTGCAACATCTTCAGAGTGTGCAGGAGCCCCTGGGCACCTCCACCCTCAGCACCTCTGTGGCAGAGGCAGCTCATCGGCTTTACCAGCCCAGGCACCTCCAGCTAAAGCAGGAAATCGTGCCTATCCCTGGGGATCATGCCTTCCCCACCTCCCTCCTCATGCAACCCTCAAATGGGGTCACTGCAGCACCCATCCAGTGGGAAGTTACTGTATGGGCACCCCAAGCCATGAGTGAGTACTGCTCTGAAGGCTGGAAACAGCAGGGCCAGGCAGATGAACAAAACCCCCAAATGGATGCTCAGAGGCAGCAACACTCAAGTGCAATCCCCTTCTGGCATCCTAGTCTGGCAAATTCTGTATCCCTGCAACTTGCACATGGGAAGCCAGCATCAGCTGTGCTCGCTGCCTGACCTCACCTGCCCCAGAAAACAGCCTGTTCTTTCACTACATTTCCAATAAGATTTGTAATTACAGGCTGTCATGACCAGCTGTCCTTTTGAGCTGGATAGCTCAAAAGCCACTGCCAGCCCTTCCCCAGCCAGAACAGGACCTGTTGAGATTCAGTACAGCCGCACCCAAGGAGCACTTGCAGCAAGGCAAATCAGTGCTGCAGCACAGCAAACCATGGGGCCAAAACCTCAACAAAAGCTTTTTGTAAAGAACAGCTCCTCCTGGCACCCCATGAGGCCTGCACCAAAGCAGATACAGAAAGCCAGTGAATGCCCTCAGTTGTGGGTGGATGCTGAAGTGGTAGCATGCTGAGCAATGCCTGCCTGGAAGGTTGCTGTTTCCCTCCTCCATCCCTGAGGGAGACTTGTACCATAACTTGTGTGGCACTATCAACCACTGGGAACCAAAACCAGCAACCAACAGCAAGAATCACCCTGGTGCAGTGGAAGAAGAATGTGTCCATGCCAGAACAAACAAAGTTCACCCGTGCTCTTTCATTCTCTTCCCCATGACCCTCTAAAGTCACAGCCATTTTCTCCTCAGCAGCAGCCCTTTCAGAAGAATGGATGTATAAGGACAGGCTGACCTGCTAGCACCACAAATCCATCCCAGCTGAGCTCTCAACACCAGTCATCAGGTGCTGCCAGCAGTAGCCACTAGAACACATGGCTAGAACAAGGGGCTGCACCGCCTTTTGCCCAGATACCATCATGCTGGAAAAGGCCAGCCTCACGGCAGGGACAGGAAGTATCACCCAAAGTGTCTCCAAGTATACCCTAAAATCTCCCTGAACATCCTCCTGGAGGAATGCCCATCAGCCTGGGATGGGCAACAGCTGGGCTGACCCTCCTCGAGATGCAAGGAGCTGTGTCCCACGGAGATTCTCCCGGTAGTGCCAAGTGCCTCCAGGGCAGTTCCTCCCTGCTGAGAGCCCATCCAGCTCACAGCAGAGCTCAGCCTCTGACAGCACCAAGGGAGCCCACCACCTCCCCACAGAGCAGAACAGCAACCCTGCGGCCACGGCCTCCTGCACTCCAAGAAGGCACAGGGAGAAAGCACCTGCTCACCTCTGCCTTCTGCTCTCCTTGAGCCAGGCATTGCCAGAGTCCTAATTCTGGCCACGTGGATGGGACAGAGCCAGGCCCAGGGCTTCACCAGCTCAGCTGAGCAGCAGAGGTACCATCCCTGTGGACACAGCACATGGGGCTCCATGTGCCCTTGCCAAGGGTTTGGGTCCTCCTAAGCCCACATGATGCTGATTCTTTTTTTTTTTTGACAGAGTTTCAGTCCATGATGGTGCTCTAAGATAAGACTCAGAGAGCGTTTCCACTTGAGAGAAGCCCAGCCAGAACTCTTCCACTCTCTGCCCTGCTCCTGCCAAGGCCTCCTCATTGCTCAGAAAACAGGCAAGGCCCTGTGCTTTTGCCAAGATCTCCCAGCACCTGGATCTGGACCTATGCCAGGCACAGCTTTCCTCTATTTCTTTGCCTGGGGAAGGGCACCATGCTTCAACACCCAAGAAATACCCAATGCCAAATGACCTGCAGAGAGGGAGCGTGTCCCAGGCACTGGGGCAGAAATGCTGTGTTCCTTGGGCCACCAGCACCTGATGCGGAAAAACACAGCCAGGCCTGGTGGGCTTGGGTCAGGGACTTGGCTTACCTGCTGGTTCCATTCCTATTAGCACATCCGGGGGAAACCAGGATTAATAGACCATGGTCTCAGTCTGGAGGCAGCAGAGCAGGATGGCGAGTGAGGACAGGTCCCTGGCTGGGCAATGCAGCAGCAGTACCACATGCCGGGCTGCAGCCTGCAAAAGGATCTCTTGCTGTTGGAGCTGTACTGTGCCAGTCAGAGAGGAAGAGGGATGAGTGTGGAGCAGGGAGGTTATCTGCCATGAGGCAGAGCCATTGGGAGCCTGGCGGGGCTGGTAGCACAGCACCAGTGCAAGGAAGAGAGCAAGAGCTGTGCACAAAGTTGCCACGCTCATCCAGGGGGGATCCAGTGGCTTCCCAGAGCAGCACTGCCAGCCAGTCAAAAGGGACACGTGGCCAGTGGATAAGAGGCTTTGACCTGGGCATCGCTACCTGGCACAGAGCACAAGCCTGGTTGCTGTCAGGGCCAACAGGGGTCTTTGCACAATTTAGACCACAGAAAACCCCAAACCAACCCCTAAGTGGCTTTTGCTGCCTTCTCCTCTCCTGCTTCCTCTCCTGGGAAGAGCTGTGGAGAGACACTGGTGGCCTCACTGGGGGTGAAGCAGGGACCACACAGCCAGGAAGGAGAAGGACCATCATTAGAAGAGGGTAAATAATCATCCTCAGAACAAGCAGAGCATAAGACAAGAGAAGAGGCAACAGAAACTGCTGGAAACAGACTGGAGAATAAACCACAACTCTATTGGTCCTATCTGAACCCAAGGAAAAGGAAGGAAATCAAAGCAGTGTGAGCACGAACCCAGGAGCTCCCTGGCACCAGGCAAAGAGCAGAGCTTGTGAAGTGCCAGCAGGCAGAAAGTTTCATTCACAACCCTGAAGGATGGCAGCACTAACAGCAATGCTGCCACCAGAGAAGGGCTCCTGCACAGTCTGACAGATAGGAATCTCACCATCAGGAGACAGACACACACGTGAGGCTGGGGACTACCTCCAGCACTGTAGCAGAGGTGGAAATCCCAGGGAGAAGCTGACTAGGGAGATGCTGGAGGAGCAAACTGTGCCTAAAGAGAAAAATTACCACTGACCATGGCTCTGGCACTATCCTGGAATCCAGTTTGGGGAAGAAGGAGATGACACTTGGTGGAAACAAGAGGGAGGAAGAAGGAGAGGGAAGTGGAGTGGATACAGAGGGAGGGAGCTTCCTTGCCCCATTGCAAGGGCAAGTGCTGCTCTCAAGGATCCTCAGGAGGCCTCCTGCCATGCCAGATTTATGCAGCTGCAGAGCCTTGTTCAGTGCTAGCTCCTGTTAGGAATGGAGAGGAAGCCTGAGCCCAGAGGGGAAAGATGGGGCAGGAGATATTGCCCATCTGCAAGCTCCAAAAAACCACCAGACACAGCTTTTACAGAGAGAGAGAGAGAGCTGACACCTTCCTGTACCCAAAGCACCGAGTCCGAGAGGTGCTGCTTCTCCCTCCCACCCCTCGGGGGGTGGCACTGACAGGGTGCAGAAGCCCCTGGGGATGGAGCAGCCCTCTCTGCAGTGCATCTTGCTGGGGCTTCAAGCTGTAGCAGCCTCCTCAAGGGTTAAGGTCTGCCCAGCAACATGCAGTGCCTCCCCACCCCTAGCACCACACACAGGTGCCGCAGGGACTGAGCCCTTCTGCTCGGCCAAGTCAGGATAACACAATGAAACCTCTCCTGGGAGCTGGGGGAGCCAGAGCAGAGCTCCCAGCCCAGTGACTTACCCCTTCTCCCTGTGATGCCCCTCGTCCTGGCACGGATCACCTCCGCACACCTTTCCCAGGTGCCTGGCTTGCAGATGGCGATGCTGACAATAGCCTGCGGCTGGGAAGGGGGGTTTACAGGGTCTGCAGGCAGATCCCACTATGCAACAGCCACCTGTGTAAAGCTTTCCCCCACGTCCAACCCCCTCTCCGCCAACCTCCCCTCCACGCTCCGCTGCCCCTCTTCCCAGGAAAGCGCAGTCAAAGAATGAAACGAAAGAATGAAAAGCAGCTTAAAATCCGGCAGGACAATCGGGCAGCTCTCCAAGGCCGGCAGCACCCCCTGCCCACCCAGCCCAGCAGGTTCAAACCTCTGCGATACAGCCCAGCTCCAGTGTTCGACCGGGAGCCCAGGAAACCCGCAGCAGGCAGGACAGGGAAATCCCATGCAGCAGCCGCTTACGGGGCGGACAGCCCAGGTTGAGGACAGACCTTTGTCTCTGCCTGCCTGTCTCGCTCGCTCGCTGCCGGAGGAGGAAGAGGGGGGCGGTGGGGGACAGCGAGCAAAGATAACACCCCTAGGAGGGATGTCACAGCCACGTTAATCACTTGGAATTCCAGCCAGCGCGCCGCAAATATGGGCAGCAAATGGAGATGCTCAAAGCTCTAAAATAATTGGATCCTTTCACAAGAGCCGAGCCCAGAATCCAGCACAGGAATTC
>VXBI01009424.1:64342-76352 GCA_013397375.1 Toxostoma redivivum
AGCACAGGAATTCAGTCCCCGCTGGAAGTCGAGAGATCAAATACACGGAGAGGCAGGCGCAGCACAAGCAATCCTCAGCCACCGCGGTATCCAGCTCTATAGCCTTTGGCGCTGCTTTAATCTCAGGTGCCTTCCCAGCGGGAGCGAGGGAGGACCACAGCGGAGAGCCCGGGTGCCCAGCTGAGGACCGGCCCCTTCCCATACAACTTACTCGACTTGTGGCAAGGTGCAGAAGCGCTGCCAATGCAAAAGAGGGTTTTGTGAGGGAGACCGGCTGCCTCGAAGCCTTACTCCTCCGGAGGAACAGTCCATGGGCAGGAGACCCCTGAAGATGCTGTTTGGCCTTTGCTGCCCTGCAGGGAAGATGCCTGGCCCGGCAGGATTCCCAGCCCGCATCACATTCCCGGCGAGACACACACGCGGCACATGTAGGCTCCTGCTCGGCGCCTCCACGGCAATGAAAAGGCACAGAGGCTTCTGCCAGAAAACAAAGAGGCAGCGGCAGAGCTGGGGGTGGGGAAAACTCTCCGCTGCCCAAGAGGATCCCTGCAGAGGCTGCAGGATGCTGCTAGGCTCCACCGCAGATATTCATCCCCATTGGCCCGAGCTGGCACCCACTTGCCCGGCACGGGGAACCGAGGGTGGGCAGCCCCCCTTCCCCTTCCTGAGGCAGCGACGGGTGAGAAGTGCTGGAGGACATGAGCCAGGCCCAGGACAACAGCTGTCCACAAGCAGCAAATTCCTCTGTGCTGCTCGACATCATAAAAAGCTGTGTCCTTTCCCCTTGGGGTAGCTGCTGCACAGGGGAAGCTGCACCACCACACCTGCGAGCCCTGGCGAGCCCCATGGCCTTGGGCTTGGGGCAGCACAGTGGCCTCAGCAGTCACCTTGTGGCAAGAAAGAATGTCAAAGCAAGCCCCTGGCCACCTAGGCACAGAGACATGTCAGCCAGCTCCCTTCCTTCCTGTCCCTCTCCAGGGCTGGTGGCCCGAGGGACAGGCCATGGGGACCTCAGCCATGGATGAGCCCGCAGACTGGCTGTTCCAGTCCAGAGCTTGGTGCCAGCTGAAACCAATGGAAAATTTTCCACCGTGTGATTACCAAGTCACATGCCTGTGCAGCCAGTCACAGAATGGCTTTGAGAAGGCAAGTGGATCTAGCCAAGGGCAGGGACCACTTCTGGTCTGTGTTTCTGTGACACCCGAGGTCTTTGGCCATGACTAGGGCACCAGTGCACTGCCATATTTCAAGTTCAATAAGCATGTTTGTTGAAGAAAGGCATTGTCCAGACCCAATCTGCATGAGGCTCTCACCATTCTAAATGATCTACAAATTTTAGCAACAAGAGTCCCTTTTTATCTGGGACTGATCTCCCAAGAAGAGGAGTAACACCCGATGGTGTCCGCATCAGAAGCCCTGCAAACTGTTTATTAACCTGTTTAACTCAACTCCAGTGGTAAGACAATCACTTACAGTAATTCCCCTCCTGTCAGCTCCCTGTCCTGGGCTGTGCACCATGGGAAGCATGATCTAGGTGTGCAGCCTGGACAGCCCAGCCCCTTTTCCAGCACTGCTAGCTTGGTACAGAAACAGTCTCTGACAGGGAGCTCTGGTAGTGGGGTGATTGTTTTGCAAGCTGGGAGAAGATAGCAGGGAAATCAGCAGGTGATGGCAGCCCGGTTGCTCCCAGCTCTCCTCTCNTATCCAAAGCCTCCTTACCAAGCCAGCTCCTTTTGCACACTGATGCACTCTAGCCATTCACACTGCCCCTTCCCCACATACTTCAGATGGCAGCTGGGCTGCCCAAGTGTGCTCCTCTTCATTCCCACCCCATCCTCAACCACTATTAGACCCTGTCCTGCTTCCATGAATCCCCAAGGCAAGCCCCTAGCTCTTATCTGTGCTCTGTTGCCTCCTGATTGCTGCAGTTCATAACTTATCCCAGGCTCCTCTCATTCCCCACTGCCACACACCCACAGCCCCACCAGCCAAACCTCCTTGCACACAACTCCCCTGATGAGTCCCTGACACCCAACAGACCCACAGCACCATCACCTTTCCTTACCTCCCCAAACAGTCACCAGGCACTCAGGGCAATGGAGAAAGTCTCATGGATGCTGAATTGCTCTGACCAGCTCCAGGTGTCAAAGCTACACATTTGAAGAGGGAGTAGTAGGCTTGCAGTGCGGAGGGCAGCAAGGATTGTGCACTGCAGCATTTGCCCCGTGGGAACCGCCCCTCCCCATTGCAAGCCCGCTTGCAATACACTTCCTTTTACTGTAAGAGCCCTCCAAGGGAGGTGCTTCAGCACAGGCACTCGGGCCTCCTGCTTGGTTACCAAGCTGCAGCCTGCAGATAAGGCTGCAGCAGCTGTGGGGACATTCAGCATCTTGTCCACTCCCTACTGGACATGTAGGTGGCACAGGGGGAGGAGATACCACACACACACACAGAGCTATGCACACCCACCCAACTCACCAACTCAGCTGCGATTTAGAAGGGTTCAAGTCTAGCACAGGCCAGAGTGATGACTTGCTGGGCAGGTATTTGGGCCATAAAGGTGAGGCTTTGTCCATCTTTGATTTTAAAAAGATGGACACAGTCAGGTCTACTGCAGGGAAGTTGTATTTCCGCCATGAATTCAATGTCCTGCATCTTGTCATAGAGAAGGAAAACCTCCTTCCTGTTAGATTGAAGGTGAAAGACCCTGTTGGATTTGAAAAAGGGTGATACAACTGTTATCCAAACATTCACATGTTGCCCACAATGAAGACAAACACTGCCCTAAGAAGGAAAATATGGGGATAAGAGGGATTGTAGGCATATCCATGTGAAAGGCAGCAGGAGACACGGTTCAGCTCCTATTACACCCCCTGAAACTGCAGACCTGGTCCACACAGAGTGAACCACCCGTGGGGCTCCACAGACAGCAGAGGCAACTAAGTCAAAAACATCTTCAACCTTGTGGTTGATCCATGCCCTGAGGACAGATGTCCCTCTAGACCTGGCTGTCCTAGGGAGATAGAGCCTATGTCTGACCTAAGAGCTCTCCATGGCCTACCAGAAACCAGCTTATCCCCTGCCACACAGCCCTTGCTCCTGCAGCTGGGAACAGACCTCAGGGACCTCTTGGCCCAAACCACCAGATCTTGCTGCTCCCAATGTGCAGGGGGTGCTGTAACAGGGATATCCAAGTAAAGCCAGCATGCCCAGAGCAGTATACAGTTATGTGTGGACTGCCAAGGAAGGGAAAGCAGAGCGCACAGGGCGATGGCAGCCCAGTGTCAACAAGCCCGAGGGAAAGGCTGAAAAGGAGCAACTTCAGAAGGGATCTAGGGACTAATAAAGTTTATGAGAATGTTCTAGACCTTGAAAACCCACATGAAGGGAGCCTGGACATCCACCCAGCCTCTGCCAGATGAGAAAGTAGATGTAGCTACTGCTATGGTCAGCTTAACCCAGGCACCAAGGCTATGAGCAGACCCCTTTGCTCTGGTTCATTACACTTGCAGACAGGATGGGCGAAACACTGTAAACACCCTCTGAATACTTACACATCAGACACCAGGTCAAGGCTCAGAAACACAATAAATCACAGAGTGAAGTTGTTCCTGAAGACAAGGCTCATAAGACTGCCAGCAGCCAACCTTGCAGGACAGGATCATGAAAAGAGCAGCCATGAGAATAAAAGGCTGGCAAAGAAACAGAAAATACTGGGAGCAAATAATTCTTTTCAGACAGTCCTTTGGGCTCATCTCAGCATCCATCTGCTGAGCATGGTCAAGCAGCTGGAACTTTTAAAAAAGCTACCAATTACTTCCCTTCCAATCCCCACTATCTCTGGGACAGGCACCATGGGGAAGATAAACTTTCCATCTGGAGGACTGGAGGCCAGCATCCTCACGAACCTTCCAAAAACACCAGCACCCCCTACACATCACAGCTCTGTGCTTCCAGCAGAGCAAGGAGGATGCTTTATATCCTGTGTTTCACTGCCCACTGGCTTCTTGTGCTCATGTGGGAAGGAAACTTACAGAGAGATGGGTATTCTGGCTAAGAGAGGCTGGGGCAAGTGAATGAGCTGAGCAATGCTCTCAAGGCAGTGCCTCTGTCTCCCACCACTGTTAATACCATACACATGAGTCCAAGTGAGAAGGGGACAGACAGAACAAGACCCCAAGCCCTCCATGTACCTCCAAGCTGTCAATCCAATAGTCCATGAGATGTGGCACTGCCAAGCAACCTGAGAGCGGCAGAACTGAGAAACAACAGCAGGAAGGGACCTCAGAGGGTTTGGGTCCAATTGTGCTAACAGCAGGGCCAAGTTCAAACAAACTGCTCGGGGTTTGCCCATGCCAGGGGCTTGAACTCACCAAGTGTGGAAACTGTCTCCCTTCTCTGGGCCCTACTCCAGATCTAACTGCCTTGCAGGGAAATATTTTTCCTAATATCTAATTGGAATTTCCCTCATGTGCCATTGCTTCTCATCCTGCCCCTGGGCACTTCCCAAGAGAGCCAAGCTGCAGCTTCACTGCAAACTCACAGTTTGCAGCAGCAGTGAGAGCCCCCTCACTGCCTTCCCTCCCCCAGGCTGCACAAGCCCACCACTCTCAGCCTCTAGCCACTGCAGCACACAGGAAGACAGAGCTCCAGCTCATCTCTGGAGACTTTTGGAGCCTGCTGGGCTTCATCCTGCCCAGCAAGGGTGCCACCAGTTAGGACGGGAGGTACCTGTACTTGCATACCTTGGGGATGTTGAAAAAAGAGACTCATCTCAACCTGAGATCAGCAGGAGCTGCTTTTGTTCAAGAATCTAATCCTTGCTCTGGTTGGTAGCAATACCAGTGCCTGCTGCAACACACCTACTTTATTTCAAGACAGAATTCCCAAGTACCTGCTCCAAGAAGTTTTGCCCTAGACACAGAGAGCTTTGATTGTGCTGCTGTAGCTCTGATACCAAGGCTGCCGCCACGATGCCCCTGAAGGACCGGTCTGCAGGAGTGATGAGCAGTTCAACTCAGCAGAGACAAGCTGTGCTGGATGGAAATCCAGCAGTCCAGAGCAAGTCCCTCGACGAGGAAAGCAGCCATATGTGACCTTTGCAATACCTTCAAGGGTCTGCAGCAGAGCCCAAGTCACACAAGGGGTTTTGGAGCCAACAACCACCCATGTCCCCAAACATCCAGTGTATTATCTGCACCCCAGCTCTTCCTCCATACTATCTTCACTCAACCCAGAGCTATTTGTTTATCATTCTCTGCCCCAGCAAGTATTTTCCCATCCTGCATCTGCACTCTCAGGCAATTGGGCAGGATCTGACCAGTACAGAGACCTGCTCAGCTTGCCTAGAGCTGGCTGGACACCCCACTGCCTGTGTGGGGATGAAGATCCACCTGATTCACTGGAGGCAGGCATACCTGGTCTCTGCACTGCTCCCTTGCAGTGCTCCTCTTTGGGAAAGACTCAGCCCCAAAGATGCCCCAAGCCTTTCCAGGAGAGCAACATACCCACAGCTGGAGCTCAGCATGTAGATAAGATCCTGGCCTGTTCCAAAGGCACAGGCATTGCCTCCACCTGCTAAGTCCTATAGCTTTCCCAGCTCTCCTCTGGCACCCTCAGCCCATCTCCCAGGCACTCAGCATGAGCTGCCAGACCCTTGGGCTCCCTTAAAGCCCTGTCCCACACACACACCTGCCTTCTGCTTCCCACTGACTCATTCTGCTGTGATTCAGCCCCTCCCACAAAATGGGCAATGACACAGACTCTGCAAGGCAGCAAGCTGGGCAGGGAGCCTGGCCAGGCCATGCCAGAGCCCTCACCCCCTGCAGCACCCAGAGGGGCAGGGGTGACACCACTGGCTCAAGTCCATTTTGGGGAGAAGGGGCAGAGGCAGGCTGGGAGTGCTGCCAAGATAAGGAGCCATGCTAGGGGAGGCCTTCCTCCAGGTTCTGAGGCTGCCTTCCAGGCAAACCCAATCCTTTATCAGCCCAACCCTGCTGGCTGTGGGAGGGTTACCCAGCACTGCCACAGCTCAGATCCACAGGCAAGATGTCTGCCAAGCTGCCTTTGGGTACAGCCAAACATGCCCCCCCAGGCTATGCCTCTTCCTGGTTTTACTCTCCAAGGTGGACAGATTTCTGAGAGACAAAAAATTACTTCTTCTAAGTATGGCTACGGTAGCTGGCATCAGCTAATGCTACTCTGCATGCAGGGCCCATAGGCTTGGCCAGTTCCTGAGTGTGGACAGTGCAAGTCATGCACATGATCTGGGTACACACAGATCCTCTGCAGGCTGCTCCTCTGACTGGCAATTCCTTAATGTTTGGGGCTGAGGCTCAAACAGGCTTTGCCCCACATGCTTTCCCTCCCTTCTTTTCCACAATCCAGCCTGTTCCCAAGCCACACACACTGCCTCCACCTGGTAAGCCCTTCTGAGGGCTGTCCAGGTAACCTGTCTCCTCAGAGAGACCAGAGCACACAGAGGTGACAAGAGGAAGATGGCACTGTGCAGCTGTGCCAAGTCCAGCAAGAGCTGTGGCACACACAGAGGCTCTGCACATCCATCTGTGTCTGAGCACAGGAGAGCTATGTTGTGAGCATGAGATGCTGCTCCCTGCAGCACACCCAGTCACAGACCTGCATCTCTGACTGTCAGAACTAGAGGATCCATTTCCCAGCAACTACAACAGAAAATTACTGGCACATACAGGCTCCTCTCTCACTCCTTCCTGTCCACATCACATGGGTCAGAGTCATGCTGACAAGGGGCTCTGGTCCCTTCCACCCAGCAGCACTTGGCCAGCTGCAGCATTTTGCCTGCAGCCGCACACAGGATATTTGGGACAAGTACACTGCAGGAGAACAAGTCAATCAAGCATTATGTCTTCAGCAGGGTCACGCAGCCCCAGCTTACACAGAAAGCCCTGACACCCAGGAGTTAAGGCCAAAGTAAATTGTATTTTGGCCAGGGAGTGAGGGACAACACTTTGGCCTGGCATGTCACATATTAATAGGCACAAAGAATGATTTTCTGCCAAAGCTTATGATTGTATGCCAGAACTGCTGCTTCTCCCTAGACTTTTAAATTTTTGATCCTCATTATGTATACACAGAGCCTTTTCTCTTTTCTCAGGACAACAAGATACAAGTTTTTGTCCCATGGCATCCTTATGGGCTCCTGCAGCTTCCCCTGCACAGCCTCCCTCCTCTCATCAGGATGCTTCAGTACTTCAGGTCCCATCTAGGGAAGAAGGGGGGAGATCCACAGTGCTCACCATGTGTTAGCAGGGCCAACACCATGGTCACAGTGTCACTAAAGTCACAGCAACTGGGCAAGGTCCTGAATAAAACTCAGCAGCTGTAGTATCCTTTTAGAGAACTGCCTGGAAAATTATTCCAGGCCCGAGCCTTTCAGCTCTGTTCTCTGAACCATTTCTCAGGGTGATAAACTGTTTTTCAGCTGAAGGCCAAGAAGCCTTTCCCAGGAAAGATTAATTGGTAAAAACACCGAGGAATTAATAATAAAGATAAAGACACCTGTTTGCTGTTAACAGACCCTGGGAATGGGGTGTCTTCTCTCTGGACCAATCATCTTTATTCTGTTCTCATTGTTGCAAGTCGTGCTACTTAAGCAGTGAGTTTTCTGAATAAACTTTGTCTTCTCGCCTTCTCTTTCATCTCGAGAATGACCGTGTGACTGTGTCTCTTTACTCCGCCGCAACTAAAGGGTTAACACCCTAACACCGCAGTCACAAGCAGCCACCAGCAGGACAGACCCAGCAATTTAAATTCACATGCTTAAATCAGCCTACCATCACTGAAAAGATGGGCTTGTCTACAAACTGTGGGAGCCTCAGAGAGAGCAGCAACAAATCTATGAACTCTTGGACATGGTCAGCTCCCTGGCATAGCCCCCGAGCACAGGGGAAGCTGAGGGACTGCCCTACATCCAGTTAAGCATCTGGGGACTGATCCAATTTGAGCCAGACTGAATGACTTTTGAGCCAGACTTTCCTGCCACACACTCCTTTGTGACTAACAGAGGGGTAACATCCCATCTGCAACACCTCTCTCTAGCTGGGATGGGAGAAGGAGCAGAGCAGAGAAGCTAAGCTGTTCTTGATTCTGACATCTTTCCTATACCAAGGGGAACTCTTGCAAGTGCCTCATGTTCCCTTTCGGCAGTCCAGGCGGCTGAAAAGAGTGGCAGAGTGTTCACCCAAAATACAGAGAGTAGACCCTGCTGCCTTCAAACAGCACATTCCAGGTCAGCCACCTGGGAACTACCAGCAAAGAGGAACCCACCTTTACACTCACATTTACATTTGTTAGGGGCAAGTTTCTGCAGCACAGGTGATGCCAAAGGACAGGGTGAGAAGAAAGGATTTGGAGCAACAACAGATGAAGGAATTCAGCCCTTCTCAAAGTCAATGCTAAGCAGCAAGTCCATGAAGTTGATGCTTCTGCTGGGGCTGTTCTGGATTATTGGGACACACAGACACACAGAGAATGACCCTAAGAACAGGCTGGCTACCAAGGTGAACAGATGTTTTGGTTTCTGAGAGCTCCAAAACAAGCACCCTTTCTCATGCAGCTCTGTGCTCCCACAGTCCTGCCTTTCTAGTGCTTAAAAAATGTAGAGAAGCCTCTAGGCTGCTAACTTAGGTAGTTGCTGCAGAGAACCTCATGAGATATTCCCTGGAACCAGCTTTCATCTCCTAGGCAGAGCCCAAACAGTCCTTTGCTCCAAAAATCATATCTGAAATCATCAGATCCTACATAAAGATCAGAAGTAGAATTACTTTAAATAAAAGATCTGATGGGGAAGCACGTCTGTGCCAGTGAATGAAGATGAATGGCCAAATGCCTGCTAAGCTGGCACTTAAAACCTTGAAGTTTTAAGGACTAAACCACCTTTTTTTATACATGTCTTGGGTGCATTGGCTTAATGGCTCCTGCCATCCAAATCTCAAGATGGAAACTACCTGTGTCTACTTTTCATCTTGCTGCAGGAAGGGAAACAGAGGTTTCTGCCATCCATCCCTCCCCTAGCTTCTTTTGCTGGATCTTCTGCTGCTGTGCCCCATGGGGCATCCTGAGCAGACAACATTAAGAAGACGGGCTTGGAAACCAGACAGAATTGGGTTTTCCTGCTCAGCTACACATGAAAAATCCAGTTTTAGCTCAGGTGGGTATGAAACTTCCTCTTCTGTCAAGGCAAAATGTGTCTGTAGGCACCAGAGATTCTCCTTTTCTGCATTTTGGAAAGATCCTCTCTTATGGGCACTACCTTTTACCCTCTGCTGCCTTCACCAGCCCTAAGCAGGCTGGAGAGGCCCAAGTTTAGGGTACACTAGAGGTGCTGCTAATTCAGGTGCCATGTGTGGGGGCAGCTGTAAATGCAATAGGGGAAAGGAGGTGGAGCAAAACCAAACCACCCAAAAATCCCAGGAAGAAAGTACCCAGCCTTGTTTTCAGTCATTATTTACCCCAGGATACAGTTCCAGTTTTTACCTGATTTTAAAACTTTCCACTAAGTTGCTCTGACTGACTTTCACAATTTCTTTTCTCTCTGCCCCACTTCCAGCAGGGACCTCAAAGGCTGCTGCCTCCCAGCAAAAGGGTCTCCATGACCTTTGTAATTCAACACACTGGGAAAGGCTCAATCAATTCCCTCTATTCCTAGGCCAGCACAGACCTTAAAAGCCCTCTTTGTTCCTGTTACAAACCCTATCCCACAACCATAGCTTAACCCTTAGGGCACTGCCTCAAATGAAGAGTTTCATAGAAGGAAGGCGGTTTGCAGCATCCACAGGAAGCTGGACCTACCCTCCACTTACAAAAGAGCTGTACTGACAATCTGCTGGTGGCTGAAGGAAGCATCAGATACACACAACAGTGTGGGAGGGATGTCTCTGGCCATGCTCATCATCATTACAAACTACTGTGCTTCACACTGCTGTAGCAACATGGGCAGGGTTTGGCCTTACATCTCTTTATAATCTCCTGGTTTTGCTCTGCCTGCCCTCAGTTCAGCAGGTTTATTACAAAACATGCTCCACACATGCAGATTTGGGGTTACAGAGAGAATAGCGATGAGGAAGGAAACAACTTGGACTGGGCAATCCCATTGTCAGTCTTGCAAGGACTCCTCTGCTCCTGCCCCCAGGTAGAGCCACTGCTCCACGACCAGGAGCAAATCAGAGCCAGAGAGGGATGCCAGGCTGTTACTACATAGTCTGCATGCTGATTCTTGTCTTGTCTGAGATAAGCTCAGACCCACATCCTGACCAGCAGCCCAAAGCCACAAGCTGGGGAAGCAGTGCCAAGGGACTGTGCATAATTATACACCCTGAACATGGGAATGCAGAGGACATGGAAGGTACAGCCAGGTCTCACTTCCTAGCACAATCCCTGGCACAGGAAAAGGCAGTATGGAGCAAGGGCTGCCAAAAATGCTAGCTCTGCAGCTGGAATAGAGCTGCCCAACATCCTGAAACACCAGTTCCATAGCAGAGTACAGTGGTACAGAGCCAGCTTGTACCACTGGACCCCAAAATACCACGCCAGCAGACAGCATGGGGTAAGGCCACCTTGCAGAACCCTCAAATGCCATTTCCTACAGCTGCTGTAACTTTCCCTCTGTCCCTTTCTGGCCCTGCTCCACCCCTTTCCTTCTCCTCAGGCTTCAGGGAAACTGAGTCACAGCATGCTGACCCTGCCCTGAGGAAGGAGCGTGGGTGGACAGCCCCCAGCTCCTGGCACAGCATGGGGAGTAGAGTGGGAGTGGTACCGAGACCTCTGAGAAACCCAGAGATGAGGAGAGATTAAAAGGTACCCACATATTCCATATCAAGCAGCTTTCCCAATTGTGCATCTCCTCTGTTCCCACCTGTCTCAAAGCAGAAGTTGGCCCCAATCTGCTGCTGGCCATATGGACTGCACCCAGCTCTGCTGAGCAACACAAACTGACCCATGTGATCTCTGCCACCTGAGGGGACTAGGACATGCAGTAACTTAGCATAGCCCAGAAAAAAAAAAACCAACAAAACCAACAAACTTAAATTAAAGACCCAGATAGAGAATTATAAATCAGAAGAGTGCCATAAGTCTCAAAAGACTGGTAGGGGACTGGATGCTTCACTGAAAACAAGTCATGGCATTCTTGACCTTAAAAGATTCATGTGTTTGAGTAAAGACTTGATACTCTGGTCCAGCTATAGGAGCTGGTAAGTTTCCAGGTACTGACCTCAGGCTCTCTGTTTTTATCATACACCTACAGAAACCCTTTTGAGGACCTGCTAACCAGTAAAGCTTCCCAGGACCAGGGCCACAGCATAACCCTTTAAAATCCCTATAAAATTATTTTTAAATAATTTAAAATTNGCAGTAACAGACCACCGCTCAT
The DNA here is from genome assembly GCA_013397375.1 of Toxostoma redivivum. Lineage (NCBI taxonomy): Eukaryota > Metazoa > Chordata > Aves > Passeriformes > Mimidae > Toxostoma > Toxostoma redivivum. The sequence continues at coordinate 75,750 of VXBI01009424.1, forward strand.
CTATCTGCCTTGCAGACAGGTAAGTTAAAAATTTGTTCATTCAGACTCTTTATTGTTATTAAAGTTATGGTTTCTTGAGTATGTTTCTCAAGACTGCAGTGAGGTTAGGAGCCCAGCATTGCTCAGTTCAGCTGGGACAAAGAATAGGAAAACCGAATTCAAGCTGCAAAAACTGCACAGCTTTTACACACTGCTCATCTGTAAGTCTCCTGGCATCTTTTCCCAGGCTTCTGTCTTCTTGATTGCCTCGCTCCACCTTCCTGGGGACTCTCTGAAAACTGACCCTTTCACCCCTCCCCAGGGAAGTGTGTTAAGGTGGTATTTGCTGTTATTGTCATGCAAAGCCTAACATTATTGCAATACCCTTGCCCCAGCTCTATCTCCCAGGACAACATAATACTAGATGAAATTCATTATCCCCTATCACTTTATGGTACTATCTTTTCATTTCTCTGTTAACACACAACAGAGACATATCGAGTTTCAGGACAGCTCACTCGAAAGGAAATTCTCTCTTGCCTTATAGGGATTTGCACAAATGATACCTCTTTTTTCAGTACCAAAAAAAGCCCAAACCACCACCAAAAATTAATTTAAAAATCA
>VXBI01009424.1:77477-89632 GCA_013397375.1 Toxostoma redivivum
AAAGAAAGAAAGAAAGAAAGAAAGAAAGAAAGAAAGAAAGAAAGAAAGAAAGAAAGAAAGAAAGAAAAGAAAAGAAAGAAAACCTGCACTCCAAAAATAGCACTTGAAGGTTCACTTAAGGACAGAATTTGCCTTTTCTCTCCAGACCACCACTTTGGTCAGACCTTTCCCAGGCTCTGGAGGGCAGCACTCTCACTGCTGCTGCTCAAACAGCTTCATCAGCAATGTCTGGAGTCCTGTAGCAAGGAAGCTTGAAGGGTGAGGTGCCTGTTCCTTACCAAAAGTGCCCAGTACACGAACACAGGCATTTCCTGGTAAACTGTTCCTCCTTGCTTCCAGCCTCTGCTACAGGGGTGGCCTCTGATAGCAGCCTTCCTCCGGAAACATCACCACGTTTTGCTCAGTTACTCCAACACTGTCACATTGTAGGGAAACAGAATTAAACAGCTGAAATATGTAATAAATCATTCCTACTGAGCTGCCAGGGAGATTGCTGCACAGAAGAAAGAGAAGAGCTGTAAGTCTATTTCCTCAACAAATCTAAGCCACAAAACAGCCTTTGGTTACAGAGAACAGGCACAGCAGCAAGAGGAGCACTTTCAGGGTGGCAGACTGATGCCACCAATTTTTCTGTTCTCTCTCTCCAGATTTATCACATGGCCAGAACAGATCATTGCAAATACCTTAAGATCCCAGACTGTCAGCCTAGGAAAGAGGTCAGCAGATCAGATCTAGATGAAAAGCCTGAGAATATTCTAGTTCTTCAAAAACAGCTTATATTTTTAGCTCTTGCTGCTGTTTAAAGATGAATTGAAAGCAAAGCTCAGACTCCCTACTTGATGCCATAACTGCTTTATTTTGTTGGCAGCCACAGCAGAGAGGATCTTGAGAATTACGCCCTTTGTCCACTGCTGGCCCAGCTATGCTAATCTCATCAGCAATGCAAACGCTGGTATAGAAAGGGCTGAGTGGCAGTGCTAGCCTGACAGCTCCAGCAGCGCTGACTGGCAATAAGCAAACCCTGGTGCATGGCATCCAGGCATTTTCTCCCGGCCTGAGTGGAGCTAAGAGTTGGCTCTTGCAAGCAGTTCTTCATGCATCTTCCAGACAACTTGTGCAGCACAGTTGGACTCAGCTCCCTTCTCACAATTTAGGGTATGCAGACAGAAACACCCATAGAGTTGAAGTTTCCACTTGGTCCCACTGGTCTATCACCTCTCTGCTGAAATTCCCACCACTCTTCCCACAGCAGCAGCATTCACATTGGTCCTCCTGTCCCATGGGGCACTGTCCAATTTTTCAGAGTGACACTGCTCAGAATGGTGTCCCCACCTGATTACAAGTAGGCATGCATGTCCTGGACTTGCTTGAGGTAATGGCAGAGGCAAAACAAAGCAGCACATAACCCATACAGTACTCTCCCAGCTTCAACACCACGGCTCAGCCAGAAGGAAATCTCTCTTGGCTGCCTCTCCCTAAATGTTTATTCCAGCACTGCCTATCTTAACTCCTCCCCACATTGGCAGCAGAGTATATGACCCCACTATCTTTGGGCTTTTTTGGTCCTTTGTGCTTAAAAAAGAGGGGGCAGCACTTCAAGGATGACATGGTTGTAACTCATGGGGACAAAGTGCCCATGAGACTGAGCCTTGGGCAGCGATCTTGGCAGGCAAGGTGTTTTACAAATGATAAAAGAGAAGACATTCTCTCCCCTAGAAAATGGCAATTCCCACCCCAACACACACATATGGCCCAGAGCTTCATCTGCTGGGCTCTGCATCACTCCATGATATTTCAAAGCACATCTTAGGGCCTCGGTCTAGAGGAAAGATGAGAAACCACTGGCGTGAAAGTGGGGTCAGAGGGAACTACAGTGTGGTTCAATGGACTTTTTACCATGCTTTGCCACCACTTGCACCCATAATATAATGTAACACCAGCTCTTGCACCAAGTGCTGAAGGTCACATATATGGAAGGCAGTGCTCAAACTGCTGACCCAAAACTGCCTTCAGTGTCAGGTACCAGCGTCCCAGATTCCTCCATGGGAAGGAAGCTCCAGCCCTCAGTGCAGAGCAAGCTGTTCCCCTCTGAAAGCGGAAGGAACCTGTTGGAAGAGGGAGGAAGGAGACTGTTGTCTGCCACGGGCGGCTTTCCCAGAGCCTCCACGTTCCAGCTTCCAGCTCCTTGTTTGCTCTCCCTTGGGAACACCAGGGTCTGGAGTCCAGGGAACATTGTGCAAACAAGTCTAAACTATAGGGGAGTTTTAAGATGACTGAAACTGCAGAACTGGACAGAACTGGGCAGTCTGTAGAGATCTTACAGTAATCCTACATCACAGGACACTAGAGCATATTGGAAAAGGTGAAATGGTTTTCAGTGCAATACACGAGGCCTTGTACTCTGGAAAGGAGGGGGTCACAGCTCAGGCAAGGATGATGACATTTGTGAATGCAGAGCTATTTGGGTAACTCACAGACAGGCATCCTTTCCCATCTGTTTTTAACTGAACACCCTAGTCCCAGAGAGACTCTGGTCACAGGCACTAGAGCAGCGTGTGCCAACCCATGGCATGCCCAGACAACTAACATCCATATATCTCCAGGAGCATTGTTCCTGTCTCACTTTGGGCTGGGCACAGAGCTGTGGCAGGGCGTTGTAGCTCGCTGCCAGCAGTGACCTTTGAGAGGTGTAATGAGAGAGGTTTACAGCTCACACAGCCATCCATGTTGACATGAGCAAGCTGTGCTTGCTGCCAGCAGGTCCTTTTCCCTGGCATACATCCAGGCCTTTAGGCATATCATGGATGACAGGCCAGGTCTCAGTCACACTCACATTATGGCCAGGCTGGAGATGGCTTCCTGACCCATTCCCTCTGCTACTGAGCGCATGATTTCCCCTTCACCAACAGGAGCCAGCTCTCTTACCAGTATCTGGTAAGGGGTCTACCCAAAGGCAGCTTCAAAAATGTTTAACTTCTCCTTTACCTGCCCCACAGGATGGTCTCAGAGGGATCACGAGAGTGTCTGCCCTCCCCCAGAGAACAGATACCCTGGAGCAAGGAAACTGGCTGTGCAAGGTGGACAGAACAGCACAGCATAGGGCCAGGCATCCTGGGAAGGTGCAGCCATGGCTGGAGCCACTTAGGTTGATTAACTGAGGATAAGCAAGGGCAGCAGAATGACTCGCTTTCTTCCATGGTACAGTGAGAGGGGTCAAGAGACTGGTTTGTTCCTGGCTGGGCCTGCTCTGCAACTCAGGGCTTCAAACTAAACAGGTTTGTAAACAGGAGCTGCCTCCCCACACCCCAGCAAGGGGTGAAAGAGGGGAGAAGATGGACAAAACACCCCTGCCCACTCTGGCTGCTGCCAGAGGAGAACAGTTCCAGATGCCAGATTGTCAGGCAGGAGTCCAGGGGTGCCAAGCCCATGGCACAGCTGAGCTGAGGGCTGTGGCACCTTGCACATTTGCCCAACTGCTCTTCTGCCTTGTCAGTGATGCTGCCAGTGGCAAGTTGCCATAGCAATACCCTTCAGCATGCTGTCCTATCTCCCTATCTCTGTTTTCCCTTGCTTGTCCTCTCCCTGCTACCCCACATACAAAACACCCAGAAGCCTCAACATACTCCTAAAATGCAGCACCTTCGCTGAGGAAGGAAAGGGGGCAGAGGTGGATGCCCACTCCCACAAGCCCTCATCCCTGCTCACCTCAGGGGCAAGGACCCCACTCTGGACCTAACTGAACTGCACCCCACCTTGTCTATTCTCAAGGCAAGGCACAGGAGAGCCACACTGACAGATTTGGGGAATAGAAGCCTTTTTAACTGCATCTCCTTCGTGCTGTGGCAGGCAGGGGTGCTTCAACATCCTCACCTGTCCCACAGGGCCTGCTCCATGGGGGTGACATGCAGCCCCTGTCCAGTCCAGCCCAGCACAGCTGCCTGTAGGTCAGAAAGCCCCAAGAGCTCTTTCTACATTGCAGTAGCACCAGATCCGAAAAGAATGGGGGGGGTCTCGGACTCTTCTTGCTGCATCCTGGCAGGCACTTCCTAAGCCTCTGCTCTCCAGCTCCAGACTGCACTGCTGCACCAAACCCCACTGTAGCTTGAATTGGAGACAGGATCCTGCTTTGTTTCTTGCCCTAAAAACTCTTTCCTACCATTGCTACATGCCACTAAACAGTTACCCAGCCTCGGTGGTAAGCAGAGCTCCTCTCCATTTCACCTCTCCCACACAGACACAAGTCACAAGGGGAAGACAAAGGACCCTCTTGAACTACACTCAGGAGTGGTACCTGTCAATATCATTCAATGTGAAAATTCAACAACTTTGCTGACAAACAAAAAAAAAAACTTCTAAAAGCTCTGCTTCTCTCTCTGTTCTGCCCTTTCCCACAACCAGTTACATCACTTGAAGGTTATAGAGAAGCTAGCAAAGCCTCAGTCCTGATCCAGGATGAGTCATGGAGCTCCGGAGGCCATGCAACTTCCTTCTGATACCATCAACCATGCCTTACACGGCTAAAAATAAAGATGGGCCAAAACTGCAGAGCCACATCTTGCCTCAACACGAAACTTAGCAATGCTCAGCACTGCTGAAAAATTACCTGAGCAGGTGGAAACCAAAAAGTGCAGGGAAGCCAAAAGTCTTGGGTGTACTAAGAAGGGAGAGGCCAGGAGGCCTCACCCTGTGCCATGCTGGAGGGCTGGGGGATGGTTGAGGCAGATGGCAAGTAGCCATCCAATCATATAGAGATAGCCAGAGCCAGGATCTCATCTCACTCAGCTGTGGGCTTTGGAGTATTTCCACATCTAGAGGTTTTGTGGAAGACTTTTTTTGGCAATGCATGCTCCCATTAGAGACAACAGGAATCAACTGCTGCAAACAGGAAGGATGCTGCAATTTTTTGGCAGGAAAACATTGGAAAGCTGCAGCCTGCTTCCCACCAGGCAATGTGTGGGCATCTGCAAAGCAAGGTCCAAGGGATGTTCAGAGCTAAAGGTTAAAAAACGGAGTCACAGATACAGCTGATATAGCTTAGATGTTGAGGTAAGTGAGGAATTCAAAGTTCTTCCTAATCCCTGGGACACTGTGCCCAAGCAAAACCTTCACACATGAGGATACAGGATTCTCACACAGATCTTGGCAGGAAGTCGTAGGATTGCACACAAATAGGAGCTCAGAGGGACACCAGCAATGCTCAGAAACCTAAAATAGCCTCAGCAGATGATCCTCTGCTCCATTCTTGAGAGCAGCAAGAACTGAACAAGGATCCAGCTGTCCCAACGCTCCCATGAACAGGATCTTTGAATGCCCGACCTATTTGCAACAGCGATGGTAGGGCAAATAGGGGATTCCTTGCATAACTCCAGTGCCAATATCCATCCACAAGGAGCCCAGAGCCCCACTTCTGAAGAAGGCAGCATTTTCTTGTGGTTTTCAGTGGAAAGACGATCTAGTGCTACATCAGCTGGTCAGACTGTGGGGCAAGGCTGCCCCACACACAGCAGCCTACACACCAAGAGAAGGCTGAAGGATGTTAGGCTGACTGCTTTCTGTTGAAGATATAAACTCCACTTTGCCCATTTGTAGTTTTCCCAGAACAGGGTTCCATCCCATTCCCAAGAGAGGCACTGCAATTCTGTCCATGAGTCTGCAAGTTGCATCAGTTTCCAGACTAACGCCAGCTGCACTAAACTGAACCAAAATTGCTAATTCAATCTAAATATAAACTCACTGATATCACCTGGGTAAGGTGGTATACAAATCAGAGAATAGGTTCATGCTGTGGCCAAGCAACAGGAAAAGTTGCTGCTTTACACAGAAATGGGAGATTTGCTGTCCATTAAGATATTAAGCTAATTGGATAGCAAGGAGAAGTGGGAGAAAAGTGGATCCAATACTGTGCCAGAGGGGTGTGAGGCACTGGCACAGGTTGCTCAGAGAAGCTGTGGATGTCCCATCCCTGAGAGTGTTCAAGGACAGGTTGGACAGGGCCCTGAGCAACCTGGTCTAGTGTGTGGCTCCTCTGACCCACGGCAGGAGGGCTGGAATGTGATCTTTACAGTCCCTTCCAAACCAAGCCTTTCTACAATTCTGTGCTGAGCCCTGTGTTAAAATGCCCCTTGTTAAAAGGCAGGGGAGCCCTGAGAGGATGCTGTGAACTTTTAGTGGACTGGGATTTACAAGCAGCTCCAACAGAACTGAGAGCAAACCTTTTCTCTGATCTTTGCCACATCTCTCATCACTAAGAGAGATATAAAATCCCATCATGGAACAGTTATTATTGGTGCCACAGCCCAGCTGGATAAAGGGGCTGCTCTGCTGTCACTGCATTGTATGATTGGCAATCTGCAGCACAGAGCACTGGCATGAGCAAAGGACTTCTTCTTTCCTTCCTTTCAACTTCACAGGTAAATCTATCCCTGCCTCACCCACTGTGGATACCACTTCAGCATCAGGATGAAGGATGAGATGGCCTGAGGCCGAGTTTCCAGCTGCCTCTGGACTGGTCCCAACTTCTCTGGCAGACACTTCAGAGGAAGAACTGCAGAGCCTGGGCAGCCACACATCCCTATACTCCGTCTTCCCCATATAATCTTTCATGGCCAAATCACACCTGAGCTCTGGGGTGAGAGAAGGGTTCAGCCTGCCCTGCCATAGCCACAGTCCTTCCAGGTGAGAGCACACCGTGAAGGTGGGGCAAGCACTGCTGGATTCTAGGCAGGCACACAAGCATCCATGGACAGGGCAGGAAGCACACAGCCATCTCAGGCTGCTTCAGGCTGGTTACCTCAGAGCAGGTAATATTTCTTGCCATTGGCAATACAAAAACTGCTTGTCCTCCTGAAACACTTCCTCTGAGCCTCACACACAAAACCCAAATGCTTTTAATAGAGAGAACACAAATACATCTGCCACAAGCTCTGGGTAAAGTCTCAGGTTCAGGTGGAAAACAGCAGGGACCTGCAGCTAGGAAAATGCTCCCAGTTCAATTCTGCTGGCATGCAGAAGGACGAGTGGCAAACAGCACAGACTGCAAGTTCCCAAGGGTTTAGAACACACCACCCTTGAGCTCCTGACAACTGTGTGCAGGGTTCAATGGTCTTAGCAGCACTGGTTCCACACATCCCGGTTCTCTTTGCCATACTGACAGCCAGGTGGAGTGCAGGAGCACCCAAAACCCCTTGGCTGTGGGAGAACATCACCTGGGTGACATCTGCTTTACAGATTTATCCCTGTGAGCCAAGGGAAGAAGAGCACAGAGATCTCTGTTTCTTCACACAGCCCTCATGAGGGAAGGGAAATCAGTGATGTTTGAAAGTTGCTAACCTTAGTGTAGGGCTGAAGCAGATAGAGAGGGCAGCTCTCAGCTGTCAGCCCTCTCAGTGTGGCCTTGAGGTTGCTTGTTCTGGCTGTCTTGGGTCACCTGGAAAGACAAGTCCACATGCACAGGTTCAGCTGGAACACTGGGTAGCCAGTAACTGCTCATCCAAGCCAAGTGAGTTAGTGGCCCATGCACACAAGCGAGAGACCTCAAGCACCCCACCAGCTCAAAGATCCTACAACATCTTTTACCAGTGCTGAGGCTGCCCCTCCATCTGCAGCCCTGACTCCCTCCCTCCTGGTTCCTGCTACCCCCAGTTCCCTGCACAACTCCAGCTGGTTTCTCTAGAGAGAGCTGCTAAGGTCACATTCACAATCTCCCTTCCCAGATTTTGGTGGGAAATAAAGGCCTTTCTGTGCCTTTGGCTTTGTTCTTGTCCACCCACGCAGCTGTAGGCTTCTCCACCACACAGGCTTTGCTGTACTCGAGTGGGTGCGCTGGCATATGGTTTATCTGCAAGAACCGATCTGCCTGTGGTCTGCCTGCAAAGTCACCCCATGGAGACACAGAGCCAGGGCAGGGAGGGACAAACTCCACTTCTGGAGAGACACCCCTCCCAACAACCCAAACAGACCAAGACAAATCCAACGCCGCAGCGTTGCCCAGGCTACAGAGAAGGAAGAAAACGACAATTGCTTAATAGAAATCTCCGAGAAGCCTGCCAACACCATCACAAAGATGTTGTTTAAGTCTCCTCCCCAGGCTCCCAGTGCTTTAATTGCAGACCACTGGAGATAACACTTTGTGGGGGCTAGGTCCTCGTGCCTAGCAGGTCCTGAAAACCAGGACAGTACCAGCCTGCCCAGGATCAAGTCTGAACTTGCCCTGGCTGCAGGCATGATGGGCAAAAACTGCTATGAGGCAGTTCCTGCTTCCCATCCTGACCATCCACACAGCCAACCACCCTGCAGCACCATCACAGCACAGCCCAGCTGTGACCAGAGCTGCCATGTCAGGGAGCAGAGCACAGTGGGCAAACAGGCTACCAGTGCCCCAGAAGCACAGCCTTCACTTCATGCTGCAGGGAAGCATGGCCACACTACCCTACTGGGGCTTCAGCCCTTAAAACAGTCCCGAGGGCATCCAGAAAGTTAGTGCTTACTGATACCTGCACTGGCATCCCAGGAGAAGTCCCACCTGGAAACTGTACGAGCTAGGCACAAGGGCTATTGTTTTGGAGACCTTATAAGTAGAACAAACCCCAGTAAATGCAGCATGTGTATATGTAAATATACATATATTGAAAACCCTCCAAGTCCCTGTTCCAGCACACTGTCTTCCAGAGAAGGCTCAAAAGGTGCTAAGCCTGAGCAGTGACAAGAATTGCTTTGGACATGGCTGAAGTACTGCCACCCACATACTGCAGCAGCACAGGAAGCAATGGCAATGTATCTGACAGGGATGGGTTGAAAACACTACCCAGGAAGAATGCAATTACCTCAAATGGACCGAGGCCAGGAGATCTGGATTACCACCTCAGCTCTTGCATAAAGGGCTTTGCATCTTTGTTCACTTCCAACAACAAGAGTCTCAGAGTTGACATCAGCCCTGGCCCAGGACATGGATTCATTACTAAAAAGCACTTCCAGCTGAATCACTAACTTCCCATTTTGCAGCACACAGGACTCCTTTGAAGGTTTACCATCCAAGTATTGTTCTACCATCATACTGCTTAGCTGCAGGGTTGTCCAGGCCACAGGCAAGTATGACTGCAAACCACTGGCCAGTCCTGAAAAAGCTCTCTGAAATGCAGAGCATGTGAGCCCAGCTGCTCTTCATTCAGGATTCAGAACCAGCTGAAGATGCAGATGGAAACAGGGGGAAAACATGTTAACTGGCAGCTGGGCATTCACAGGCCAAGCAAGGGAGACTGTGAAAGAGAGGGGCAAAGCCAAAGGGAGGATGAACAGAGACACTTCCCTGTCAAAGAAAGTAATTTTCAAAGCAGGCCTCAAACTTTGTGAGACCAAGTTCTCTGGAGGTTATATTCACCTCACAAGCAAAAGCAAAATGAAATAGCAAAGGAACTGAGCTGGTCAGAAAACAGGCTCCAGGGAGCAGAGGTGCCAGGCATTGCATACAGAAGGAAGGATCAGAAACACAGTAACATGGCATTACCAGGACACAGAGACCCATACAGCTACCTGAAGCAAGGGGTCCCTGGGAATTATGTGACGTGGAAAGACATCAGGCAAAAGACTCTCACAGAAGACTCTCACTAAGTAACCTGCTACAAACCATCTGCCAGCATAAAAGTATCTCCTTTCCAGGATTTCTCCCATGCTGCCCTTCACACCTGTCCTGTTTCAAACCCGACTCATTAATTCCTCCAGCTACCAAAGCCTCTGATAATTTGATTACAGCTCCATTGACAGCATGCTGAGGACACCACTTTTCTAACCATATGGCTTCACTTTCTCCTTTCTCATCTGTGGTCACATACCTACGAACAACAGGTTTTCTTGTTCTGCATCAGGAAGTGTCCAGGCCCCCAGGCATGGCGCATTTCCACACAGCACACGATGGTGCCAACCAGATCTAGCAGAGGACGAACACGGGCAGGCCCAGAGCAGTACGAACATGTAAAGGACTTGGGAAGAGCCAAGAGTCTTTGACCTTGAAGACCCAGATCAATAACCATCTCCTTCAATCACCCTCAGACTCAGAGAGCAAAGTTTGGGTATCTCTGGCCTCTGCTACTCAGCACAGTCATGCAGAAATGTGCCAGGGCAAGCAAACTGTAGCAGACAGCAGAGGAAGGAGGAAGACCAGGGGCAAAGATGTGCTTCTCTTCCCCCAAAGGTCCCTTGAACATAGGGAGGGAACTTCCTCCTCCTGCTCTGCACGCTCAGAGAGAAGAGAGTAGGGGGGTTGAGAAAGCACCAGCAAAGGGAGAGTGTAGGGGCTGTGCCCTTCATCCAGTTTGGAGTAAGCCAACAGGAGTGAAAGAGCAACTCTACCAGTAAAATTTAAATTATCTATAATTCTCTAAAGGCCACTTCTGGAGAGGGCAGACATGAAAAATAGAGCATGGAGAGCTGCTCTGCACAACCTGCTGCAAAAGCAGGGAAGCAAGAGAGCTCCTTAGCGAGCCATGCCTCTGAATAGCAGAGTTCCCAAAGTGCAGAGTGACCCCACCAGTTTTCCTTCTTTCAGTGGATAAGAAACCTCACACATGGGGAACAAAACCAAGGCAGGCGAGTAGCACAGCTGAAACTACCCCAGCACTACTCCAACTGTGGCTGGGCCTTGGTCCACAAGCCCAGCTCACCAAGGGCCACAGCTGTACAGCTGTGATGACAGCAGGGCTCTGCTGTCCTGATCACCCCAGGCCCCACTGGAGTCAGCAGGAATCCAGTGTTACAACTAAACAGGAGCAGGGGCTGGAGGTCAGCCCAGGGCAAGTGTTGACTCCCTGGCAACAAACACTGCGGCAGCAGTGTCCCTCAGAAACAATCCTGTCCAAACCCCTCAGCCCTGCCAACTCCCACCAGAGCCTGCCCTAGGGCAGGGACTGCATGCTGGGACACGCAGAGATCCCATCAGGGCCCCGCCACTCACTCACTCACGCTGAGACCCGCACCATGGGAATTGCTGCTGTGAAACAAGGCCCTGACGAGGCTTTGCAGGATGACTTCATTCTCCCAATCCTCAGTCTAAAGCCCAGCCCTGCCAAAAGTAACTCCAGCACTATCACATTGGGAGTTTTCTCCTGTGTCACCTGCCGGACCTTGTTCACCTCCTCGTGTTACCAAGCTTGCCAAGACACTGCTTTGTGTCAGGGTTCAAGCCTGCTACACTGTCCACAATTTCCCAACTTCCCCTCTTTGCTGATGCCAACAGACACGATTCAGGGAGAGGGCAGGTCTGTAAGCAGATCTCTGCTTGTCTGATGTTTTACAAAAGGCAATGAGTGGAAATGACTTTTAAAATTTAAATTTAGAGCACAACGTTCCTCTACCAAACACTTTCCACAGCAGCTGCAAATTCCAACTCCTTCTTTCAGAGAAAAACAATAAAAGGAGTGTGGAAATCCCGGAGGTAAGTGTCAGTCCCTCGTACTGATGGACCATGTTCACGGGCGGGTTGTGAGCAAGCCCACCTCCCCAGAACCCACCACGCAGCCATTCCCTCTGCCTTCCCTAACAGGCCACCTCTCCAAACATGACACCCGGGCTGCCGAGCGCACGCCGCCTGCGTGATTCCTGTACAAAACCCTTGAAAAGCTCGCTAGGTTGGCAGCTGCTGATTTCGGGTGGGTGACTGTCCCCGACGGGCCCTTCCGCCCGCGGCTGGCTGTCACCAGAGGGCGGCGGATGCCGGGGTTCACATCCGCCCCGGCGCCCACCCCGCAGCCCCACGCCGGGGCCTGGGAAGGGACCCCCGGGGCAGGTGCCGCCCGAGCCGCGCCCCCCGCGCCCCCGGGGGACCTGGCCTCACCGCCGCGGGCCGTCCCGGGGGACAACCCACCGCGTCCCAGCTGGGCTGGAGCTGATGCCCGCGGGAGGAAGGAGGAGGAGGAGGCCCCACCGTGCGGGCAGAGCCGCGGACAGGCTGTCCCTGCCCATGTCACAGCGCAGAGGACGTGGCCCTGGTGGGCGAGACCAGGGCCAGCGCAGCCTCCCTGAGCTGCGGGGAAATGGGGAGCCAGGATCAGGGACACCCCGCAGCACAGCCTGCACCCCGCTCCGGTCCATCCCGCCTCCTCCACACCTGCCTCTGCCAGACACAGCCCTCCCGAAGCCTCAGCTCCCCTGGGCAGCCCGCCACC
>VXBI01009424.1:90096-194289 GCA_013397375.1 Toxostoma redivivum
CGGGACCGCCAATCCCCGACCCTGGGGGCGAGGGGGAGCCCTGGGCCCGCGGCGGGGCTGGGATATGGCCCCACGGGCGGGACATGTCCGACCCACGGGCACGGCCCCACGGGCACAGCGTGTCCCACCCGCGGGCGGGACACGTCCCACCCACGGGCACAGCCCCACGGGTACAGCATGTCCCACCCACGGGCACAGCGTGTCCCACCCACGGGCAGGGCCCCACGAGAACGGTGGGTCCCACCCCACGAGCACAGTACGGCCCACGGAGACGACATGTCCCACCCACGGGCGCGGCCCCACGATGGGTCCCCCGCCACCGGGCAGCCTTCTCATCCCTAACGCATCCCACCCCATAGGTGTCCCCGGCTCCACGGCGTGTCGCAGCCCGCATACACACCCACGGGCACAGCATGTCGCAGCCCCACAGTCACCCTTCACCCAGCCCCACGCGTGCTCTCCCTGGTCCCATGGGTATGTATGGCCTCCCCCAGGTGAGATCCCGCGGGGTGCCATGTCCTGAGTGGGGTCACCCAGGTGTTCCCCACTGCCCCGGTGGTGCCGGTGCCCCGCAGGCCGGGTCTGCTACCCACCCACACTGCCGGGCTGGGAGCGAGCGATGCCGGCCTGCGCCAGAGCCCACCGTGGGTGCCCCCCGGGATGTGACTGCTCAGAGATGCCGAAACACTCAGCAGCCACGGGGCACCTGGGCACTGCCACCCGCCTGTGGGGACACCAGCAGGACTCCCTGCCCCGAAGGGAGCAGCCCACAGCTCACCAGCCTGACCACGAGCCATTCGAGTTGGGGAAGACATGCCTTGACTTCACCACTTTTGGGTGAAGCTTGGTAAAGATCAGTCTCCCAACTGACTCACCTCGCTCCTCAGAGAGCTGCAGCTGCAACACCACTCTAAAAATAGTGGGGACCAGTATCGTCAAATGATAAATATAACCAAGATCTCGTCTTCTGGCTGTGTTAGCACACAGTGAGCTGGATGTGAACCTGCAGAGCACCAGCTGCCGAGTCCCAGTGCTCCCCTCGCCTTGCTGCTGGGGCATTATTTTCGGTAGTGCTGTCATGGATAAAGCTGTGCTCATGCTGGCTGGGAATAGCCGTGAGCAGGACAGACGGTCCCCTGACAGCCTGCCCTGCACGTGCCTCTCTGCAGGGAGAAATGGCAGCTCAGTGTCCTGTGGACAGCTATGTGGCCACGAAGCAGCTGCCAGCACAGGACCTCATCTCCTTCCTGGGGCCTCAGATGGCAACTCTAGGAGCTTTCTTGCTAAATAACCCCTATCTGTCCCCAGATTCAGCTTGTGGGCCACTAAAGGGTATTTACTGTATGGAACATTTTAATTTCTGAGTGCAATGACAGGAACATGCAATCCTCCAGTGTGCCTGGTGACTAAGGAGCTGCTGCCTCAAATTCAAGTGAGCAGATGCTGGTGTCATGAAGAGCCCAGGAAGCTCAGTTTCCCCACACACCTGCTTGTCCTTCACAGTGCAGGTTCCCTACAGACTTCCAGGGCAAAATTTAGCATTTCTGCCTTTTGACCTTGGATGTCATCTCTGCTGAGCTGGCAAGAAGCTCTGGAGTCCAACCAGAAAGGCAGCAGAGGCCATGGAAACCAAGGGTGGGCTGAAAAAGGCTCAGTCCTCACCACACAGCCGCTTCCACAGGCTGTGTTTTCCAGTGTGAACCGGCTGAAATGAGTTCACAGTTAAAAAATGGTTAATGAACCTTTATTGGCCTGAACAGGAACTCAACTGGAACAACTTCAGTCAAAGCTGAACCCACTGTGGAGCTGAATCAAAAAAACTTGCTGGTTCAGCTCCTTGGCTGGGGAGAAACATGGACTCCTTTGTCCTTGACAAGAATAATACATATCTGTTTATTGTGTGGGCAGTGAAAGATTAATAATATCCCAAGTTATTTACCTCCTGCTTTTGAGTTCTGAGGGTTTGTGAGTGATGTCGCTGCTGAGCACACTGTCCCTTAGCAACCTCCCCTGATTTTTGAAACGTTCTCGCTCCAGAAGCAGGATTAAGAAGCAGGACGTAAAAGTCCCTTTTAGCAGTCTGATGGGGTGAGGCTGCTCCCATTGCTCTTCCCATGAGGCAGAACCTCAACCACAGCCATTTGATGGGCACAGTAACACAAGCTGTGGTGGTTCGGAGAGTATCTGGAAAAACTTCCAGAGGCTTGGGAGGGTTGGGATGTGGCAGATTTACTGCACAAGCTTGTACTACTTCTTTGCAGAGGGCAGCCTACCCTAGGCCTTGCCAGGAGTAGGCTTAATCTATTCCTTACACACCCTGGGGGCTTGAAAAGGGCTTTACAAGGATTGGTGAAGGCAAACGAGGGGTTTGAGCACAATAGACATGGCTCTGCACCACAGCTGGCCGCTTCCCAGAAACTCACCTGCCGGGAGGGCTGGGGAGAAGGGTGTTTCTAGAGGAAGATGAGGTGTCCTGAGCAGCACATGGTGGAATGACGTCCTTCCGTCTTGAGCCTTTCTGCCTGCAGGGCTTCCCTTTGAAGGGTGCCCTGGTGAGGTGACTGAGTGGTGGTGAGTTCATCCCTGGGTTAGCTCCCTCCTGGAGCTGCCAGAGCTGCCCCAACCTGCCTGGCGGCGGGCTGGGGCTGTTCAGCCTGTTTGCTAGGCTGGCTGCTCCCACCGGAAAGGCCGTCAGGTGCCAAGCTCCAGGATGCTGAGGAGCTGACACAAGCAAGGCTCCTGCCCCAGTTTTAATTTAATGTAATGGTTTTCATCATGGAAGAGTGACATCCCCATGCACACAGTCATTTTATTGGTGTGGGCAGGTTACACAATCACAAAAGTGCCTTTGAGAAGTACATGGATCATCCTCCAGAGCTGATGGGCAGGATGTGCCTCCACAGGGGTGATGCTACCCTGCATCACCTTTATGCTCCCTGTGCCAGCAGGCTGTGCTGCGGTATGCACGCCTGATCCAAGTCCATGGGTAGGTAAAGCAATAAAGGACCCATGTGCAGAAGCGAGTCTGGAAAGACCTGGTGTCCTGCCAGGGAGAGATTGTAGACAGTTTTAAAAAGACCTTGGAGGAAGCTGGTGGAAATCAGCTGTCACGTTGCTTGGGTGCCCCTGGCAAGGTGCCAGGTTGGGTAGGGTGTGGAGCAGTGGCAAGGCTGGACCAGGCACCGTGTGGTGACTCATGGCCTCATCCCAGCTGGCAGAGGAGCTGGAGAAAGCCCATGGGGCAGGTGTGCTAGAGGAGCATTGGCTGTCACTTCCATGCTTGATGGTGTGTGACCACAAAAAAGCTTGGTTTTTGTATCTCTCACAGCCCCAGTCCTAGGTGTGCAGCACAGACTGTATCTCCTGCAGTGCTGCCCTGGGGGTTTTCATGCTTCTTGTCCTCCC
Organism: Toxostoma redivivum; assembly: GCA_013397375.1. Classification (NCBI taxonomy): domain Eukaryota; kingdom Metazoa; phylum Chordata; class Aves; order Passeriformes; family Mimidae; genus Toxostoma; species Toxostoma redivivum. The sequence goes on from VXBI01009424.1 coordinate 93,502, forward strand.
TGTGTTTCACAACTAGAGGAGACAGAGGCCAAGGCCTGTCCCTCTTTCCCTGAGACTGTCACAAGCAGAGGATGTACTGTAGTGCCCCTTGGTCCTGTGCTGGAGCCAGGGAATGTTCCTGGCAGAGTGTGAATCAGTGCTGCAGGACCTTTTACTCCACCAGAACCCGTTTCCATGATGTGCTTGGTTTACCTGTTTGACCAAAACAGCTGTAAGAAGTGGAGATAGAAATCAAATTTGGAGAGTTTCCTGCTGGAGGAGCCCTACTCCTCTTGGGGATTGGGGTGGCATTCTCTTTTGGTACTGTGGGAATCCCTTCTGGTATAACTCCAAGCAGAGCTTGGGATCACAACAGAGCTGAAGTCATTGCAGTATGCTGACCGAGCCCCAGGGCCCATGGAAGCCTCACCCCAAACTGGGCGTGTCTGACAGAATTTAGAGTCCTGATGGAAAAGGGAGAAGCGAGAACAATGGATCTGATATCACTTTAACAAACGCTGCATGATAGGCTCAGGCAAGGCTCTTTTCCTCCCATACCCACACCATACTGATAGTTCCAGAATTGCATCTCCCATCAGTTGTCTCCCAGTACCTTTGTAGAGGAAGGCAGCATTGTGACCCCCAAGGGACCATGGGAAGCCTTAGGGACCAAGGAACAAAGGCTGGATGATCTGGAGCCTGATGCAGGTCATTAACCAAGTGCTACAGCCACCAGACTTCACAGTTGTTTTGTGTCTGAGACACACATGGGACTTCCCAGAATTAAACAGGGGTCCTGGCTATGTGCAAAACTCAAGAGATCTGTCCTGGAGCTGCTGGCAGACTGTGTTCTGAGGGATGAGGGCTGGTGGCTACAGCTTAGCAGGCTGAGGATGCTTAGCAAGAAGAATTTTTGTGCAGCGCAGGGAAGGGATCTCCAGTTCTGGGGATTTGAATTACAAAGCTATAGCAAATATGATGTGTTGGTTACACCCTGCTTTGAGCAGGATGTCAGGCTGGGGATGTCTCTGCCTGTCCTTCCAGCCTATATCCCGAGCTGGAACAACACCTAGGGACTGCATGTGCCTGTTCAGCACCAGTGAAATAATCCCTGCTCTCTTTCCCTGTTGGAAATGCAGAGCTCCAACTGCTGCCACTTCACCCCTCGGGGTCACTCACTGTCCTGGACAGCTGGACTTCACTTAATGGCTCTCTGCCCTGACCTGCAGCTGGGGAGTTGGGGGACGGGGTGTGGATTTAAGGTGGCATCAGGGACGTGCTCTGAAGAGCATGCTGGTGATCTGGGAGTGCCCTGGGAAGAGAAGTGCCTGGCCCCACCACTGGATGTGTGAATGGGTCCTTCCCTCGTTCCCTTGTTCATGCCTAAGGCTCTCCCTCTATAGCTTCCCTGCAGAAATGTTCCCTTTCTTTCGTGCCTGCCTTGAAAATAAAATAATAAAAAAAAAGGAGAACCTGAAGGAGCCGATAAACTCTGTTTACCCACCCAGATATCATGGGCTCCATGTGCCAGGTGTGATGCATGCCAGGGCTGCCCGAGCTGGGCAGTGACGTTCCAGCCTTTCTGCTGCCCCCCGACCGCCCCGTCAGCCTTCCCCGGTGCCAAGTATGCAAACCGGGGCTGATAGCAGAAGGCAAAGGTCTCCTTGGCGTCACCTTGGAGAGGTGGCAGAGCCTGGGGCCATCCAGCAATGCTTCTCAGCACTGCAGGCTGCACCAGCACCCCAGGCTGCTCGTTCATTGCCTGCATCTACCTTTTGGAATTTTGGCTCGGCATTTGGGGCAGAGCCTTTCTGCTGAGCTCTATGACTCAGAGCACTCGCAGGAATCCTGTACCCCACACAATGCCAGCACTCTGGGGTGCTGCACCTTCTTTTCCAGCTCCCAGGTATTTCCCTGAGGGCTCGGCTGCTGGACGACGGGGCCAAGATCTGCACAGATACGGGAATTTTGAACCCCGAGGTGTGGGTGAAGATGACTTCATGGAGGGACAACAAAATCCTTTGCCTACTCAGCAGAGAGCTACTGAGCTCTATGGGCTTCATCTGGGAGCTGGGATATTCCAAGATATATAGTGAGGGTATACCCCCATTTAGGTCACTGAAAATGTGGGGTGGTGGAAAATCTTTGGATGGATATGGAAACGTTCCATGCCAGGCTTGGTCAGTGGATGCTGCCTGTTGGCACAAGGTGGCAGCCCAGCCCAGCTTATTTTCAGCAGCACCTTTACGGAGGAACCTGGGCCCTGCCATGAGCTGTCCCTGTCCCCCAAATTTAAGGTGTGTGCCCCTCACGGGGTGCTGTCCTCACCCTGCCAGGGGACAGAATTACAGGAGGGACAAGTCCTACTGCATGGGGCAGCCCTGCCCATGGGCACATAGGGCTTGCATTTTGGCTGTCCTGGCTCTGCTGTACCTTCCCTCTGTGAGGGGATGTGGGGACAAAGGACATGCTGGTGGGCAACAGTTTTTCAGCTCCTGGACTAGAGAAGGCTTGGGATGAGGCCACACCAGGTACACAGTTGCTTCCAGATTCTTTTTCCAGGGGTTTTCTGAGCAAGAAGAAGCAATGTAAACATGGGGGAAATTAGCCAGCCCAGCCAAAATGAAAGATGGGTTCTTCTCTGCCCTTGTGGGAGAAAAGGGACACCCTGGAGTTTGTGATAACCAGTCCAAGGTGAGGGTGTTACAATGCATTTAGGGTGTTCATGGACTTCTCACTCTGATGTGCCCATGCACCTCCACTAAAGGGATGGAGAGACTTCTTACAAAGTCTGGATGCTGTGGAGACTCCATTGTTTTGCCACCAGTTCTTATCTCTTGGTGTCCACTATATTTCCATATCCTATTGCTTCCCTCTGAATATGGCAGGTTGGAGGCTGGCTTGTGCCTGAAATTCCTTGTGAATATGTTCAATGACACAGCTGTGAGGAGGCATGGCAGATCCCCATTTCTTCCCTCCATCCATACTTGCCCTGCAGGTGCATTTTTGTAAGAACAAGAAGAGCTGTGAAGTTCCTGACATGAGATTATTCAGGGGATCTCTGCAATGGTGCCTGGCTCAATTTTGGGGTTTATGCATGTCTCTGGAGCAGCCAAAGCTGCTGTTTGTGCATGCATTGCTGGACTGACTCTGTTTTGATGAGCATCCCTTCACATTTTTGTTTGCTCATCTGTAATGAGGACACATGAGAACACTGTTGATGTGACAGACCTTGTTAGAGGCCTTCTCAGAGACCCACTAACATTTTCTTTAGGTTTGCAGTCAACTCTCATGTCAGACCTGTTTATGCCTTGTTTTTGTCATCATCTGAGCCTTGATTTCCTAAAGAGTTGAGCACCCCCAACCCTTCCTATCTTTGGAGGGCCCCACTTTCCAGGTGCTGCACCTTTATCTTATAAACATTTTTTTTAATAGGAGCTGCCCCTAGCTTCTGTAGAAAACTATGGCAAAAATATGCCTCTCTGAGCAGTTGGTCTTCCCTTCTGCACATCTGAAGCTCATCTGCATCCACATTTATAGAGGAAGCCAGGTCATAGGGAGCCCATAAAGCTGCAGGTCAAACCTGAGTAACTGGGTCTAGTGGAAGGTGTTCCTGACCATGGCAGGGGGATTGCAATGAGGTGATCTTTCAGGTCCCTTCTGACTTGATCCATTCTGTGATTTATGGTCTGAAGGAGGGGCTGCCAGGATTATCAGAGTGGGCTGGGCAGCACCAGCAAGCTGCTGGACTTCCAGGGTGCCTGTGAGCATCCAGAAAAACCCTGTCTGAGCACCTACCCATAGACAACTGCTTAGTATACTCAGATGTGCAAACACACCCAGCACCACAGTGTGAGCATCACTGCACTCAGGGGGCAGCACACAGCAGAGGGGACAAACATCCCTGCCCCAAATCACAGCTGCTCATGGCCTATCACCTCTGCTGCACTGGGCTGGGACCTTCCCTAAGGTTTCAGTGTGCTGCATGTAGGCAGGATGGGAGCTGCTGGCTCCAGCTGGTTGGCTGGACAGAGAAATGCCCGCACAGGCTGTTATTTCTGCCTTAGCTTTTCTCACCCAAAGGGACACTTGAGAACAAACTGCTCTCAGACTGTGTCTTTTGAGCTCCCAGTGCCTGGCTCTGCCCCTCATGCCTGTCCTTCATTTCAGTGAATGCACTCAATCCCTCACCAGGCTCTTGGGAGGATTGAGAATTAAATGATGCAAAAATCCCTGCCAGCTGCCTGCGTGGGGCTCTCGGATGAGTCTCACCGGCTCAGCGCGGGCGGGTGCACAAGAAACGAGGTCATGGTCATGGGGGAGGCAGGAGCCATGGCCCCTGGCTCCAAGCACCACGGCTGCCCCCATCCCAGGAGCACCTGCCAGGATGCAGATCCCTGGCACTGTGTTGGACAGTCATAAGGGAAGCCAGGTACTAATTAAAGCCCTCGCACCCATGGACTTTGCATTACACTGTTGAGGATGCTGCAGCCATGCTGGCAGTGACAGCAATGTTTGGGAAGCAGTTTTAGGCTCTCTGAAGAAATTTCTAGACTGGAGGACCTACCTCCATATCTTTCACACTTAGATCTGGAGTAAAAAAGCCCAAATAAAAAGCTCCCCTAGCAGAGCTGGTCTGATTTTATTTCAGAGAAAAAAAAATTACTCCCCATATGTGATGTAGCACTGAATAAACAATAGAGTCACAGAATAAGCTGAGTTGGGACCCACAGAGACCCACAAGAACCATCGAGTCCAGCTCTTGGTCCTGCACAGGACATCCCTAAGAGTCACACTGCATGCCTGAGAGCATTGTCCAAATGCTTCTTGAATTCAGACAGGCTTGGCACTGCGACTATTTCCCTGAGGAGCCTGTACCAGTTCTCAGCCACCCTGTGTGTGAAGAACATTTTCCTGACATCCAACCTAAGCCCCTCCTAACACAAGGCCATTCCTTTGGATCCTGTCACTGGTCACCACATGATGATGATCTCTCATGTGACAGGTCATGTCACTTTATGCCACTAAGTGAGTCCTTTTTTCACCATCCTCAGGCTGTGGAGGACAAAAGGCACATGCAGCATCATTCTCATCAGCAAAGCTTTCCAGTATGAATGCCCAAGGGCCAGGGGAGGAAGAGATCACAGCTCTTTTGTGCCAGGTACAGGTGAACTGCTGTGGAACGCACTTGGCTACTTTTGGGGTGCCCAAAAGGCTGTTCTCTCAAAACATGCTCCACAGGGACAAACTGTTTCCAGGAGCTGGCTTCTTGCCCCAGCAGGGCTGGCTCCTTCTCATCTCTGCTCGCTGCAGCTAGAATAAACACACAGGAAAGCAGAGGGGTACATGTAGCTCTCATAAAAATGTTGCTTGGTGGCCTTGCATCCACTTTAATGCTGAATGGGTGAGGGAAGGAAAGAGGATAATGTTCATGAATTAAAGTTACAGCCCTTTCCTCCTCCACTACTAATCCCTATTCAGATTTAATCAGACAAAAAGTCCTCCTGGTCTGAGCTATTACAGCAACAGCCCACTCCAGAGAGGCTGTGCCTCAGCAGCTGTTGTGCCAGCTCAAAATGAAAGGACAAAAGTGGCTTTGAGAGGTTGTGATCTGAAATACAGCAGCAGGTAGAGACACCACCAAGGGGCATTGAGAAAAATGTCAGCCAATGCCATGTGGATCTATGCCTGATAGCTGAGCTAACCAGCCAGGTTACATTTTGGGAGTGTTGCAAGAGGAGTGTGGAGGGATGCTGAAAACCTCAAAAATGACAGGCAGGCAGTGGAGAACTGGGAGAGCTGGATGAAAAACATAGGAAGTTCACGTGGTTTCTCTTTAGGACTATGTCAGCCAGATGGGTCCAACATTTGGCAGGGAAAAAATCCTTTGCCACATAGTTCAGAATAGCTCAGATGGGAATTTTGAACAGACTCCTTTGTGTGAGGGAAGGGGGAAAGAGTAGTGCTGTTCTGCAGGAAGACTCCGCAAGACCTTGGTCAGGAGGACATGGTTTGAAGTCAACATAGTGGTTATGGCCTGAAAAACTGACAGGATAATAATTCTGTATTCCACCATGGAAGGACTTCATGAATATGAAGAGCTCTGCTCTAGCTGAGTTGAACTTGAAGCCACAGGATGCATCTTTGAGGAGAAAATTGTAGAACATCAAGGTTTGTTTTGGACAAAGAAATCTTCCTCTGGGAAAGAAATAAATCTGTGAGCATTATGCTGTATGAATTGGTGCCCATACACAGAGGTAAAGCATTAGATTCATCTTGTCTGACATTTGCCTTTCTCTGAGCTAAGGTCCTTGGGCTTCCCTAATGGTCAGTGGAGAAAAAGAGGTATTTTCAGGGCATCTAACCTAGTTTGAATACTCTCTTCAGGGTGAAGAGAACTGTTATCAAAAAGTGTTTGCACAGGTTATAAAGAGGGATGCAATAGGAAGACCTCAGAAACACTCAGACTGCAGACACCTGCATTTGCAGAGCTAAATCCTGACCCAGAGGGAATCTCACAGAAGCCTAGGGGCATTCCTGCTCCAAAAGACACTCTGAGAGAATGAGCAATGAGGACACAAAACACTGAATCTGACAGAAAACAGGGTCTCCAGAAGAAAAGTGTGGTCAATTACCCAGAGGTGACAAATCAGAGAGGACAAAGCATCTGCTCACTCTATAACACTGCAGCAGGACAGAGATAGAAAATGTTCTCAGGACATTTGCCAAGGAACAGAGCAGTTCACAAAATCACAGAATTGCAGAATATGCTTAGTTAGAAGGGACCCACAAGGATCATTGAGGCCAACACTCAGCCCTCACAGGACACCCCAGAAGTCATACCATATGCCTGAGAGCACCATCCAAAATTGTACAGGTTTGCACAAACTCAGCATCAGGATAAAGCCAGCTCTCCTGCTTTTGCTTCATGGCCAAGGCGCTGGCATACCCCACAATTGCCAAACAGCAAAAGCTACCTGAGAAGCACTCAAAAATGTAGACATTATGAGGCTGAGAGCATCCAAAGCTGATGGCTTTGGAATAAGGTGCAAGGATGAGTTTTGAGAAACCTCTGTGTGCAGAGGGGAAGTCCTTTGTCTTGGTTTGATTCTGTGAGAGAGCTGCCAGCTCCCAGCTGTGCTGCTTACTTGGCTTTTGGCCAAGACTCCGAAGTGCATCACAGCCCCCCTTTCCTTGCTGTTGGGAGGGGCTCCTGGCTTGGCCAATGGCCCAACACACACCTAAAGCACCAGGAAAGCTCTACCCTTTCTTACAGAAAGATGAACCATGGTACAGATACAGAGACAGCTCCCCTGTCCTCACATTCAGATGTAATTAGTACTAAAACTTAGTGCCTACGGGGTTGGCTTCAGAGCATCCTGCAGTTACATGCTTTAGTCTGTGGAAACTCACTCTCTCAATATGGAATTGGTGAGGCCATAGGGAGAAACTTCCACTAAAAATGACAACAGAACTGGGCAGTTTTCTGGTAAATCCTCAAATTACAAGCAACCCCCTTGGAAAAAGTTAGGTTCAACCTGCAAGACTCCTGGATACCTCCACTCACTCAGACCTCCAGATCCTGCAGGGAAACATGCCCTTTATTGCTGCTTGTTGTCTTAGCAGATCTTTGCACAAATAAACTTGGGCTGCTTGGTAGTTTGATGGGAGACCTCTAGAGAAACTTGTCTGCCTAATGGGAAGGTGTATTTATATAGGGATTCTTTTCTTCTACATCTGTGTTGTCTCTGTAGGGTATCCTAGTGCCAGAATATCAATTGCTTTTTTTGCAGTCAGGCTTGTGATGGATGCTGCCTGCTGCCCTCAGCCTGAGGAACTGGGTTTTTCCCTATGGATGTGTCAGCCAAGGTTTGGCTTTAAGGAGCTTCTGGATGCAGAATACAGCACCAGTGTCACCATATGGGAACAGGAGGTGATAGCTAGCTGGATGAGAGCTGCAGACTGGAGGGGAAGCTGCTGGGTATGGGGAGAGGCACACAAGTGATAAAAATCCTATGATAGAAGCAAATATTGCTTCACCTGATATCTTTGTGAGACATCAGCATTTTTGTATGACGCATATATTCCATGGTAGATAAATGGCTGGCAATTAGGGATAAAAAGGCAGGGAAAAATGATGGTACCTGACAAAATTTCCTGCATTTTGGATGCTGATTTTTCTTAGATTTGTGTGGTTGCAAGTAACCATTTTCCAAGAAGAATTTTCTGTGTTAATGCATGTAGCTCTGAACATGAAAGCAAACAGCATCTGGAAGCAAATTACTTATAACGAGTGCCATTAAGAATTTCAATCTGGAAACCACAAAATGATCCCTAGCACATGTAAATGACTCTGTCAATCTGTTTCTTTCCTACCCCCTAAGCATGACAGTGACATTAAGTTCCTTTTCCTGGTTGGGAGTGCTGCTGCTTACCTCAGCTTTGTGAGCAGGCTTGAATCAGCCTCTCCCCAATGGAGAGATGGCAGGAGAACTCCCCCTACCACAGGCAGTACCCAGGCCACACAGGCAACACTGTCCTAGAGGAAAGCTGTGTAAAGTGAAGCCATTCAGAGAACCACAGAGTCCAGACAACCTAACAGGAACGCCTTGCACCAGATCAGGTTGCTCAGAGCTCCCTCTAACCTGGCCTTGAACACTTCCAGGGATGGTGCGGCATCCATAATTTCTCTAGGCAATCTGTGCCAGGGCCTCACCACCCGCACAGTAAAATATTTCTTTTTAATGTCTAATCTAAACCCACCCTCTTTCAATTTGAAACCATTCCCCTTTGTTCTGTCACTGCATGCCCTTGTAAAAAATACCTCTCCATTGTTCTTGTCAGCTCCCTTAGGGTACTTGAAGGCCTCAGTAAGGTCACCTCTAAACCTTTTCTTTTCCAGGCTGAACAATCCCAGCTCTCTCAGCCTTTTCTCACAGCAGAGATCCTCCATCTCTCTAATCATCTTTGTGTCCCTCCTCTGGGCTCACTCCAGCAGGTCCCTGTCCCTCCTGTGCAGGACCCCAGCTCTGGATGCAGTGCTCCAGGTGGGTCTCAGCAGAGCAGAGCAGAGCAGAGGGGCAGAATCCCCTCCCTGCCCTGCTGCCCACGGGGCTCTGGATGCAGCCCAGGACACATTTGGCTCTCTGGGCTGGGAGTGCCATGGCCAGGGCATGTCCAGCCTCTCACCCACAGCACCCCCAAGTCCTTCTGGGCAGGGCTGCTCTCTGTTCATTCCACAGCCTGTGCTGATTCCCCAAGCTCTGGCAGCATTCAGTCTCCCACTGGCAATGGAAATAGCCTTCATAATGACTAGAAATCCTAAAACCATCAAATAATTTAGAGACAGGCTCCCTAGGGAAGAGTAATGGCATATGCAAACAGTTACCTAATCACAGTCTAATTACCCAACTGGAATTTGGCCAGGATGCTGAGACTAAGAGCAGTACCCTAAGGAAAGGGTTTTAGGGTCTCTGGTGAGTGCACACACTTGGGATCTTGGCTCTGTACACTTAGCATAAATTGCAGAGGGGCAGAAAGCATGGCTAGTTCTGCCAAAAACCACTCTGGTTTAAGCAAATTATATTGCAGGTAGGTTACTTCTTCACAGGCTCATTCTTCTAGAAATTAGACAGCCACCTCTGCCTTCCAGCAGCTCTTAGATACCCCAACAATTAACTGGCAGAGGCAGCTTTTGTTTCAGATGGTGGATGCTGGCTTAACCTTCTGCTGGGTATCCCTGTCATGATCCCATCAAATTATACTGATAGATGTCACTACAGAGAGCATGGCTTCAGTGCCCAGATTTAAGAAACTTCACAGATGGCAAGAGGGAATGGCATCTCAGCAGACTGGGAAAGTTTGTTTCCCATAGGTGATGGGAGGCTAGACCTGAGTAGCTCTCCAGTTTCTCCTACACCACTCTGCTTTCCACTGCAGCACATGACCTTATCTCAATAGAATTACTGCGTTGCTGCCTTTTCCTCCAGGATTGTTTTACTTTTGTGTGTGTCCCTTTCCTCAGTGAGAATCACTAGCTTCTTGTATAAGGCAAGGTCTCACAAACTCAAGCCAGTTAAAGGCATTTCTTGCATCCATGCTCTGACTGTAAGCTCTGAGAGAAGCTTCAGCTGAGCCCTTCTCAGGCAGATGGGAAGAGATGAGGAAGAAGAGGAGCAGGGAGACAAATGACAGCCCCGGAATCAAGCAGGTGCTTTTCAGAGTGGAGATGAGGGTTGAGGATGTTGGTGGCCCCTGCTCTTTTCCTTTGAGTGGGTTCAGATTTGGACAAGTCTCCCAGGTTTTTGAGGGATGGCTGTGGAGTCATGGTGTACCACAGAGGCATTGTAGTGAGACTCAGGGCTGCCCCATTACCCCACAGTTATAATCCAGTGACCAGGGCTGCCTTACCCTTCAGCTTTCACAGCTTCCTGCCAGGGCAAACCATGACTGTGGCAGGATCCTTGCAGACCCCTTATCACTGTGCCAATGTTTAAACACCCTATCTGTCCCAGTCTGTTTCCTTCCAACCTTTGCTGATTTTCCTAAGCAACTTTATGTAACCAGCTGGGCTGGATTTTCATGAGTGTAGGGCAAAGGCTTATTGACCTTGTTTGTTGTTTTATGATAGAAAAGAGAGTTGGAAGAGCAGTATTTTCCTTTCTTTTTTTTCCTTGGCTCTCAGAAGAGGCTCAAAGAATTAATGGAGGTTCTTATTGCAACATAAAATGATAATATCCAGCCCAAGAAACACAAGAAATTTGAGATTGTTACTACAGTTTGGAATTTTACTTTTGTATTTGCATTTTATCAACTTATTTCATTCAAAGATGCGAAATAGTCCCCAAATCATACCCATCCTGTTCACTGTGTTTCTGAAGGGAACATTTCAAGAGGATCCTCTATTTCACTTATTCTTTCAAGACTCACTCTCTCAGACCTGCCATCAGAGATAGAAGGTGAAGTTCAGAAACATGGTAATAAAGAGTTATGGTCCATAAAACAACTTTCAGGCTGTAATGCTGCATGTTTTGTGACTTATCTTCACCTGCAGTTCGCTCTGTTATGAAGGGAACCATGCCCCACAGCTGCCAGGCACACTGTACTGTGGACACAGGTGTGTTAAATCTGAAGAGTCCTTAACTTGTATTTTTTGTTGTTTAAAAAAGGAGTTTGGAAGGAGTAATGGGGGAAAATTACAATATGGAAAGTAAGATTTTTCTTAATTACTTGCTATTGTTTGTCTTACACTGCAGCAATCAGCAGCACAGTGCTAGACATTGCATGGGCATCTAATGAAATGGATAAGCTTCTCTTATCTTTGCATTTAAAATTCTTTTGAAGAGGATTTTTATAAATCCTTGGGAAATAGGGACAAAAAGGGTAGTGAAAATGTGAACTAGAGAGACTCCTGGTGAACTGGGGAGAACAGGACTGCAAAATGTTTGTTTTCTGCACACCCCTTTGAGGAGGCTAGTGGCGAAAAGTGTCCCAACAGGGCTTTTACTCCATTATTGCAGCTCCAGAAGCTTGGAAGAGGGTGGGCCAGCTTGCCTGCCTGCCTGCTTTCCCCTTTTTCTTCAGGTAGCAGGAAGGCATGGTACACATGCACACTGCTTGAACTCCAGCACTACGGAAAAGTTTAGCTGAAAGGTTAAACAGCCTGTTTGCATAGGAAGTGTCAGTCACTTGGCCTCTTCCAGAGGGCTGGTGGCTCTCCGGAACTGTGTGAGGTTGGACTTTCCCTGCTATGTACTTTATTCTTCCAGAAAGTAATTTTACAAGAGCACTATAAAAAATCTCTGAAAAAAAACCATGTTGTACATAAATACAGTTAAATACTCTCCTGTATTTTTTATGGGTCTTACCGAGGCATTTTTTGTTTTAACGTAGAAACCTCTCTTCTGCCCTTGCTGCTCTCAGGTAGCAGGTACACTACGATAAAAAATCATGCCAGAGAGGATAATCTATGTTAACTGCCCCACAGCAAAGCAACAGATATCCAATATTCCTGAGGGGTAACTTTTATGCCTGTGATTCTCTTTCCTGGAGGTTGACTGACTCGGTGGCTTTTGACTGTTGTGTTGGGATGGTGAGGCCAGTCAAGCAGGCAGAAGAACCGTTTGTGGTCTCACAGTACTGCTTCCTCAGAGCCGATTGCTTCTGCTGTGCTTGCCAACAATTTCAACTTTGACAAATAGCTCCTCTTTTATGTCTGACAAATGTTCATCTTCAAAGAATAAAAACTACAAAAGCAAGAGAAAGGCTATTCCCCTAGGCTTCTCTACTGAAGAATAACCTTCTGCACTGCTCAAATATCTGCTAATGTGAACAGAACAATAACTGAAGACACAGCTGTAAGGCAGGAAACAAGCCTAGGTGGGGTAAGGGGGTTTCACATCTTGCCAAGTTACAAGTGGCTCCTCTTGGAAAGGGAAAATACCTGATTTACTTACAATAAAATATTTATTGACTCTCTTTTAAGAGGGAAGCCATGCTCAATTTAGACATTAATTCAGTCAAAGAGGAGTATGGAACAGCATACCTGTTCCTCTAGAATCAGGAGGTGACCATCTCCCAGGACTCCATAGATGTGTGTAGCTGATCTGTGGCACCAAGACCAGGCAATACTGGTTTTATTCTGATGTGACCAGTTGTGCACAATACATGCTTATACTTGAGAAATGCTAATTCAAACTGAAAAGATGCAAAACAGAAATAATTCAGGCAGGAACAGGGATGTCTAGAGTTCTTGGGAAAAAATGCTTTTTTTTAAGTCTAAAAAAGCAAAACTAGAATATGGAGTTTCTGTCTCATGTCTAAATATTAGAAAGATGGAAACACTATTTTAAGTGGAAGGTGAAGCTTGCAGAATGATGAACAACACAAGTATGTTGGGATGATAGTATAGTTCCTGTAAAGTGCCATAGCAAATACCCAAACTGTTTGTAAAGGACACAGAGCTGGGCAAAAGGGGCAGTGTGACTGTAGGAACAGGGGCTCTGATCCCCGGGGTCATCTCAGTCCTGTGACCCATATCACTATTAGACTGCCAGACAGCAAGGTATGTGTTAAGGAGGGGATAGTTAAGCTAAATGCAGCCAAGAATAAATACTTCTCAAAGTACAGTATTTCTGCTGATCAGAATGATCCTTTCAGGGCACCTGAGCATCCTTCAGCTCATGGATATACTAGGACATAAATAGTGTGGATCACCAGGATCCACATCAGGATCAGGGAAGTGATTGTGCCTCTGTATTTGGCACTGGTGACACCTTCTGTCCTGTGTCTAGTTCTGGGCCCCTCAATTCAGGAGGAACATTGAGGTGCTGGAGTGAGTCCAGCTGGAGCTGGGAAAGGGTCTGGAGTCTGAGGAGGAATGGATGGGGGTGTTTAGCCTAGAGAAAAGGAGGCTCAGAGTGACTTTATCTCTCTGATAAGAGTGATATCGCTCTGATAATGACCTGAAAGGAGGGTGTAGCCAGGTGGGGGGCAGTCTCTTCTCCCTACAACCAGGGACAGGATAAGAGGACATAGTCTCAAACTCTTAGAGGTTTAGGTTGGACATTTAGAAGAATTTCTTAACAGAAAAGGAGATTAAACACTGGAATGGGCTCCCCAGGGAGGTGGTAGAGTAACTGTCCTTGGAGGTGTTTAAGGAAAGACAGGAAAGACTGGACATAGCCCTTTGTGTCATGGTCTGGTTGGCACGGTGGTGTTAAGCTCTTAAGCCGCAGGCTGGGCTTGATGATCTCAGAGGTCTTTTCCAACCTAATTGATTTCATGATTCTGTGATTCTGCTTTTTGGGAAAGCAGCAGTAGTGGCACTGTGCACGCTGGCTAGGTGAGAGATCATTGGCAGACAGCATCAGTCCTAGCATGTTTGATTAGATGCCAGGGAATTATCCCTTTTGGAGTCTCTATTTCACACAGACCTTGTGTTGCTGGCTTTGCTGCTCACTGCTTGGACAGACAAAGACCCACACTACATGTGTGTAGCTCTGGGTGTAATCTGCAGTATTATCCTACTCTACTGCTCAAGGACAAACTGCCTCACCATGAAGAAGAAATGCCATTTTTGGGATAGTTGGGATAATTGTATGAGAAATGGGTTCACTTCTATCAACTCTGCCATGAGCAGTTGAAAGACTCTTCTGCAGAGCAGCTGTAATTGAAAGATCAGTTCCCATGGAAGCTGCTCTCATATATAGGGTTTTTCCCTGACATGAAAGGGACCCTCTTGCCTCTCCAGCCTTTTGAACACACTTTTGTAATCTAAAGGCTGGCAGACTTCTTTGTGCAATTTACATGGTTATGCAGTGGCAATGTCCATGCATCTCATCATCCCTAACGTATTTATAATCAGGACACCCTTTGATACCTCTGTCCTTAAAGAATTATCACCACCTCCACTTTGTGGGTGGAGAATTAAGGCACAAAAACTGAAGCCTACCCAAGTGGTCATGCTAAATGGAAAGCTAAAATGGCTGCATAGAGTTCCTCAGCATGCCAAAAGGAAACGCTCAGTACAGGGACTTCAGTTGCACAGTGGTGGCTTGGACAGGACAGCTGGAGGGGCTCTGCTGCAAAAGGCAATTAAAATTAAGCCACTGATTAATGCCTCGAATTGCCAGACCACTGTAACTTCCAAATGTCATCAATCTTTAGGAAAGGACAAGACTGGGACACTGGAAAGAGAATGTTCCAACCTGCAGCCCAAAGTTTGGCTATTTGTTTGGTGGGGGCTGCTGCCCTGTCCACCTTGCTTTCCTACACATGCAGAACTCCTATCCATTCCCCAACCCTTAAATTCTTTTGAACATTTTTTAGTGTTAAAAGCAACATTACAGTTCATGTATAATTAAGAGGATGGCAGACTGCTTCCCTGTACATTTCAGTGCATGTCTGTGGTGTTTTTTAGCTAGTGCACTGACTATAGGATGCAATCCATTACAGACAATGGTGCATTTCAAGATCTTATTCAAATGTGTCCTGTACACGTGCAAAACACCACAGGGTTGTGAAAGAGATCATGTTGTCCCCTAGTGGTTGTGCAACTATTACATTTTGTTAATACAGAAATTGATCAGAAATACCAGTGAAAGCCATTTCAGTAGCCTGTTATTTTAGAGCCAAATCTGAGGGCTGCCTCCCAATATCAGAATATCAATCAACTGCTTAGTCTATATTCAGCACTGAATTCCTGCCAAATGTCATAGGGTAAATTAAAAGCTTTTTTTCCTTATCTTTAGAGCTTAGCCCCAAAACCAGGTCTGAGATGATTTTTTTTTGGTCAGTTGCGTAACAGTAAAAATGGTTTAACAGATCTAAACCTTTTCATTTAAAATAAAGCCCATGTGGATTTGCTACACACTAACTTTCAGCTTGACCCACTCTCTAGTAATAAATACAAAACTCAAAAAATACAGAACAAGAAGAGAAGAAGCAAACACAGTTTATGCAGACTGCAAATATAACTACAGTATTGCTCTCTGAACAGGGAAACTACAGCAAATAGGCAGGTATAAAACAGCTGGCAAGCTGCAGTGACTGGAGTATCAGCCATTTATTACTTTCCCATTCAACAGCAGGTGAACTGAGACCAGTGGCTGGAGTCTGAGTAGCCAGAGAAAATTAACTCTTGCTCTGCAGGGAGTAAAATAATCAACAACTTTTGCTGTTCAGGAAGAGAGATAATCTTATAAAGTATGAAAGTTACTGCAGTGTGCTCGCTGCACTGTGTTTTCCCTCCTTAATTCAGCAGAACTCTCTAATAAAAAAAGTACACTGCTGATGGAGTGTGCTGCCTGTGCTACCAGTACACACTGTCAGCTGCACAATTTAGATCTGGTTTGCTGCAACAGGTTTTAGGGCTTTGCTTCTGGTTAAGCATTTGTGAACCTAGATTTTCCTTTTATGGATTTTTAGAAGCCAACTTGCAAAAATCAATCATATTTAATAGCTTGAGAACAGCACAAAACTTGGGGGGTTCCCCTCTCTTTCTACTCCAGCTTTTCTATCACTAAGCTATTTTTTGTATTTATGACAACAATGTCCAGAGGAAGAACTAGAAACAGTAAAGGAGCAAGAACCAGTGGGAGTGTCACTTCAGCAGGGAAAACATAAGGAAGTTGATTTCAAAGAGGAAGCATGATTTAGAAGAAGGTAACTCTACCTTTCAAAAGTTCTGCAGCAACGAACTTCATCCTTCTTCCAGCCTACCTGAGATGGAAAGGAGAGATGGACAGACACACAAGTACAAATTATTTCTTTTGATTAGAAAAGTCTGGTAAAACATTTGCGTCTAATTAGACCTCAGAACTGCAGGGAAATCATAACATCTGTGATAATTCCAGCAGTCACTGTTACTGTTGGTGGTAAGAGATCTCACCCTAGCTACAAGACACTTACTTAATTGCCATGCTTGCTAATAACACATTACTACAATTTTAAAATGCGTATGACCTCATCTGCCCTTGATGAGATAATTTCCCTATTCTGGTAGCATTTACAAGCTGTGGGTAAGATAGGGACTTGCTGTACCAGGTGCCGTGTGACGCAGTCTGTGACAATTATGGCCTCGAATGTTTTAATTTTTAAATTAGGCCAGGCAGAGCAATGGGGCCCAGTAAAGGGAGGAGGGCAGTCATGATGAGATTGTGGGGTTGTGGCAGAAATTAGTTCATGCACAGTTCAAAGGATTTTGAAGGAAAGGGAAAGGGAAAGGAAAGGAATCAGGACAGCTCAGGGACCCCGGGCACACCTTTTGCTGATGAGGCTATGAAGAAATGCAAAGGAGCAATAGACACCTGAAAAGGCCAGGAATCTGGCACTCTACCCTGAGACACATGGTGCATAAATAATAATGGACTTTACAGTCCATTAACACTAACTTCCCTTCAAGTTAACTGGAAATCCAGTGTAGTGCCCAGCTCACAGGTGGGGCGGGCTTGGATGATGTACTGCCAAAATGCAGAGTCTGGTGTGCTGGAGCTCTTACAATCTGCTGCTGTTGCTAGATGTGAGGAACACACAGAGAAGCAAAGAAGAGCTTTTGAGGAGTTTAGCAGCATTTCAGCAGCACTGAAGCCACTTCTGGGGCAAGAAGAGATTTCCTCCTTGGTTGTCTCAGTGCTGGCACTAGGAGCTCCCTGCACTGACAGTTCCCATTCACACTGCTAAGTGGAAGTGTTCCCAGTCCCTTGAGTCTGCCTTTGGTAACACCCTTAACACACAGTCTGGATGATTGTTTGCAGGAATATAATGGTTTATCCTTACAAGTGGTTCCTCTTGGTATCTCAGAGATATGTATGTTTTTGACACACTGACGCACTTCTGGGCAGCAAACATAAAGGCAGAAAAATCTGCTGTGCAGAAAAATAAATATCCTTTGTCTAGGTGTGAACCTTGGGAAGGTTGGTTGGTCATCGAAACACCTAACTAGGAGTCTTGTGCTTCACACTCTGCAAATTTTGGAATTGTTCTAAATATTAATGGAATAGTAATCACATTGTATGACATTTTGCTGTTGAGTCTCTATTTCAGAAATTATTTGCTGGATCGTCTGTTTGGAATTAGAAGCACATTTTGTAGTGTTATGGCTATTTATAGTTTGGGATGAAGCAGCACTAAAAGCATTAGAGGCAATCAGAGAGAACTGCTAGAACTGGGCTCAAGGAAAACCAGTTCTGGAGGTTCTTTCTGCAACAGGCAGCTGACCTGTGAGTTGCTCAATCATAAGATGAGGATGCAAACTTTGGAGAGGTCTGAGATAGACTAGATAAGCAGAGAGATGGACTGGTTATTACCAACCACACAAACATACCAGGTTCTGGAAACCCTCAGAGCTGGCTGGCCACTGTAGCTGGAAGGGTACTGAGGGAGGGCTCCAGGACACAGTCATCACATCCGCTTGTCCTGCTTTTCCCTAAGTGTTGGCTTATGGCTTTTTCCACGTGGGGGATACAGACGGCTTTTGCTGTGCATCAGTCGAGATTCTTCATCATCAGCTGAGCTCCTTCATCAGCAGAGGAGATGGGGAAAGGCCACAGGAGGAGAGGTTGAGGTCACTTGGCTTGTTTATCCTGGAGGAGACTGAGGGAGACCTCACAGCAGTTCAGGTCTTCCTCGGGAGGGGAAGCAGAAGGGCAGACACTCATCTCTTCTCTCAGGTACCAAGTGACAGGACCTGAGGGAATGGCCTGAAGTTGTGTCTGGGGAGGTTTTGGTTGGATTTTGGGATAAAGTTCTTCCCCCAGAGGGTGGCTGGGTACTGGAACAGGCTCCTCAGGGAAGCACCAAGCCTGACAGAGTTCAAGAAACATTTCAACGATGCTCTCAGGCACATGGTGGGATTTTGGGTTGAGCTATGCAGGGCTAAGAGCTGGACTCGATGATCCCCAAGGGTCCCTTTCAACACATTCCATAATTCTTACGCTAGCAAACCACAACCTATCCGAGCACAGGACAGGTGTGAAACGCTCCAGCGAAGACACATCCAGGGCGTTCCGCCTCCATCGAGCTCCCTCGCCTTTCGGGAGTGAAACAAAAGCCTGGAAAGCAGAGAGGCTGTGCAGCGAAACCCCGCGGCCGAGCACAGCCCGCCCGGCCGGCCGCGGGCTCCCCTGACGCGTCCGTCGTCACTCGGCCCTGCCCCGGCGGGACGGCCCCGCCCCGGCTGAGGCGCCGCCGCCGCCCGGTGTCCGCGGGCCGGCATGAGGAGAGCCGGGGGCGGCTGCCGGGGCCGCCATGTCGCTGCTCTGCGTGCGAGGTGAGCGGGGCGGCGGCGGGGGGACACGCCTGGGCAGGGCTTGGCTTTGTCCTGCGTGAAGTGGGTTTCAGCCTCTCTGGAGCGGGTTCGGGCGTACCGGTGCCTCCCGGCTGAGCCGCGGGCGGCCGCGGCCCGGGCCACCACCTGCACCCCTGGGCGGGAGGTGCCGCATGGCGAGCGAGTAGGTGCGGGTTCAGGAGGAGGTCCGGAGCCCCGGGAGCCGTGAGGAGCCGTGGCTGACTTTTGGGAGTTGGCTCGGACACGAGTTGAATCGCCCAGTGAACGGCGCGGGCAGGAAGCAGGCTGCTGTCACTCCGTATACTCGCCTTAGAGCGTGCATTGTTATTTCACATACATTCCTAATTACCTCCTCATCCTGCTATTGAGCCTCGTCCCCTCGCTGAGCAGGTTGCGGGAAGCCGGCACTTTCTCTGCGGAGTGGATTATAGTGCTGTCTCCCGTTTCCCATTTCTTGCTGCCTTGTGCTAAAAAATAATGATAAAGAAATCCCTGAGGGAAACCATCTGCCAGGGCTCACGCTACCGGGACGTGTCTCCCTGTACTGAACGCCGTGGTCACAGGGCGTCCCCGAGCGCAGCCGTGCCCTGCGGCTTAAAAGTGTAGTTTTAATGTTCTCAGCTCCTTTGCCAGGAATGATAAAATAACTGGCGCTGCTGGCAATACAGCTCTTCTTTCACACACACGGGTTTATTGATAACAGCTCCTTATCCACCTGTTCGTCACCCTTTTGAGTCATAGTCCCGGTTTCGGTGGTGGTGTGAGATGCCTAGCAGAGCATCTTGAGATGTGTTATTTTGGGGAGAGCGCCAATTTTGGGGAGTGTTTCTGAATTAAGTTTTAGCCCTTTTATTAAACAGACGTTGTGTTTAAGGGCTTAGGAGAGGTGTACAAGTGCAAAGTTTATCTTAAATATGCTTTTCGTACACTTCTGTGTAAGCTGTGAAGCGCAGACTTGTCTAGCCCATTTTGAAGGTTTTGCCAAAATCTCTTCATTGAAGCAGAGTCTTATTAGCCAAAGGATGCTTATATGTGTTACAGGTGGGTTTTTTTTTCTTTTGGGTGCTTCATCCTCAGGGTATTTTCAGTGTCCTTTAATGAAATGTGTGTTTGATACCACTTGAAGCTGATTGTCTTAAAAATGTGTTTTACACACCATTCATGGGAAATAGTAAAAGATGTGAACTGAATGTTTGAGTTGCTGAAAGTGTCTTCTTTTTCCAAGGTGTTTATTCTTGATATGTAGAGTTTTTGGGACAAAAGCATTTCAGGAGCCTGGAATGTGAGTGCACTCTTGTGTTTGATTTATTCTTTGGTTGTGTGAAGAGCTAAAGAAGAAACTTGAGGTGGCTGGTGACTGTGTGTGAAGAATTACTGTGAAAAATATATCTTCCATTTCCATCTGCTGTGTGAAGACAGTAGAAGACACCAGCATTCATTTAAATAGATGATACTGAGCAACTTTATTATAAGATTGCAGAATGTAGTCAATTTACTAAACGTCAAAAAACATGTTTTCTGAAATAGGGATGACTGAAAGGATGAGTTGATGAGATCTCACAAGTAGCAGCCATCTAACATGATCTGGAAGTATGTTGAGGCAGAGGAGTCAGAAAAACAAAACAGATACCAGGAGCTGAGATAAAACAACCAGGGCAAGGAGGAGGCGGCTTTATTAATTGCACTTTTTAAAAAAAAGCCAAAAAAATGGCACTTTTCTTGATTCTTTTGCCTTTTTGATGAAATGAACTAAAGTTGTTGAGACAGCAGTGAGCTGTTAGTAAGAAAGTTGAAAAAGCTGGGGGCTTTTTCCTATTCAAAATGGTACACATATGAGACTACATAGTAGTGTGGGGGTGGATGGTGTAGAGCTGAGACTAACAAAGAAAGACAACAAAAGCCTCCATGGAATGAATGTAGGTGATGGGGACACTGTGTTAATAGCATCCGGATTGCAGTTTCACGTCTAAAGGAAAATGTGGAAAAAGCCCTAAGTGTCAGCGTCACAAGAAGCCTGGCAGTCAGAAGGATAGTGTTTTAATTTATTGATTTATTTCCCACCCCCCTTCAATTACACACATTAATAGTATTTTAATGAATCGCTAATCTAAAACAGTGCTCAGTGTTTGTGACCAAACATGTCTGAGTGCTGCCTTTGTTCCTGAAAGACCAGCTAGCATACATGGCTCCTTGATGTTGTGTTTAGTGCTACATTTCTTTTACCTTCTTAGAGAACAAATAATTTTTTTTGTGTGTGTTTTTTTTTTCCCCTCCACTTTGTTTATTTGTTTTGATTTGTTGTTTATTTTATTTATTTTTGCTGTGTGGCATTTTTTGTTTGTTTCTTTGGTGTATGTTGTTTGTTTTATTTTGTTTTTTCCAGAATCATTGAGCTGTATCTGCCATAGAAGTAGGAAGCACCTGACAGAAAATCTAAGCTAAGAGGAATTGTGAGTCTAGGCTTGTCTGCAACTGTTCAGGGGATGTGTGAATTAGGCCAGTGGTAATGGGCTGTTGTAGGAGCAAATTAAGGGATTCTTTCGAAGCAGGAAAATATGCACTGAGTGTAAGTGAAGTGAAGGAGAAAAGAAATCCTGAATATTACATGATTGAGGCTTTTAGGAGACTTCTTCGTGTTTTGATTCCACTGCTTAAGTGCAAGAGAGGTTGCATACTCTCCTGTTCAGAGCAGCTGTGTCTGGATTATGTCTGATAATCTTCTCTTGGCATAGTTTGCTTTATTAGTTTGCATTTAGTGTTGTATTTGTGAAAATAGCACATATTAAATAAAACTAATCCCAGGAAAGCAGTCTAGTTTTTCACATCAGTCTTGCATTGTTAACTTTCTTGGCTTTTTCTTGTAACTGTTGATTCTACCTCACATCTGAACCAGATAAAATTTCTTTTACTGATCTTTCCTGTCTCCTGACTTGGAGATGGGAATAACTGCTGTCTCAGCACAGCTTGCAGGGGTCATAGAATCCTGCTGAGGCTGGATCACCTGGTCACTGGCTCCATTTGTCATTGTCCTGACACATCCTTCATGCCTTTCACTTGCTCACTTTTATTGCATCCTACTTTGTCCCCAGGCCATGCTGTCTCAAGACTGATGGTTCTCTTCTAGTTTTTCTCCTCTCCACTTCATAGCAGCTTAAGCTGTAACTTCACTGTCACTGTATTCCAAACTGCTTGGCCTGCCTGGTCCAGCTGATAATTATAATGCCAAGGATTTTGGCAGTGGGGTTCTTCTGTCATCCCTGTGCACAGTACCTGCTTTGGTACCATGAGCACATAGTGCTTTTGTGTAATGTACTTTTATCTTGGGGCCTGATCCACAGTATCTGTGTGAGATTTGGCTCAGAGATTTGGGAGATTTGTGAGTATTTGTGTGAGAGTTACCTGGGAGAATGACTTGGGAGAGCTCTTGCATGCTAGCATTTCAAGTTGGCTGCTGTGTGGAATGACACTGGAGGTTAGGAATTATATATTTTGTGTGTGTAATGTTTATCTTGTGGCTGCTCTGAAGAATTAGAAGAGCTTGTGACATTTTTGTCAAAACAGCTGGAGTGTTGGAATACTACTCAGAGAACTTAACTGTCCATCCCTGTATTGCCAGCAAAATTTGGGTTCCAGTATACTGAATTGGACTGAGCTGACATCCAAGGGAAAGAAGCAAAGAAGGAAGATGGAAATGGATGCTAAATATAACAGAAATAGAAACGTGCTCAATCTTGTGGTGTACTTAGAAATAACTGTACCTACAAGTGGTCAAGTGTCAGGAACTTCTCTTTAAAGGATTTTTCCCCACCTTGAGGTAATGGCCTCAACTTACCTCAGTGTTCCCTGTAAGACTGAATGCAGTGCCTCCAGCTTTCTGTTGTGACACTATTCTGAAATGGTTGTAGAATTGTAAAAAAAGACCCCTACCCATCTTTTTGTAGGTCAAAACGATGAAGAAGAGAATTGGACATTAAAAGTAGTAGAAGAAATGCAAGGTTGTAATAGCAGAATATTAAAATAACAATGATTCATTTAGAATTTGCTGTTGTGACTATTACGAACTGCGTTTCTCTAGTTGTCCTTCGTCAGGAAGCTACCAGTGTAAGTAGTGTTGGAACAAAATAAAGTGTGTTAAATATTTGGTAATAAGGCTAAGACAGAAGTCTTCTCTACTAAAAGAGCATTTTTGTGTTGAGAGCTAAGTTTGAGATTTATAAAGCTGTAATTGGAGAGAACTTTTAAGTTCTCTAGCTTATTCTGTTGTTCAGTAAAACCTGCAAACCATATTTGGCTTTTGATGCATGGGTGATCATTTGATGTCCTGTTTAAAATCCTCACTCTTTCAGCTTTGGGCACTGTTACTGCAAGTTTCAACAAACTTGCAGTGTGGAATCTACTTTTAGGTATTGAGGGGACTGTGAACTACTTGAAACCTTCGTATGTTTCTCAGTGGGATGAAGGAAGGGTACAGAGATGCTTCCTGAATTTGAATAGTGTCTGCTTCCTTCTTGCTCTCATGGTGTACTCTGAGTTACTCCTTCAGTCTGGTATTTGTCAGGCCTAACTTGTTAAAGTTGTTATTAGCATACTCTTTTAATATTCAGTAAAGTGCTGCATTTAATCTAAATGCTGAAAGAACCTAATTTTAAACTCTTAACAGATCTAGTTGCAGCTTACACAGCAGCATTGAAGGTCCAAGCAAATTAAACTGCTTTTTTAAATCTGTGACCTTATTTGAAATACTTGACTTGAATGCATGTGAAATTCCTATGTCTGATGGCAAATCATCTTCCTATATATTTTCTTTGAAATCTCTTCCTGCATATTTTTTGGGGCCTTGTGGTCAAATTTTACTGGGTGTTTTGAAAAATACTTTAATCACTCAGCAAAAGCTGTCCTTGCTTCTCTTCTAAGAGATCTTGAACTGGAGGGATGTGTGTAATAACTCTTTCTCTGTTGCTTTTTCATTCTGATAATTCCATGTGTGGTCTTGCGAAAAGATTTGGAGCTGCTCTGAAAGTTTGTGTAGGGTCTTCACTAACTCTGCCTCTTTCTTACATTACAGCTTACTGGTTAATACCTGACATTTTCTTGGTATGGAAATGTATGTAAGCAGCTTGCTCTTCTTGCTTTTTGTTTGACAGAACAATTTCTGTAATCAGGCGTTTAAAATATTTTCTTTAGCATTTGAATTTGCTGCCTTTACTTTCAGACTGTACTTCTAAAGTTTGTATAGTAGTGAAAATTGCATTTAATATAGTTGTGTTTGATCTCATCATTGTTAAATAGAGAACTAAAATTTGCTTTACTCATATTGTTAGTGTGTGCTTATCTGTGCCTGCTTTAGCCATGTTTGCCAAGAGCTTTGCTTGTATACTGTCACCTGTAAAATTTGGCAGATGCATTCTGTGATACAGATTCTTATTTCTTAGGTATATCCCGGGCATTTGGATCAGCTCTCTTTGCATTTAGCAGAATTTCAGATAGGTTTTCTTTTCTCTTAGGCCCTCCTTATACCTGATCAGGCTGCTATGCATAATTCTGCTTTTATTATTTGTCTTTTGACTGGCTTCTGTGTCCTGCTTGGTTTTGTGTAAATGGCAAATGCCTGGTTCAGAAGAAGTGAAATATGGCAGGCATTTGGAATGGGAAACACCACTGGTCATGGCCAGCCTCTCATCTGTTACTGTTTCGCTGGATATCCTCCATACTATGTCATTTTACACTTTATTGGGATACTGTTCTACCCTGCCTAAGTTGTGTGTCTCTGTGTACATTATGGATCAGGCTTGCCAAGGTGGTGCTGAATAGTAGGCATCTTCTTTTTCCCAGAACCTTAACTCCTGAGACATTTCAGACATTTGTCTGGAGTGCTCAGTGATCTGTAGGTACCTGAGTTCCTACAGGTATGGTCTGTCTGTCATACTCTGCTTTTCTTGGAGCCTGTTTTCTAATCTTTCTGGATGCATTTAAACCAAAGGTCACTGGGCTACTGGCTACTTCAGTGACATGTGAGTTGCAGTTTTTCTAGACCTTCCAATTTTAGTTACTTGCACATTGAATATTTAACATTATTTTCACTTGCCATGAGCTGGAAAGTACCTGATCTCACAGGTACCTTCTCCTTCCTCAGCATGGACAAATGTTTATGGGATGCTGAATACTTTTTCACCATTAGCAGTTAAATCAGCTGATGAGTTGGGAGGGTGATAATCCTTGTTCATGTTTTGTCTCTATTCAGATTTTTTGTTAAGTTTGACTCTCTTGCTTTTCTCTGCATTTAACTTCCTACATCTTGGGCCACACAGCCTGTGTCAATACAGTTTATTTCTTGTATTTTACCATGGCTTTATAGCTGTTTGAGGTGGAATGGAATTCAGCTGTCCTTCTTTCTTGAGGGGTAGTGGCTTTTTGGTCTCCTGGAAAACACCTAATGAAGATTCCTAAATCTGATTATGACAGATTTGGTTCATATTTATTCTTCTCAGTCAGTTGATAGTAATTACTCTCAACTTTATGAAATTAACTCCCTCTGAAATGTCCCTTGTGTATTGCTAGGGATTGTTTTTTGATAGCCCATGTTTGATTTGATCACAGCTACTGCAGGTAATATTAAATAATTGTTTTATAGAAGAAAATTGGAGTGGTGATATGAAACAGGTATTCTGCTGCTTAACAGTTGTTGAGTTGGAATGCTATTTGCAAGTTTTGAAAGAACTGAAGAAGTACTGGTAGGCATATAAGCTCTTCAGCATTTCTCTGTTTAACTGTCTTTATATGAGTAATGCTGTCTTCTCTGATGAGCAGATTTCAGTTAAATACATTATGTGCATCTATATGTCTATTTCGGCTGAGAAGAAAGCTTTAAGTCTAATCCAGATTAAAAAAAGAAGTTAAACTGAGAAATCTCTGGTTGATAATTTCATGAAAAGATGCAAATGTGATTTACTTGGTGCATTGTAAACAGCTGAGACATCGATTTCACCAGGCTTTGAAAACAGATTTCTGACTGTCCTTTTAAGTTATTTTCCCCATTATGAACTTCGAATAATTGTATTATTACACTTCAGAAATGTTGAGTACCTACAGATCTTAGCAGCCTTTCCCTTCTTGTGTAGCATGGAGCACAAGAGACCAGCTGTGCCTAGAGGATCAAGTCAGATGATGAGAAGTCCTCAACTGAGGAATTCTTCTGACTGATGTTGGCTGAAGTTACTAAGCACCATATTATTATGGCCTGTTTTCATGTCCTGCTGTTGTGGAAAGTGGGAAGGAATCAGAGCGCAGTAGTGGCAGGTATGCTGCCTCTCTGATAGCTAGATGTGGGCATCCTAAAAATGAAAGGGAATGCTGCCACTAATGGTTGTGACTTAGTTTATGATTCCTCTGTCATACTGCTCTCAGATGCGTGTGCCTATCCTTTTGTCAGACAAGTTGAGGTGGGATTTGCACAGAACTGTATGGGAGGTGGGTCCATGCCTTGAACCTGGAAGCATGTGCTGAGAGAGGTTCAGTTAACGGAAACCCTGTGCTGAGAGAAAATTAAACAGGGGCAGTTGCAGGTATTAATAAATGATGCCTGCTTTGTTTGCAGGATTTACTTTTGCTGGCCACACTTAAATCTGTAAAAATCTTAAAATTGCTGGAAAGGGTGCATGCGATAGGAACTGTACTAAAAGAATTAAAAATCCTGATTTTGTTGCCTTTTGGATTGCCTGCTTCTGGGAAATTGGAGCATTAAAAAACAAAGTATTTCAACAGCTTTGTGCTGACCTCAGTTTCTTGATGCTTTTCCTTGCAGTTGAACATCCTGTATAAATGGAAAGTGAATTGGACTGGGATGCCTTGTCTGATGAAAGATAAGAGGAGGTGTCTTGTTCGAGATTATTTCTAGCCTAAAACTGTTGGCGAGTTTGAAAAGAAATTTGGCTTCAAGCCTTGACCGTGTCCCTTTAAGGAATACTGGTTTTAACTTTATTACTTAAAGCTCTTGTGACTTAACTCTCTTTACAACCCAAATGCTTTGCTAAACAGACTCAAACATTTCCACCTTGGAGTCCTAATTATGATGTATAAAATAGCTGAAGAATTATGCTTCTGAGTATTGGCACACTTTTATTTTCTCTGCTTAGGCCAATGTAGTAATACTCAGCTTAAAAACATAATTAAAAATCAAAATAATGTGCTTTGTCCCTTCACTTTTGGGTTGTTGCTCTGTTCAGACAAAATCTGCACCATATAACCAACTTGCTGTTGTCCTTGTTGGCATCTGCTGAAAGGATTTTGGATCTGGAACTAAGTGTTCCAGAACTGAAGGCCCATGAAGGCCTTCACTTTTCTGAGCTGTTGTGGCAGCACAATGCTGTGGTCCATGTGCCAGGAATTCAGGTGTGCTTGGATAAGGCAAAGGGAACTGTGAAGGGACTGCATCACCTGGAAAGTGTTCTGAAGGATATGTAGGGATTTTGTCCAGCGTCATTACCAAACTCTGTTTTCCCCAATCCTTAAGTGTGGAAGGGCAAGGAGTAGTACTTCTGTAATAGCTTGTCCAGCCTAAGGAAAGGCACACCACTTTGACTGTTCTGATGCTAAAGTTAGTAAACCATTTCAGCATAAAAAGCAAATCAGCATAAAGCTGATGAATATGTAAATACTGAATTTCTGGCCAGAAACCTATTAGAGAAGTTTTCCTTTTCTAAAGACTTGTATAAACTTCAGGTTTTCAGAAAATGCCCAGGGACTTCAGATTTAAAGTACCTGTGATTATTCACTTGAAGTTATCACACACTCTTCTGTTCCAGCAACCTCAGTCCTTTGAAAACAAAGTCCTTGTGGAGTGTTATGGCTGCAATTACACACTGGAGAACTACAAACCCTTATTGTGGAAATCTTCAGTATTTGTTTCCTATAGGGCCAAGAGTTCCAGATACATGATGCCAAGGTAGTTTGTCAGCTTTGTGTGAGGAAGGAATTTGACTGCTGAGTAAACTATTACACACATTGTAGAAAATTATTGTTCCTCTTTAGTTCCCCTTCTAGATATCATGCATTATTCTTCATCGTAAGATTTCTTCAAAGGAAAGCAGGTGGTGTTCTTCAGGAAACTGTTTGGCCTCTTAATGCTTCATGTGACTTGTCTTTGAGAGTCAGAGTGGTCATAAATTACTAGAAAGCTGAGATTGCCTTTCTTTTTGATTTGGGATTGCTAACCTTACCAAAATCATAATGCCATTTAATAGATTAATAAAGTAATTGTTTTAAATTAAATTCTCAGTATATTGTGGTTCAGACATCCCTCAACCTTGAGCTCCTGGTCTGAACCTAAACTTGCAGTGTGTGACTTGAATTTGGTATGTAACATTAATATGGATTGGTAGGGAGGGAAAAATGGACATGGAACAGTAGTTTTATCTCAGCCTTTCCTACCTGGTATAACTTGCTGCATGTGCAGAATTTTATTAGATTATGACTATCAAATTAAGTAAGTAGAGTCTGTGTATGCACCATTTTAGTAGGAGATATTTTGAGGAGATTAATTGCTTAAAAACTCCATAGTTATAAGGCCAGAATGGATTGTTGTAATCATCTAATATGACCCTCTGTAGTATACAGTATTTTTAAAATATAGCAGCCTAGAGTCTAACAGAAAAAGATCAGATTCTGTACTACAGTTGATGAAGAACTTTCTATGGTTCTTGGCAGCTATATGTTGATTATAGTATGTGATGAATTTCTTTTTTTTATGCTGAAGTGGTTTACTAGCTTCAGCATCAGAACAGCAGAATCTAGCGTGCTTTTTCTTAGGTTCGATAAGCTGTTATGAAAGTGGTACTCCTTGCCGTTTCAGTACTTAAGGATTGGGAAAAACAGAGTTTGATAATGTCTGTTACTTGGGTAGAGGCAAGTGGATGTTATATTATGAGTAATCTCACTATAATGACAAGCGTTTGCATATTTTTCCACGGTTAAAAAGAGATCAAGACATGCCATGACCTATTAGATGTCTGTGTTAAATCTGTATATTGATACACTTTTGCTCGGTGGGAGGAGTGTGGTTTAACAGAGCTTGACCAACAGACCTTTTACTTCCATTGTAAACTTGAGTTTGAAGTTACTGTTCTGTATAAACCTGACACTTTAATCAAAGATGTAGAAACGTGTTCAGGCTGTGTTGGAGGAGAGTAGCATGTGACAGAAATTTGAATATATATGAGTTAAGCCTGTGAATGTGCCCTGGGGAGCCTGCATTGTGTATTTCTTTTTCCTCATAGAATGTCAGGGGACAGCTGGTGCTGCAATTGAAATTGGGGTTACCCAATCCTGAAAGACAAGTGCTACAGTTATCTGAAGTAAACAGTGTAAAACTTTTGAATTAGTAGTGTTGAGTTAGTTTTCCTAGAGAGTGCAAACACATTTGTGTTATAAAGCAAAATGGGAAGCTTGTAACTAAAGTGATGGGAAGGGAACTGTTAAGTTTAGGACTCAGAACGAGACCACAAGAGGTTAGCAGGAGTCACAACAAGTGGGGGTTATCAGGGAAACAGAAATGTTAGAAGGGCTGTCCTACTCTAGAAAGAGAGGAATAGAGGTGACTGGGAAAATTCCACTGTAGTTTGGTGATGCAAAATTGTAAGGCAGTATTAGTGTGGATAAAAGAGAACCAGCTGGGCTGAAATTGCTTTGGGAAGAGCTGATAAGAGATTTTGTTGTGATAGCACAAGAGATCTACTGCACGTAGTCCAGGATTTAAATGTGGGTAAAAATCTCGTAATGTGGTTAGAGCAAAGTATTTCTGGGTATTCTCATTGTGAAAGACTGATTCCCCACACCAGAGAATATATGCTATTGGTCAGGGGGTATAGGGAGCTTTGTTATCTGACAGTCTCTCTATCAGACAATGACTAAAGCTATAAAATTGATGGAGTGAGCAGTAGATGTGGCTTTGAGAGACACAGAAGATGCTTCAGGAAAGTTGGACATGGAAGTGAACTTGGTTTAAATAATCACAACTGAAGCTAAGTTAAGGTAGACAGATGAACATGTAGGTTAGCAATTATCAAGCCTCCAGGGAAGCTGAAGAAGCTTTTTGGTGAAGTGAGAGGCTGGATATGGAGGAGGGCATGAAATTCAGGGAAGCTACAGAGGTAAATATTAGCATCTCAAATAACAGAAAAAGCTCCACCTATAAAATTACCCCAGAGCTGATGATTCACCTGTTCATTACGTCAGGATATGCTGAGCAAACAGAGAACCTCAGGGAGGTGTGGGCAGAAAAAACCAGTTCGTAAAGGAAGGTGTATATTGAGGATCAGGAAGTCCAAGGCTAAGACAGGGGCTTCCACCTCAGCAGACAAGGTGGCATCTTGCAAATGGTAATAAAACAGGTAACAGAAGGTGCTTTGGTCACACAAAAAAGGGAAACAGCCAGCTTCCACAGGGGGAGGAATCAGGCTTCTGTGCATGGGGACTGGGAGCTGTGTAAAGGTGGGCTGAGTATGGTCCCTGGACTATAGGAATTGTTTCTTATGAAACTGAAAATTATGCACAAGGGTGGGAGGAAGAGTTTTAATGTCATTCATTTGAGTCTGATAGTCTGTAATTCCTGAGAGCTGAAACATGCAACACTAAAAATCTGAACTCTGCCAGCAGAGGTTTTAACTACAGCTGCACACAAGCGGTGACATTGCCTAACTGGAGAGGAATACACATTGTTTCTGTGGATAGGCAGGAAGATGAAGGAGATGAGTGATAAATGTGGGTAAATATGGATCTTGACTTCAAAAGCAGGCAAGACTATGACAATGTAGAAAGTTTAAAATAAACTGTTCGGAGAAAATAATAAAAATTTTATAGACAGGTGGAAGCAATGTGGAAGGGTATTGTATGAAATATGACATGGGTTTGTGAGAGGAAGATAGTTCTGGGCTAGCTTCTTGTTTCTAGATCAAAGCATGCATCTATTTGTACTTCTGTAGTATCTCACAAATCATATAGCAGACTTCTTTTTAAAGAAAATTGGAATGGCAAAAGATCTGTAAAGACTTTAAGGAGCTGGCTATAGCAGAAGCTAGTAATGTTACTAAGACTAGTGGGAGAAGCAGATAAATGTCTTCCACTTGTTTCATGGCAAGAAAGAATACAAATGTGTGTGTCAAAACTGTTCTTATGTCTTGAATACATAGTAAATTTTGAAGCAAATAAATAAATGCAGGAAGGACTCAGTGACCCCTGAGGAGAATGAGAATAAAAGTTGATGTTCTATAAAAAAACTGTACACTTAGGGGCAAATGACAAGCATTGCTGAGAAATATGAAACTTAGTGAAAGGAGGGATGTTGAGGAGTCCTTGTGTCTCTGCACCATCCTTGTAAACTGAAGCTGATGGGATCTGTGACTTGTGTCCATTAAAACATCAAGAAATTAAACGTGGAGTGAGGAAAAACATGGAGAGGGCGAATAGTGTCGACATAAGATATAGAAGGTATATGCATGCCATTAATTAGTGTTGGGTGGAAGGTAGGCATGATTTTGTAGGGTGTAAGTGGTCCAAGTGGTGGGAGAAGCAGCATTAGAGTTGGTGATCCCAAAGGACCCTTTCAGTCTTGTGATCTTCACTGCACTAACCTCGTTGTGATGCGAGTTACTGTTCCGACAACTAATTGCTATAGACAAACTGGATATTAAGGTAGAATTTTGATGTAGCATCTTCCTTATTTATAAATAATAATAAGGAAAAGAACCTACGTTACTCAATTTTTACGTAAGGCTGCTTATTTTGGTTAATGGTTTTGATTCCTATTTAACCTGGTGGATTTTCACCTTATTTTTATGGAGGTCCATATGCAAGCAAGCAGCATGGCTTTCTGGAGACCAGTCTTGGGCAACTCCCTGTTAGTGGTAAGACCTTCTTATGATTCAGTTCTTTGTATACATGCTGTTTCAAAACAAAAGTATTGGCAGGTGAGTTCCAATGTGTTTGAGAGGCACAGCTGTTTTACATGGCGATCTAACTGTCCTATTTCAGCAATTTATGAGTGTCCTCCAGGAACCAGTATTGTCTGGGAAGTTTGTGAATGTGAAGATTAAGATCAGACTGCCAAAGGTATAGTTTGCCAACAGTGTTTCATTATTAGGTCTGCTGTTCCTGCTTGGAATCTCATTACAGTTACACCATAACTCATACCCTGACAACTTCTTTTACTCTTTCTTAATTCTCACAGTCAAATTTACTTCTGTCTTCTAGATACTAATATTTTCTCTGATTTGTGAAGCCAAACAGGTAAATATTAAGTAACAGAACAATAAGATTTTATTAATATTTTAGTTTAAAATATTTTATGCTAGACAGTCCTTCTTCATTATTTGGGTAGAAAACACAGGTGATGTTTTTCCTGAAAGCTTCTCACTTAGTGTAGCATGGCAGGATGTTTTTGCTTAAAAAAAAAAAAATTAAAAATTTATTGAATCCACCACAAATGTGCTGCTGCTTTATTTTTGATTTGATGAATATGCTAGATCTCTGAAGTTGAACAGTGTTATTTGTTAGTATCATTTTTTTATCTCGGTGCCTTTCAGGACAAGCTTGTGCTCAGTCCTGCTTGACAAGTAGACATGTTCCAGTTGGCTGAGTGCTTGCAATCCTGTAATTTAAATGGAAACTACAGAAAATAGACCAAGGCTGTGATTAGGTGGCAGTCACTACTGGTGTGGTTAGTCAGCAGGTCTTTTTCCAGGGTGCATCTTGTTTACACTAAGTCTGAACAGGGAGTGTAGATACTTGAGTCACTGGGGAGACTGTTCAGGTGACTTTGTTGACAGGAGAAAAGCACATGCCATAGGACAAGCACACAAGTGGTTTTGTTCTGTCATTTCTGCTCTTTCCTCTTTGGTACCACAGTACTTGTGTCTTCTAGCAGCTGTTACCTTGGCTGTGACCAGACTGTGTGATTTGACCTAATAACTCTGGCAAGATTCTAGTAATTGAAGTGGGCTTTACCTCTGTGTACAACCTCTAAGCAGAAACTGCTTGTGCTCTGTGTCTTGGAAGAAATGATTCTGCACAGAGGTGTATCTTTTTTCAAAATAAATACATGTACCCACCCCCTCAAATCTGAAGAAACCAATTTCTCCATTCATCTGGTTTCTGAATTACTATTAAGTGTTTTTCATTATGTTTGGAGTTTTAAAATAATTTTTATATTTGCTCTTTGTTTTTTTTTTCCTCCACTGATGCTTTTATTATAAACTAGTCGAGCTGTTGCTTTGTCATCAAAGTCAGTTTACCAGCTCAGACTGGCTCCTAGCAGACTTGATACATTATCAGTCTGTCTCTTTTCCTGCCTTCTGGTGCAAGGATATGGCTTTCATTATGCATGTTTCCTTAGTCTTTGGCAGCTGGAGGCATATGTGAGTTGCAGTCTGTTTTGTGTAAAATTAAGTAGTGTGGGTTTTGTTCCCTTGATCAATTAAGGCATTTTCAGTAACTTTAAATAATATATTTCTGCCACTGACTTAACGTATTTCTGAACCTTGCAGAATTTGAAAGAAGGGCATAATTATGCCATTGAAAATTGGAAGCCTCCTTTACTACTCTATTCATTAGTACATATTTTACATGTTTAAAAGGTCTGTAAGATTTGGTGGATGTTTATTTTTTTTTTTTTTTAAATTATGAAGCACAGATTCAGGAAGAGGATGCTGTCTTTTCTAATCAAAAAGCAGTTAAAAGTTCAGGAGAAATCTGTAACCTATAGAGAATCCTGTAAGGCAAAGCGACCAAAGCACAGTCTTAACAGAATGCATCTTCTGGGAGAGTCAGACACACAATAACTCACTCTAGTACACTGCACACAAGCTGCTTTTTGCCTAATAATATTAAGGCTGCAGGAGAATTGGAGAGGCGTGGCAGCTTGGATTACTGTTCAGTTCACCTCTTGGTTGGGGAACCAGGTCGCCTGACAGAGCTGTCTGTGTTGCCAGCGTCAGGAGGATTAACCTCTCATAATCTCTGTGATTTGAATAAGAGATTTTGTTCCTGTCCTCACTGCTCAGTTCAAAGCAGCTGCTAAGCAGAAACTTCGGTGGATCTTCAGAAATGTGTCCGTGTTGGTCAGTCAAAAAGGAAGAAATAGATGTTGCAAGGATTTCTCCTAGCTGTGCTTTTTAGCAACTGATTTAAGTGTTACTAGGGTAAATGTATACAGATGGATTTAGCTGTTCTCTGGAATCAGGGAAGTTGGCTAAGTCCTCAGTTTCCTTTTTGTTTGCAAGTGTTCTGTTACACAAATAGTATCAAATCCATTTCTCCATCACCATGCTCTGCTTCCCCAGCCCCTTGGAGAGCAAACTTTGGACTAAAGTGGTGTAGTAAGCACATCATGACAAGCTTAAGTCTGTGTTTGTTTTCCCACTTCTCAAGAAAAGTATAACTGATCCAGACCAATCAGTTAGAGGAGATGCTCACCTGCCTATGCTAAGTCAGGCCAAAGCTAGGAGGGATTACTCAGTCAGCTAAGGTGTGTGTGTTTGCCCTTGAGGACTGGTGATGGTAGTAATAAGATACTTAGCTCTCTGCTTAGAGCCCCACAAAACTTGAAGGATTTTATTTTGTGTATTGTGGTTGTAGGGGAGGCTCTTCAGTTTTAAAAAAGCCAGACTCTGTTTGCTGTGTCAAACAGATAGCAAAGCATCTTGCCTCGCTTTGATAGTCCCTTTCTTCTTGGTGCAGAGTGATAAGGGTTTGCTTTGTGTTGTGTACTTTAAAACATCTGATACTGCCGTCAAGTAAAGCAAATATGTATAGCAAAAATGCTGTACTATGAAATAAGGTGTCTGAAGCATGTATTCCCCCTTGCTTTTGAAGAAATAACACAGTGGAATTCACCTGAAATTGCTTGCACCCTTAAGCATTGATTATGTTGGTGATGGAGGAGGTTTGGTGGTAGAATACACTGTATGAAACTACTTTCAATAATGTCACTTCTGGGTCTGAAGCCTGGGGGCATATTAATTTGTAGAGTGAGTACTGCTGTGTCATCATGTCATGCTCTTTTCTGGGACTTGTCTAGATGTTTGTATGGATAAGATACAGGCTAATGGGCTTGTTCTGCAGCCCTCACTCTCAGGATACGGTTTCTCTTAGTACAAACTCCTCCGGAAGGTGTGGAAAGAGCCCCTTGGTCTGCAGGGCAGAAGGCATCTGGTTTGGGTCCCTAGTACAAGATGTCATTGATGTCAAAGTGGTTTTTGGGAATTCTAGCATCTAATTTGAGCAGTGAGACTGTCAGACTTACTGAAGCAACTGAATGTTTTGGGAGCAATGAATTACAAATCTGACTAGCATTGTCATGGTGGTGGTAGGGGGGAGACAGTAACCAGAAGGCAAACATCCATGAGACAGCAAAAAGGGTCTCTGTGGCACTTTGCTTGTGAATATTCTTGTGTTATTTGGTTGGGGTTCTTTGTGGAGAAATGGGACTGGCACTTCAGAACCATTTTTTGGTGAAGGAAACCATCTAAAGATAGTTTGAATGCTCCACTATCTCAGAGCTCGGGCCTTTGGCTCAGGCAAGTGGCTGTTGAGGTAACAGTTAGGAGCAAAGTGAAATTTCAGGTAGATATTAACGTGTCTGTGGGAAGGTTATGAAGGAGCAAAGCACAATTCTGAATAAGAACCTGAGGATGCTGGCTCTTGCCGTGCTAGAATTAACTTGTTAGTTTGCACTGAGATCGTGATTGTTGCCAGATAAGTTGAAAAGATGAGTAATGAGGTAAAAGGCTCTCTGCAGAGCAGTGTGCAGGCTTGGAGGCACCCTATGCTCTAGCACTGGTTGTGGGGCTCTTGAGAGCTGGAGAACTTTTCTGCCTTTAAGGAAGATAATGAGATACATTGTGTAGAGGAAAGATTTTTGTCTGGGCACTGGGAGGCTGTCATTTCAGCAAGTCCCAAAGTGGACTGAAGATGGCTTATGATTCTCGGTTATTGCTATAATTACACACACAGACACACAAAAGGATGACTTACCTGAAAGATGACTTGAACTCAGGGGGTTACAACACACTGCTTTGTGCTGGCTGGAGCCAGCTGAACTGAGGGACCACGCAAGCAGGAGAAAGGGGGTTAGATACACTTAGAGCCTGGAAGAGCATCTGCAGTGATGGGAATTTGTGGAAGAGTGTTCTGGTGCTGGGAATTCCATTCCTCAACTGCCACCTCCTCCTTCTCTCTCCTGCTCAGTGTTTTCACTACATGAGCTGCCTGGATGTAGAAGCTTCTGCACTTTTTCTGGTTCCAAGTATATTTCATGTAAAAACTGGAAAATATTTAATGACCCATTGATGCCCTAGATTCACTGGCAATGGAGATCTGTTTCAGGAGGTTGTAAAGTTCAAGACCTGCATGTTCGTAGTTTATTTACTGCTTCCAGCATCTGATTTTAGCTTTCTTGGCTGTGTGGCTCATTAATACACTTTTTTCGCCCTTTCCTGGACAGAAAAAACAATAATATCAAGCTTATTTCAACTGCTCTTTATCTGAAATCAATTGAATGCTTCCTACTGCCTTTCAGGAAGCTTTTCCTGGGATCAGCTGTAAGTAAACTTCTTGCAGCTTCTGTTGCAAAGCAGAAGTTCCACTAAGTGCTAATGTTTAATGTAATAAAGATTTGAGCTGTGGTTTACCAAATAGCTTATCAATGTTTTAAGCATTTTATTGTTATGATCTCCTGAGGCTTTTTTGGATAAAATCATCTGCATGTTTTAAAATGCTGGATTTCTTCTGCAGTGCTGAATGGTCCTGGTGTACTGTATATATTTTGGCAGTGTAGATCCTGGTCTGTGCTGGCTTTTTAGTAAAATCAATGTATTTACTCAAAAGTTCAGAGGTGAGGGTACTTCTGGGTTTTGGGACCTGTTGTTTTGTGAATCTCATCCCTCCCTTCCTCTCTGTGAACCCTGTCCTAGTTGCTCTACTTCAGATATTGTTTTCAAACAAACAACAGCCTGACCTTGCATCCTGATACTACTTTCCTGAGAAAGGCTGGTGTAAGAATTTGGAAGAGCAGTCTGATGTCTATGTCAAGGAAGGAATCAGTTGCAAACCTCTTTAATTTTCTGTTTGCTTTTAGTCCCCTGTCTCAGTTTCCTTCTACAAGTTGCATACATAGTTTAAATTCAATTCTTCCTGCTCTGTAGTTCCCTAGCAAAATTCAGTTTGTATTTGAGATAGGTTTCTTTTTTCTGTCCAAAACTGTTCACAACTGCAATCCCTATATCTTCTGCAGCACTATTTTTAAATTTTTTTAAATTTTCCTCAGCTGTGAATTTGTCCTGGTGAAATAGTTCAAGGAGTATTTCAGGCAGGTGAGTTCTTGAGCTATGCAACAAAGAAGAATACATACGAAATCCTTCAGTTCAGGACGTTGAAAACCTGTGTGATGTTAAGTCAGTGTGTCAAATCAGATCTGGTAACAGATTAACCTGTAAACAAGACCCAGATGTGTCTCTTAACTGTCTAAATCTATTTTGTCATTGAAAGTGTTTAGAAGTCTACTTCATTAGCTGCCTAGTACATTAAACCAGAATAGAAAGTAAATGGTCATGCCTTTGGTCGCATGGAATATGTTTTAGAGAAGCAGAAACTTTTAAAAGAAGGCTTACTTTTGCTGATGAGGACTGACTTTTATTATAAAATAACCCCCACAGCTAAACAGCTCTTGCCAAAGGATTTGCAAAATTTATCTGCTCCTTCAGGTATACTGTGAGAATGTGAGGAATATGTGCAAATGCCAGAAAGGGTTTCCTACACAGTTTTTAAATTTGTTCTGTTTGCATTATCTAGTAACTTCGGTGTGGATGAACTGGAATTCTATGAAGTTATGAGGCAAGCTGAGCTGTGCTGTACACATTTACACAGTTTTATGCAAAAGCTGAGTTGAAAAGTGACAATATAAGTGACAGGAGGTATGAGATGACCTGCTTCACTGAGGGAATCAGACTGGATGGTTGAGTAAAATAGTTGTATATAGCTTTCATTTTATAACTGGATCAGCACAGTGTATTAACTGTGAGTTTGGTCAGGTTTGTGTTGATTTGCCATCATATTGTCATTCAAGCTCTCCCAAGTTTATGTGCATGAACCATTGGGGTATAGTCCAGATATCCAGTCACTGTATTGTGTTGCTCTGATGTTCATGGGCTATGGCAGAAATAGAGATTTAGACAAGACTATAATATATAGCTTTTGCATATAAAAGCTAGGTGTTTTCTGCCTGGGTTTCAATACTTGGCTCACCAAAGTTCATCCCATAAAAGTGAAAATTCTGGCATGAAACAAATGTTGGTGCTGAGTTTAGTAACCAGAAGCAGGCAGCAATATGCCCTTGGGACTTAGCTGTGAGCACCAAGTTGTGGGGTGTCTGGACTACGGAGGGCAGCAAGTGGGCTGCTGTCTTCCTGCAGGTTGTGACTTTAGTATTCATGCAAGGCCTGGATCTTACCTGACCAGAGAATTTACAGAGGAACAGGGGAGCATCTAGTGAGGTTTGGCAGTGTGTGGGAGTCACTGGGATGTGTACATTATGTAGTGCCTGGAAATTGTCTATGAAATGATGCTGAACCTTGAATGGGAATTCTTAGTATGTGTCTCCTTAGCACAGAGATTTGGAAAACCCTGCAAGCTGTCACGTGTCCCAGCTGCTATCAGTCACTGTCTAGTGGGCAGGAAGGGTGGAGCGGCTGGTAGAAAGCTGTTTGTTGGAAATTGTATTGTAAATCAAATAAACTTACTAGATTTGTGTGCCTCTGGACAGGGTAATGAATTTGCAGATCATCTGAGCAGGAAGATGCTAATTCATGTGAATTAGGAAGGATTCTAATTCATTTTCAAGACATCTGGCAATACAGAAATCTCTTGGGTAGATCAATTTGCTATCACAGACTACAGATTAAAAACTCTCTTTTGCCCACCCCCTTCCTGAGAAGAATCCTTGAGTAATGTGAGTAATGGCTGATTGCTGAAGGGAATATATCTTTGCTTTGTTTGATGTAGTTCCCAAGGGCTTGGGAAGGGCAAGTCAATCTGTCCTGTGGGCATTCAGAGTGGTCAAATTGAAGAAAGCTTTTTGCTACATGATTGGAAAAAGCAATATGTAAGTGCTTTGTGGTATGTTGGGCTTTTTTTTTTTTTTTTCATTTTTACGAACTATTAAAAATTAATGGACCAGTATCATGTCTATTCCATTTATTCTGGACTACTTATTAAAGCAGATCGATCCCTCGGTTCAGTTGAGGTAAACTTGGCTGTCTGGGTTCCCCCACAGTTTTCTCAGTCAAAGAGGTAATGGATTTTTGAAGGACTGTTTCAAGTACTAAGTCAGAAAAATTCTGACTTAGAAGCAACCTGAATTCTTTGGGCACCGTGGA
Organism: Toxostoma redivivum; assembly: GCA_013397375.1. Classification (NCBI taxonomy): domain Eukaryota; kingdom Metazoa; phylum Chordata; class Aves; order Passeriformes; family Mimidae; genus Toxostoma; species Toxostoma redivivum. The sequence goes on from VXBI01009424.1 coordinate 132,688, forward strand.
AAGTCTACGCTATTTTCCTGCTCTGCCAGTTACTGAGCAAAATGGCATTTCGCGGTGGCTCTTCCTTCTGGCAGCAGAGCAGTTCTCTGATCAGCCCAGCCCTCCTTTCACATTAAGCAATAACAGAATGTTATCCCCTGTGTACTGTGAGTTCAGTCTCAGCTTTTAGGACTCTTGGTCCATGAAGGTACCCACTGTGTTTCCATCACATCATTCTCATAGAGAATACTGGGGCGTAAAGTACTCTCTTTCCTGCTTGAGTGGAACAATGTTTATATGTAAATCAGTGGTTTGTTTGGTAGAAAAACAAAGTATAAAGTAATGAATGTGACTTAGGTCACATTCTCTGCGTGTCTCAGTGGCCCCTGGGGCTGCAGAAGCCCTGTCTGCAAGTAACCACCCAAAGTCTGCAGAGCTCTGCTGAGAGAAGTTGGAGACTCTGCTCTGGGCTCTGCAGTTACAGCAGAAGCTGTTGAATGCTGGGTCCCTGAGGCCTCCTTTGCAATTATTCCTCTGAGCTAGTTCAGGGAAATATCTTCCTTCTGAACATAATTTAACTCTGAATGTATGAGAATGCAGTGGAGCCTTTCTTCTTACACCTATCTCAGGCTGGGAATATCAAGGTGGCTGTGTCACACTGAATCTTTGTAGCAGACTTGGGAAACCACTGACCTGCCGTTTTATCCAGCTTTTCATTTCTTAAGAATTATGAAGGGAGGAGAATAGTTTCATGGCACAGTCAGTACTGCTGTTCTGCTATGGCACTTGCAATTGCAGTAAATGGGATAACAGATGCTGCTGGGTTTTAATAGGGGTCATGTGAAAAAAAGCAGTGACCAAGTTAAATCACAGGTGAGGTCACTTCATGGCCTCTGCTTCCTCCAGGCTGGAGCACCTTTTGGGTTCGAGTAGTTGGAAAGAAAAGGATTCCTCACCTTCAGGAGGAATATGAGAGTATGCAGAGAGTATGCAGAGTATGCAGAGGCATCTTTTGATCTCCAGGGAGGTAAAGAGGTGGTGGAGTCTCCCTCCTTGGAGTATACAAGAATCCTCTGGACACAGTCCTGTGCTGTGTGCTCTGGGATGACCCTGCTTGAGCCGGGAGGTTGGACCAGATGACCCAATGTGTTCCCTTTCAACCTGACCCACCCTGTGATTCTGTGAGAGGTCCTTGTGTGTCAGGGTGGGATCTCCAGGGACAGAGCAGTCCTTGTTAAAAGGGCCAGTATTGAGCCACTTGCCAGCCTGTCGTAGATTTTATCAATAATTTCCAAGGAAAGAGGTGTTGATTTTCTGGCTCTGTGTTGTGGTACGTGCGCTATAGCTGTTGGTGCGGGGTTCAGGCAGCAAAATTATTTCCAAAGGCTGAGTTATAGAGAGTGAAGGGCTGGAGCACAACATAACCATTGCATCCCTCACAGGAGGGTTCTCCTCCCTTCTGCGTGCTTGCTGCTGGAGGGTGCATGGGTGTGAATTTGGTGTGTTGACTTAGTCTTGGGTAGTATCAGCAGCTTGCTGTAGTCTCTTATTTCTGTTGTTTAAGCAACCTTTGCACCTAGTGCTGCATGTCACTGTACACTGAGGTCTGAGCACCTGGAAAAGGTGAGAAAAGCAGAGTGAAATGGAAATATGTATTGATTCTGCTGTTCAGCTAGGGAAAGTTATGGTAAAAGTTAGAGTGCTCTTGAAAACACATTAATGCTATATTTGTGTTTCACAGGGAGGAGGAAGCTATTTATCAAGTAGCTGATCAGGAAAATGCATTTTGAATGCTCTGCTTTCAGCATTGCATTTCTTTTCAAAAGTGGCAATTAAAACTGCACCCTTCCATTCTTCTAATTTCTCCCACAGTCCCTCCATGGCACTTTATTGTCCCCTGCGAAGGGATGTAGGTTTTGTTCTAGTGTGGGGAGTGACTGGGTGGTAAGTCACGTGCTGGTTTTAGTTAGACTGTAATCTTTTGGCCATCTGCTCAGGCACTCCCTGTGTTGCATTCCTCTCGTTTGGAAGTGTTAAAGGTGTTCTGGGATGTGCAGATGTTCAGAACACTCAGGTTCCCTTCAACTGAATATGACCATGTGCCTGCTTAGGAGATTTGAGCAGAGCGTTTTCTGAGCCTTGCACTAATTTGGCATGCTTAATATTAATTATCTCACTGGTTTATGTAGCACCTGCTCAGGAAAAAACAATATCATTTAGACTGTTTGAAAAAATATATGGATAACAATGCTTTCTCCTTAGGACTGAGTTTAAGAATACTCTGGTGTATGCTCTGCTGTTGTATTTTCATCCTCCCACAATGATTCTGGACGTTTTTTGCAATTTCTGGCTTGTGTTTTCCTTTCCTAATCTTTAGGAGTTTGTCTCATCCTCCAGTCCTTTGAAAGTGATGGCTGTAGAGCATCTGGAATTTTACGGCTTTTTTTTTTTTTTTTTTTTTTTGTAAGTTACAGCAAGACTTCAAGTCAATTTCTTTTTTGTGTCTTTGTTAGAGTAATGCCAAAATGGTGAGAGATGCTCAGAGAAAAAAAAATCTCTGGATGAATTTAATGTTTACATCAAGTTTTGTCTGCTTTCTAATAACTCCATGGAACAGCTGTATCTGTGATATGCTCGAGTCTTTTTGGAGATTAAATGAATCTTTGTGTGCAAGGAGAGCAGGTGCATCTCGGTGCATCTCTGTGCATCTCTTTCATTAAGTGCTTGCACATGGCAGTGCAAAACACTAGGTCTTGCCTTCCTTTCTAATTTTCTATAATTTTCAGTCCCTCCCTGGTGTCCTGCTCGTCCTATGCAGTAGCATAGGATCAGCTTAGTTAGATGTTTCTATCTGAATGGATGGACTTTGTGCTGCCCGGTTTGCTGAGAGAAGCTATTTGAAACTGAACAGAATTTGACATCTTCAGCTGGTTTAAAAATGCTCCTTCTCCAGAGACCAGGAGTACTGTGGGATTGTTGGGAGTGAGTCAGGAAATACCTGATCTAGACCATTAACTTACAGTATGTTTAGGATTTTGCTTTGTGTCAATGCAGGAGCAGCTGTACCTGTAGAACCTGGCGTTGTTGGGTGCTCTAGAGAATAGTTTCATTTTGTGATATAGGTTTGTTATATATGTTATAAAAATGAGATTTTATATCAGAAAAATGAGATTCTTTTATTACAAAAATGTACTGTTACACATGGCTTGATTTTAAAGTACTTTCATGCTGTATCATGTAGCAATGGCTTTTCAGCCTTCGCTGTAATCCTGAGTAATTAATATATCAGGTTTCCATAGAGCTTCAGAATTCAACTTTGAGTCCTTCCTTGAGAGCTTGGCATAGAGGAGATCTAACCAGAGAGAAGGAGCAGGTGTGGGTGCAAAAGTTTCCTTAGTAGCGTTCCTTTGGAAAAGCTGTGTCCTTTGTGGCATGGTGTATGGTGTTCACTGCAATGCAAATGCCCTGGGCTGACAGGCTGGGCCTTAGCAGTGCTCAGCAGTCCACTCCAGCTCAGAGCCCCCAGAAATTCAAGCTCTTATATGGGGAATCCTGCACTCTCCCAGACAGTCGTGGGAGATGTTACGGGAGCTGTATATTTGCAGTTCTTTCTGCACACCCCTAGTAAGTGCTTTCCCATGGGGCTAACAAAATAAAAATAAAAAACATGTCCAAGTCACTTTCCATGGGAACTTTTTGGACATGCTGTGCAGGCTTGCAGATAGAGCAAAAGGAATCACTGGTGAGATGAGACTCACAGGTTTGTGATTCAGCTCTTAGGTACATTTCTGCAGCTAAAGGTGTCATTTATTGCATGCACTTTGTCTAGAGGCATGGTGCTCATTCCTGGGAGTTGCTAAGGATTCCATTTTTGCCATGTGGGTCTGTAGCAGGCTTGTGATCTTTGTTTATCTGGCTGCTTCCCCGGCATATCCCTGGGACAGCTCTTGCTGAAGCCCTACACAGGCACTCTTCTCAGCTGCCGGGTTTGCTGCCTTTCATCAAAGGAACTTCTGAATATTTAGAGGCTGTGACCACAGTGTACAAACGACATCTCTCTTAGTTTGCATATTGCCACTACAGACGCTGTGTCTCTTCTCTGTGTTCAGGAGCCAGTGGCCCACTCCAGCTGCTTTTTTAGCACATAATACCAAATTTCTACACAGCGGAGGGGGTGCCTCCCCTTCCCTGCTAACAGTAGTGGAGCTTGTTACAAACAGGGAGAGGCCAGCTGAAGCTTCTTGTGTGACCGCTGCCTGCCTTTGACTTTTTTTCTCCAAGCACATGCACTTGTTTCTTTGTCTCCTGCCTCTTGCAAAGGAGGGGAGCAGGGAAGTTCAGAAATGAGCTGGTGCCTGCCCACTCCAGGGCAGTATTTCATGAAATATCTGCTTTTGTGTGGTATGCAAAGTAACCAAGAAAGTGAGTAGATTGTCCTGCATATTTCTCAGTGATTAAACAATCTGATTTGGAGATTTAAAGGAATCTGTACCTTCAGTCAAGAACACTGGCCCACACTATTGTGTGTTGCTTGCACCATTAGATTCAGCATCAGGAATGCTTCAGGCCCTGAATATGGGAGAAAATGAACCAATTTATTTTGGACCTAAAGGCTTGTGGGCCTTGTCAGTCTAGGGGAAATCTGCAGCCCTTTTAACAGTAACAGTTCATAATGTACCTGGTGCAGCATTTTTCTTCATGCAGGGCATCTACCTGGACTGTAAATGCTCACAAAGGAGAATTTCTTAAATAGCAAGACTGTCATCACACTTTGTTGCAGCTCTGAGTGTAAGGGTGTCAGGGCATTTTTTAAAAAATATTGTATTAATATTTTAATGTTTCTTTCTGGAACTTTTGTCTTGAAAGGTGGGCACTGTGAGCCTCTGATTTTCTGGAGAAAATTTCACTGCGCCAGCTTTTAAATATTTTTGCTCTCTGGTATATCTTGCTTCCTAGCTTGTTACATATGCTTTCTTCCTAGTGTTAGTTTTCCACTGGGAAAACTAGCTGGAACCTAGAGATGTCTTCTGTTAGTGCTTACACTTAGCAATTCTAGTGAGGATATGAGCTTGCAAAAGGGAAATGTAAACAAAATTTCCCCTAGGTAGACATGGACCTTCTCCATCTGGTGAGATAAGAGCCAATACTGTTTTATGTTTTAACAATTCTATTTTTATATATAAATACTATCCTGGAATTAAATTAACAGAGTAGAGCTTGTAAAATGACATTTGAGTTTACACTGTTGTTTGTTTGGCTTATTTGATTTAATTGACAATGTCATAGTATAGAGCTACTTACGGAGCTGCTGTTCGGGCTTGATTATTTTCAATTTGTAGTCTGCTGTACAGTGTTAGAACTTCTTTGTTTATAAAGAAATGTTTATTTCTTCTAGAGTGTTTGTAAGTAACTTTGTAAGTGAGGTAGTATGAAATGATATCTTGCTAAGCAGCAGTAACTTCTGGTTGGAAAGGACTGATGTTGAGATTGCTTTGTCTTAGACATATCACACTGCTTTCCAAACATTAAGCCTGTGATTATTTTTTTAAATGCATCACTTTAGAGAGGTGCCATGGGGTACAAAGGAGTTTTTGTTTCAAATCTGTTTAACTGAGTACTACCAGTGCTTTCCAGCTACCAGGACTGTGCAGGGAATGTTGTCCAGTTAATATGATGCACTGTGATGCTTTAACTCAAAGGAAACTGTAGAAGAACAAAGTCACTGACAGTCTCTTATTTTGTTCTTTTCCTTTTTTCTCTTTACAGTAAAAAAAGCTAAACTCCATGGACCACCCGGTAAGTCATGCTCTACTGCTTGTTTGGAGCAATTGGGACCCCTGCTCTCTCACTGCTGTTCCTGCTGCTCCCTGTAGTTTTCCTCCACTTCATCTCAGTTCCTTCATGTTCTTAGGAGTGACCTAATCTATCTTGAGAATCCAGGCAGTTTGAATTTCTAGAAAACTTGAGGCTGTGACCTGATGTCACAGTGGTAAGAAACCTCTGTCTGCTCCACCTGATGTGACCGGGTGATGAATGAGGAAATGTGTTCCTTTACTGTCACCCTTTCCCACCCATCCAGCCCTTTCAAATCATCCTGGCTCTGTCCTGTTCAAAACAGGGTCTGAAAATGTCCACTAAGCAGAACTGGCATGTGCATTCGTACCCTCTCAGTCCTGACTGGGGTTGCTGGATGGAACTGCAGAAGTGAATCATTCTCTTATGTAGCACTCTGTAATGGCTGTGCTTGGAATTAAAATCCCATCCTCTAGGCTTTGTGTCTGCATAATAAAAAACAAACAGCTGGTGACACCTAGAATTTACAGTCTGGGTAACTCTTTTCACTGTAGTTCAGAAGCTAGCAAGGAATCCCTTAGCAAGCAAATAGATTTATCAGTTGAAATTTGATGTACCGTTTATAAGAGAATAAGCACTTATATAACATGCTTACAAATAAAAATTTCTGGAATAACACCTATTCAGGTGTTTAGATATGAAACAGTTGCACAGCTGTATTCATAACTTACTTGTTCAGATTAATTTATTAGATATAGCTATCCTCAGATTATGGCAGAAAACTTTGTTAAGGATTTGGAAGGGACCTAAAGAATCATTTACTTCCATGCCATGCGCAGGGACACTTCCCTCTAGGCCAGGTTGCCCAATGCCTTAGCCAGCCTGGTCTCAAACACTACTAGGGTTGGGCATTCACAACTTCCTTGGGCAACCTGTGCCTGTGTTACCTTCACAGTAAAGAATTTATTCCTAATATCTAAATTTCTCCCCTTTCAATTTGTACCTATTATTCCCTATCCTATCATTGTGGTCCCTGATGAAGAGTCCCTTTCTGGATTCCCTGTAGGCCTCTTCAGATTTTGGAAGATTGCTGTGAGATCTCCACACAACCTTCTCTTCCCCAGGCTGAACAGCCCGAACTTTCTCAGCTTGTCTTCATAGGGGAAGTGTTCCTTCTTACTCTTCTTACCAACTTTGTTTCCTCCTCTGCACTTGCTCCAGCACTTGCATGTCCTTCTTACGTTGGAGATGCCAGAACTGTATGCAGTAATCCAGGTGGGATGTCACAAGGGCATAGGGGATGAGTTGTCTTCCTCGACCTGCTGCTCATGCTCTTTTGGTTGCATCCCAGGATACATTCAGCTTTGTGGGCTGCAAGCACACACTGCTGGCTTATATTGACTTACTCATCAACCAGCTTCATGAGATTTGCACAGTCCCACCTGTTCAGCCTGTCCAGGTCCCTCTGGATGGCATCCCTTCCCTCCAGAGCATGACTGCTCCATACAGCTAGGTGTCATCAGTGAATTTCCTGAGGGTGCCCTCAATCCCACTGTCCCTGTCACTGACAAAGATAATGAACAGTATCAGCGCCAGTTCTGACTCCTAAGGGACACCAGTTGTCACTGGTCATGAGGTGGACAATGAATTGCTGACCACAAGTCTTAGGGTGTGGCCAGCCAGCCAGTTCTTTATCCACAGAGTGTTCCATCCATCCAATCCATGGCTCTCTGGTTTAAAGACAAGGATCTTGTGCAGGATAGTGTCAAATGCTTTGCACAAGTCCAGGCAGACAGTCAGTTACCAATGCCCCATCCACCAGTGCTGTAGCCCTAGAAGGTCATCAGATTTGTCAGACATGATTTCCCCTTTGTAAAGCCATATTGGCTGTTACATCTTTGTTTTCCATGTGAAATTTTGACAGAATAGATGCAGAAGAACATCAAAGTATTAAAATACGTACGCTGTTTTCTGAGTACTTAGCATGTCTTGTTCGAGGTTGTTTGAAACTGACAGATAGGCCTGAGGTGATGACTCCCCTTAGAAGGGAGTTTGTTCATTCTTGGTTGCAAACTTTGAATGAGTCTGTGCTTTGCTGCTTTTGGTTTTATTAGCAAAGAGATAGCAGAAACTAGGAAAAAAGTTCTTCCAGGACTTTTCCTCAGATTTAAAATAAAATGTAAAACACTTGTAGTCTGTCTCGTCTAGATGTGAGTGTGTGATATGGTTTTCCTAGGTCAGCACACTTATCAGTAAATCTGTATTTTTCTTCTTCCTCTGACTGGCCTGTAAAGTTCTTTGTGGACTCATGGGTGGAAAACTGAGTTGGAACTAGGAGAGCAGTTAGGTCAGAAGGGAAGAGATGATATGATCAATCCAACCTCTTGCTTGTATGTTTTGCAAGTTTGCTTTTCATGCTGCTTGGTATTTATAATGAGTCCTGTGCCTTCAGATTGTCTCTTCTTCTCTTGTCTACCTTTCAGGAGCAGCATCAATAAGTGTCTGTGTTCTGTAGGATTTTACCATTTTTTTCCCTGTCTTACTGCAAGTGAACAGTTGCATGTTTTTGTTAATTTGTGCTTGAATTTCTGAAAAAGCTGTGATTGCAAATTAGATGCAGGTGGAAAACAGCTTGAACATTTGGCTTCTTAAGCCCAGTGATATCTTCTCATATGGGCTTTTCATCAGAGGTCTCTTTGGGTGCACTGTATGAACTGAAAATGCTGCAGTGTTGCAGGTCATGTGATGAAAGGGTATGAAAATGGAGATAACGTTTTGTGTCTCATTCCCCAGATAAATTCAATACGTATGTGACCTTGAAAGTACAAAATGTGAAGAGCACAACAGTGGCCGTGCGAGGCGACCAGCCCTGCTGGGAACAGGATTTTATGTTGTAAGTATGATGGTGCACAGCATGAGGTGCTCATTGTTGAGTCCTTCTGCAGTCCTGGTATTCATACAGAGCTGCTAGTGTGTGTAGGAATCAAAATGTTTAGGTAGGTAAAATGCACAAGCCTGGTGACAACTAAATAATTTTATTTCCTGTTCTACGCGTTGTCCTGTGGTGGAGCATGCGTGCTGGGAGATTGTGTCTGCTGGTGCCGTGGACTGGCAATTGCCAGTCAGGTCTGTAGTGAGAGGCCAGGTCTGAGGTTGAACTGTGAAGTTACTATGTGGGTTGTGTCTGGGATTGATGTTGTCCTTGGCCGGTAGGTGCACAGCTGTGCCTGTAAGCTCGAGACACGCACAAACACCTACAACATGGCATAGCCAAGGACTAAAGGCCCATAGCTGAGCTTAAATGGAACTTCTGGGCGTGGGAAGAGGGTATATGGGTGTCTGCAGCTGAAGAAGCTGGTCAGAGCAATTAAGAGGTGGTGTTAGTGCACTCAGGGCATCTGCAAGGTGATCCTGGTTACCTCAGTTGGGAGCTGCTCCATGAGCTGCAGAACCAGTTCATTCCAACTTTTCCAGGGCTTCTGGTGCAGTTGGCATTTCTGATTTGCTTTGGTTCTCATAGACGTGACATGTAGCCAAGGATTTCCCAGTATCTTTTACAATGATGGGTTTTTTTTCTGGTGGATGAATGATTTATTGATTATACTGCATCTGCTTCTGTTTCTGTAGCTTTGTAAGGCAAATTAAACTAAATTTACTAAATGGGGGCAATGATGTTGTATTAATCTTGTGGGGTCAAAGCTAGTGCTGCTGTTTCTGAGTGCCTTTGAGGTGTTTACATAGTATCTCTAGTAAGAGACCCGCATGGAATTTTGTGAATATAATTCCTAATCCAGCAGCAGTTTGTTTCTCCTCAGCTGAAAGTGGGGGGTTGTTGCCTCACATTAAGGAGGTCACCTGAGTCAGTACAAAATTTTCATCATAGCTGTGCTCCCACCTCCCTTGTTTGGTGGTACTCTGCTTTTGGAGCAGAGCAAGAAGTGTGTGCTCCTGCACAGAGAGTTTGGAGCCTGTCTTTTGGCATCTGATGAAACACACACACTCCTGACCACCAGCATCTGCTCGGCTCTGTAGCTCCTGGTCAGACAGAGGCCATGGCTGTCACTGATGTCAAACATTCAGGACTGAGTAAGGCTAGGACAAGGAATTGAACCTATCCTCCAAGTCACATGCCCATACTCAAACTACTAACTCTTTCTGCCTGTAATTTGTGCTCATCCTGTAGGCAGGAGCTGGCTTTAAACATGGCCAGCTACAGAGGAGGCTTCCCAGTGGTGATTTACAAATACACTTGAATGTGTTGGATGAAGGCTCTCATGGTTGCTCCTCCTCCCTCCCCTCAAGCAGCTCCTGGAGCTGCACTCTGGTATCAGCTGGGAGCTTAGCTAGCATGCTATAAGGTCACTGAGATGCTCCATAATTAGTTGCTAGGGAATATGGAAGCAGAATATTAGCTGAACTACCTCGCCATTATTGTCCCTGCTTTAGCCAGGCAACTATACAGTAGTTCTGGTGTCTCCTCATAACAGAAATATTGAATGTGGGAACGAATGTGTTTTGCATGATCCTGTGTACATTAAGTTGTCCTAGGGGAAATAGTGCTGGTATTCCAATACTGCTGTTCTCTAGTTTGCTGGAGTTGGAAAAGAATTTTGAGCACAGCAGGTTTTCCCCAAGGGATACTGTCTGTGCTGTGTTTACCTTTTTTATGAGGCATAGTAGAACAGACCACAGGCAAAAAAAATGCTTCCTGTTTGTATTCGTTGGTTTTCCTGCCAAACTCCTTGGGAGACAAAGCACTGCAGAATTTGGGACTCTGGAGTTGTTTGAGATTTGGCTATTTACCAGACCAATGAAGCACTTCAGTGTATTCCTTGGGGGCACTTCCAATTTTGAAGGAGCTTTGAAAGAGCTGCGTATTTGCTGCATGTTTACAGGAAACACCTCGAGTGAAAGTGCCCACTGATGTTTAGAACATGGTGATTACATTGGTGTTGAAGTTGCGAGAAATGCCTTTATTTAAATCCTTAGTGTGTGTGGAAAAAGAGGGACACCAAATTTCAGTCTCAACTCTTTTGTTCTTAGAAGCTGTTCTGCATCTAACCAGAAGGTGGAGAAAGGGAGACACAAAGGCAATCAAAGCCTCTATACAGAACTTATTTTTATTTATTATTCTTACCTGGTGACCTGTCCTTTGGAGATCTGCATAGGAGCCCATTCGGTATATCATGACCAGTGTCTTGATCTGACAGTGTATGTTGAAGCAAATTATGTGATTTTACCCTGTGGCTGAAAACAGAGCATATCTTCCTTCCCTTCTCTTTCTGCCATCACACTGTTCCAGCCAGCAGTCAGTCAGTCATCATTAGCCTGCAATCAGATGACTGTCAAGCAGGGTGAGGGCAGAGCAGTGCTGGTACAGCTGTCAGCCATACTGAGTAACCCTATCAGAACAGAGGATGCTGGAGACTTGATTGCGAGATGCTAGCAATAAACTCATGGAAGACTGTGTAATAGCTTGATTTTGATTCTGTAACTGTAGGGTTTGTCTTGAACCTTGTAGATTTGATGTTCTCTTTTAGTTGCAGGAAGGAGGCAAACTTCAAGTGGATGCTTGGATTTGCAGCAGTTCTTTCTTATTTTGTCCATGATGGCAGTCTATAGAAATAAGACAGTAAAATGCTTTTAAATTTCCTTGATAGCTGTAGCATTGATGTATTTGGGCAGAGGGCAGCAGCACTGACTGTCCAAGATGCCTACTTTTGGGGATTAACAGCTGCAATAAAGGGAAGCCCTGAGCTTGAAAAATTATGGGCTATAGCCTTTCTTCATGATAAGTGTGAGACAGCTGTGATATCAACAGACAGCTCAGGATTCTTCTCTGCTGTTTTTGCCATTGTCTGCTGTGTATGTGTTAGGCTGTTCTGAAGTAGGCATGTTATAAACCAGCATGCAGAAGCGAGGCATAAATCTATAAAACATTCAGAAGAAGCAAATTTGAGATACCTTCTTTTGTTAATGAGAGGAAAGATGTTTGTGAAAGCCTTCAGATCAGTATTTCTAAGAACCTGTCATTCAGTGGCCATGTGGAAGTAGCTGGTACTGGAGTGGAAGTGGTGCCACACAGTCCTGAGCAATAGGTAGTGCTGCTGATGCAGCTATGCTGGATCTGGGACTGTAACTTTTGGCTAGGAGTACCTCCACTCACAGGCAAGTATTGGCATGTTTGCACCTGCCAGAGTACATTTGTGTTGCTGTGCTGCCAAGGGAGATACTCACTTTGTTAGAAATGAGATGCCTGATGACAAAGAACAGCTCACCTCTAGGTTTTGGTCCAAGGTACACTTCCTCCTCCTGTGTAAATAGCTGCAGAGATGAGTTCCCTACTGGCAATTCATGCATGACATAGTTCAGGGTTTTAGTTTGCACTCTTTGTGTAATTAGTATTAAACTGTGAGTTACTAGAAACTAGAAGCCCTGTGATTATGAGCTGCCTCAGCCACACACTTTCAGGAGCTCTCTATAGCTTGACACAGCTCTATGGAAATAGTTCACTGGTATAATCATGGTGGTAATGCAGAACATGAAACAGAATTAGATTGTATTCTGTTTTTTTTCTCATCTGTGCTGCCTTTACTTTTCTTGCAGTGAGATCAGTCGGCTGGACCTGGGCCTAATTGTGGAAGTATGGAACAAAGGACTGATATGGGACACCCTGGTTGGGACCGTGTGGATTGCTCTGAAGGCCATTCACCAATCTGATGAGGTTAAATTGACACAGAACCTTTATTTGCTTCAGTGTTGGTAATTAATGCATTACAGATCTGGCCTGGTGCAGGCCAGGTTGAGCTCCTCAGCAAAACTTCCACCTGCAGTCAGGAAGGCTGAATGAGCAGAGAGGGCTGTCTCATGACATTGGTTTTGACTTTGTAGTGAGATCACAACTGAGATTACATAGGACTTTTTGCTGTCATTTCACTCGCATAGACTCAAGAACTAGGGACTTATCTGTTAAGGAACACACACAAGTATCTGAAGTGTTAAGGACTGACTGCTTAGTCTGATGGTCAGATTCCTGTGACTTACTGCTAAAGACCTGTCTTGTCCAGCTGACAAGGTAGGCCCAGAGCACATCTGCGCTATCTTGTAGGACTTCTGGTTGTAGAGTTAGGTGTACTTCGTGCTACTATATATGAACAAAAGTAGGAAGTGGGATTGCCAATGTCTGTAACTGCCCTAACTACTGAGTTTGGCTGTTGTTGCAGCTGAGCATTTTTAACTCAAATTTTAGGGTATTTGCTTAGAAGATTATTGCATTTGAGCAGGGAGAGATAGATTATAGTTTTCGTAAAAGGAAGAGTGAGGATGCCCTGCAATGTGTCTGTGAGGTCTGGCTAGTGCTCAGTTCCTCTCACTGTCCAGACACTGCTCAGTCCTGCCTTTGAGGGTCCACCTTTGCAGTTCCACTGAGAAGGCAGCACTTCTTTTTGATGCTTGCTCTGGTAGATCCCTCTGAGATTTGGAAGAAATCCAGTTTGGAATAAAAAGCCAGTGCATGTTGAATAGATGTAATTTGAGTTAAAATAGGGTTGATAATGTTGTAAATCTCTTTTTGGACTGTTTTAGCAAAAGTGTGAGAGTTGATGCATAAAACTTTTCAGACTTGAATGTTCGCTCACTTACGGCCTTTGATTCACAGGAAGGTCCTGGCGAGTGGTCTACGCTAGAGGCAGAAGTTGTAATGAAACATGATGAAATCTGTGGAACCAAAAATCCAACTCCTCATAAAATTTTGCTGGACACAAGATTTGAATTACCTTTTGGTGAGTGCATTTCCATAACTTACCCAGGGTGCTGACAGTGCAGAGAAAGTGGGAACAACTTAAGTTTTATAATCAAGTTGTGTTCATTCTCAGTTCAATCACTGTAGTTCAGTGGAGGTCATGTGGCTGGTATTAATTTTTTGTTTGGCTTCTTTTTAAGAAGATCTGAATAAGTATGAAATATTTGAAAGTCCCTGGGTGCTGGAATATTTAGACTAGCAGCAGTTTTTTTCTTCTAATAGTGTTCCAGGATCGTGTAGTCACACATCCTTCTTCTTTGAATCTAGGCAAATTTGGCTCTAGAAGAGGTCAAGTGTGTTGTTAGAGCAGTTCTGTGGTGAATGCATGTAGCCGTCTTAGATGTGTGCAGTTCAGTTAGTGAAACATTAATGCTTAGTGCTCCTGAACATTATCATTAGCATAGTATATAAATAACTTAATGTTGTAAGAACTGCCTTTCTGGCAATTACTTATGGTTGAAAAATGCAGAATATGGAAAAGCAGCTAATTGGAGCAAACTGATCTCAAGTAAAGTTGTATGTAATTTTTAAATTTTATTTTACTTAAGCAAACAAAAATAAACCCCAACCAAATAAACCCCAAAAGTAAGGCCTTAGCCAGAGTGCATCCTAGGCTTACATAATTTCTCTTTCCAGCTCTTAGCTGATGCTTGGGATCAAGAGCAGAGATTATGTTTTTGGGGTTTGTGCAATTTTTTTTTTCATGTACTGAGCACTGAAGTGTTTTAAAATGTTTTGTCATTGCAAGGCTCATCCCTCCCCCTCTGCCTGTTGTATCTTTTTTTGCTGCAAAGCCCTTTTCAGCGTGAGCAATTTGCATTGTGCTCTAAGCGGGGGCAGAGCCTTTGTGCAGGCATTGGCATTTGGTCAGCACCTGTCAGGATTGTCCATATGTTGTGGGAAGAAGTTAGGACATCTGTGAGTCACATACTCTGCTTCCTGGTGGAGGGGAGGATGTAGGCCTTGGCCCTGCAGCTGGACAGTCAATACAAATTGTGTTTTGTGCTGTGAGTGCACTGTTGTGAGTGCACAGTCCCCTGGATGGTTGTATTTCTGGGGGAGCACAATGTTGTGTAGATGGCACTGCTCTTTAACTACAGTCCAATGTGCAAGGGGAAGAGGTACCTAACACCTCAGCTGTCTGATGTTGGTCAGGAGCCATGCCTCTTTCCCATGGAAATAACCTGGTGTTCCACGGCTGCTGTATGTGGGAAGTTCATTACTGAAGTTACATTTTATGAAGAGGAGGAACAAGCCTGTTTCACCTCACCAAAAATCTTGGTTCTTTGGTAACAGTGTTGAGGCTTCTGGGAGGGACAGAACAAGCACACAGAGCTGAAGGCAAGACTTGTAGCCACTACCTTCTCACACTTGCTAGTAAACTGTCACTGCTTTAAAAGAAAATGAAGTTCGGGTGTCTCCCTTTGTATTGAATGTGTCCAAAAGAAATTTTGCTTCCTTCTGCCATTCATGTTATGGACTGCATTGCATTTGAGCTATTTTTTTCAAGTATAATAGAACAGACTCCATGTAGATGTGTTGAAACATCTAGATTTTAAAAATCAAAGTATTTCAGGTAATAATGTGTTTTCTCCCTACTACTATAGTAATAGGAGTTTTTCTTTGTTTCTTTTGGGGTGATTTATACTATTTTAAATTTTTATATTTGGAGAAGTAGAATTTCATGCAGAGCAGTAAATAAGTGAAAAGATTTTTGTGATTCTTCTGTTTTTGACACAACTAATAATTTAAAGCACACTTATTACTTATTTCTTTGTTTACCATGCCAAATCTTGAAATAACAGGGATTCTGCACCGTTGTATTGAATGGTTTTTGTTTTAGGGTGTGAAAAGTTGGCTGCCTGTCCAGGGTTTCATAATGTCCAGGAAAAAATGGGTGCATGAGTTAGTTCTTCAAAGGCTTCTCTTCCCTAGAAGAGTACTGCAGTTTTTGCTTTGATCTCCATTCAGTCTGAGGTACCATGGCAAGGTCAGAAGCAGGTTGAAAAGCAGGAGGCCCTAAGGGTGTGTCATACTGCTCTAGAAAGGGACACCACATCGCCTACTCCAGTGGATTCTTAGTGTCCTATATGTTAAGATTCTTTGTCATAAGAGTTGGGAACTGCTGCTTTACCCCTACACAGGAAAGTAGATGGATCACTGGTGTGCTGTAGAAGTTCTTAAGTCAGCAGCTGGGCCGCAGAAGCAAGATTTTAATAACAGCAGGTTTGGAGTGACACGTAGGAACATTGTGTATCGTGTTTTGTTTCCCAGGTGAAGATCTCCTGGCTATTGTAGGTGCATGAGAACCAGAATGATGTGTGGGTTCATGTACAGCTTGTGCTGCTTTTCAGGTTGGGTAAAACATTGCTGCCTGGGATAGCAGCTTTCAAAAAAACCTGTGTGTTCTCCTGTTTGGCCATGCTTCTGTGCTTTTTTTCTATCATTTCTGGCTGCTATCTCATTTAGTTGCACTCAGTGCAGTATGCCAGGTTATTCAATATATTTTAAGTATTTCATTGTATTTAGGTGGGGCTTGAGAGGTTTTTAAGGGTTTGTAAAAGAGAATAAATGAATTTGAAAACCAGAAAAGCTGAAGTCCTTGATGTAAAACATGATTGTGTATGCAAAGAGGTTTAGAAACTGGTTTGTTGTTTGTGCTATATTTATCCTGGATTAGTTTGCTGTTTCTGCTTTCACCTGATACATTCAAGATTCTTCCTTCCCAGTATCTCTTCTGCTGGTACTCTGGAGACTGGAAGCTGCTAAAGCTGAAATAAGTGCAAAATGTGCTGATGCTGGCAGTAGTACTACGTGATGAAGGCAACTTAGAGATTTTAATTTCTTTTTCTCATATAAATCTGTTTTCAAGTATTTACCAGGCTTGGAGTTGGGAAGCAGTCATCTCCTAACAAAGGCTGGTGGGAATTTAGTCTCTGCTTCTGATGTGGTCATGCAGGAGTTAAACTTTGTCAATGGCCAGATTTGTAATGGGATGAAGAACACTGATGGTGGCCTTTATATGTCCCCTGTGTGTCCCATTGCATGTTCCAGATGCAGCTGTTGCCTTGTGGTCAGTTAGTGTGACATCAGCACATGCTTACAGGGGAGGGCAGCTCTGTGGGCCCTTCTGCGTTGAATATCTCTGTGTAATGGACTGCAGTGCTGAGGACCAGGCTGTCATCTGATGCTCTCTTCCAGCCTCATGTTCTTGAATGTTCAGTCTCCCAGAAACAGAACGACTGCAAATCCTCTGCTACGGAAATGTAACAGAGTGAGGATGGGAAATGTGAGGCATTATATTAACCTGTAGGGTGAGAAGAATTTTTGTGCTTGGTAGTCTATTAAAAATGGCAATAAACAGCCTTCTTCATGGCAAGAAGTGGTTGTTAGCCAAGACAGGCTGGAGCGACTTTGTCCTCTGATCGTATCTGTTTCCTCTTTGGAACAAGACAGACAAGGCAGGGATAAGCTTTCCTTTGGTTGATTTAGAAAATTTTCTGGTAGGGAGAAGACAATCTTGCTATTATTGTTTTGATGCAGTGAGTGTGTGTTGGCACAGACTTTTCAGGATGCTGCTTTTCAAGTGTAAAATTGTTCTGCTTAATAGCAATTTTACTCTGTCCCTCTTTTTTAGAAGTGCAGTGACTGTGCAAATCCCTCACAGGATGCAGTACTCAAAAATGCCTTTGGCTCCCAAACTGTAGCAGTTTGGTTCTGTGCCAAGCAGTTTCTAGTTCATAATTGGAGTGAAGATGCTTTTAATGTTCTCAACACTCCCAGGGTGGGAGCATGCTGATCTGCATCTAACCATGAGGTAGGGTAAATGTGCTTTGTTATTTTAGTGTCTTGGGAACAGAACAGAAAGAAAAACTCAGCTCAGCAAAGTCGTTTCAGTGAGAATTTATGTGAGAAGATTCCTATACATTGGAAAAGGGAAGAAATTTAGGCTGGGAAGGGTGAAACCAGGTGAACACTTGTAGAAAAGTGGAGAGAGAAAGGTCATCACTTTTGCTTTCAGCACTTGTTCTCGCTCCTGACAGGCTGGGTTTTGCCCTATCCCAGGACTTCAGGACTTGCTACCTTGGGAAAACATGGAAGGAACAAGGTGATGTGCAAGGTTCAGAGCAAGGGCCAGCAAACATGAGAAGAAAAGCTTTGGGGCTGAAGTGCCTGGTTGTTGCTGAGAGGGATCTCTTGAGCTTAAAATCAAGATCTTTTAGAGATCTCTAGATCTCCAAGCAGGAATGCTTCCTGAGGGGTTTAACTGAGTGACACAGTGGTCTGTATCAAATTCTCCTCATATTTCCTTCCTCACTGTGACAAGTCACTGTACTGCTGTGTGCTCATTCCAGGTGTTTGGGCACTTGCTCTGAGCAGCCTCATCTGGGACCTCCACTCACACCCCTGCTCATGTGCCCAGCTCAACTTGGTCCCTTCAATCCAAAGTGATGCTGTGTGAGTTGCTCGTCCCCCACCCCAGCCATTGGCATGTCTGTGCTTGCTTATGGACCCTGCAGATGCAAGCCCAGAAAACCAGGAGCGTAGAGAAAATGGGGTTCAGCTTCCAGCTGAGGATAGCAGTAAGCGCAAGGACAGTAAACCTTGCAGTGTTTCTGTGTTGGTTTCAAATTATAAGTGCCAAAACCTATTGAATTTATCTGCCCTCCTCTCTGTTGTTTTTCAGCAATTTTGTTTCATGACATATGGCCTTGCTCCTTGTGTTCACCAAGAATGTCAGTGGAGTCCTGAGATGGCATCAGGTGGCCTCTCTCTGGACTAGTTCATCTTCTTATCTTTTAAGCAGAAGTTAATGTAGTGGAGTAATTTCCACTGTAGTCAAAAGCTGAGCACTGATGCAGGAGCTGGCCAGTGGATGCAGCTTGCAAGCAGTCTGTGATCTTCACTAGGGATTTCCACTCTGTGCATTCCAGAGAAGCAGCTTCAACAAAACTGCTGACTGAGGCAAAACACAACTGAAGCTTTGTCAAGAAATCAAAACTTCTATCTCATTGAGATTTCTTTTGAGCAGGTAACTTGACTCAAGATCATAGGCCAGTTGCTTCATGTTTAAAGTTTGCTGTACAGCAATTTTACTGATACTAGCATTGATGACAAGAGTTTCTCTGAGATCAAGATGATGTCATTACACCAGCTTTATCTGGACAGTAGCTGATTTTTATCTCTGACTTGCATAAGAAGCTGTTTCAATAGAAGCAGAAATCCTGCAGTAAAAATCTGACAGCTCTGTTTATGAAATGGACTTCCTGGGCTGTAAGATAGGAACAGAAAATCCAAGAGGCAAATGTTGCTCCTTGATGCCTGGGCATACCACTACACCATGGTGTATGGGAAAATATTGAGACCTACCCTGAGACATCCTCAGTTTCTGCAGTGCTGATGGTAGTCTTTGCTTCACCCCTTCTCAGTCTTTTAGCCTTGATTTCAGGCTCCAGATTTGAGTTGTTTGGGCTCTGACTTCTAGTCCTCATTTCATGAGTTTTTCTTCACCTCTTAGAGAATTGATGTCTTTCCAAGACAATGCCATGGGCTTTGCTGTAATTTTTGGGTTGTTTCATGCCATTGTTGGAGTTTGTTCTCCTAAACCTCATCAAGTTGTATGCTGATAGCCATTCAGTTCACTGATGCCTTCTTTCTAGATCAATTCTGTCCTTATTTGCTTTGAATGCCAGCCCTGATTTGTGCAGAGACTATCAAATGAATCTGTGCCACTGTGATCCACAGCCCTGATGATAAAAACGTGTTTCTGCTGCTCTTGTAGTTGTGGGAGAATCTCTCATGCTTCTCTTACCTTGTTTTCTGATAGGTTTTAACAACAAAGTAATGTACTGTACATCAGAAAGAGCAGCTGGCTTTGTGTGTTTTGATTAAAATAAATCACTTTGGTCTTCCTCCGAGCAAGGAGAAATAGGTTGTCTTTTTTCTGCTTAGTGGAGGGTTTTTGGGAGTCAGATACTAAGCTTCCATGAAACTTTCTCAACTAAGGAGTATTTTAACAGCTTGTGTGGGTGAGGCTAGTTGCATAAAAATTGAGTGGTGTTTCAGTTACAAAGATGTGGACATGAGTTCATAGTCCAAGGAAATATCTATTGCTGAAACTTGAAATGCTGCTAAATCTGGCATGTACCTGTTAACAGTGGTTTGTATTCTGTTATCTGCGGTGTGTTGGGCTTGTTGCCTTTGAAAGATGATGGTTTGCATGGCTGAGAGAGGATACATGTAAACAGGCATTCTCTTAAAGTGCAAGAATGCAGTTTTTAGTCCTTTCTGAAAGCATCGTGGTCCAATGGAATACTCACCTGCCAATAAACCTTGTTCTTTTTTTCTGTGAGGAATGAGAGTAGATGTAACTTTTAGAATCATCTTTTCATCAGGAGGCCATCCTGTCCTACTTCTCCCGTTCTTGCCAATGCATAACTTAGCATATCATTGTGGTGGTGTCCATGGAGTACAGTTCATTGCAGAGAAACAAACTTCTTGGCACCTTCTGAGCCACCTGAAAGTGTAAAGAGTTACAGAAGATGGGAAAACCAGCTGTACTGGTATAGCACTATCTTCCTGTCAGCTTGCAGGGCTGGTGGTGTTTTTAGCTGGAGCACTCCCTCCATTTCCTTCCTCTATGAGCTTTGAAGTTTCTGCAGTGGTGCAGTTTCAGGCCATAAATAGCTAGATTTCAGAAGTTGCTGCATTCATGGGTGTTGAGTGGTTAGAAAAAAAAACCAAACGAAACAAATCCAAATATTTTTTTTTCCTTTTCCAATGTTTTCACACCAGTCCATCCCTAAATAATTTTGTGTTAAGCTTTTCACAGCAGGTTATCTGCATCTCTGAGCATGTGCTTTGAAAGGTGAAATTTTGAGTGGCAGAAGTCAGTGTTCCATTGGGACATTATATTACTTCAAAGTGTGAAAGAGAAAATAGTTACCACAATAAAGGTGATAATGCTTGCTGCTTGCTGTCAGCTTGGTAACTCTTTTAGATGGTAAAAATATTGTGATTCATTTCACAATGAACCTTCAGTGTCATGTAAAAGTAAGAATGTGCTTTTATGTGAATATGACTGCCTGTAACACTGTTTATTCCCTCAAAATATTTGGCTTATTTCTGGCAAAGAAGTAAGAGACCATTTATTTTTTGGTACCTAATTTGTGTTCTACCTGGAGGTGTGCTATTGTTGTGCATAAGGTGTGCTGTTCAAAGGCAGTCCTTGTTCTGCTGGGGTTATAAAAAGCATCCACAAGAGGCTCTTGTTATGTGTTATCAAACATAAGGAAGTGTATTAAAATACTGTTGTGAAATGGCTCTCCATCAAGCTATATATACTTCAATTAAATGTGAACTAGTCTTTCTCTTTCCTGCCTTTGTGTGAGTGTGCATTTGGTTAATCAGCTTTAAACAGGAAAGCAGGGTAAGCCCTTAAACTGTGCTACTATTTACAATGTTTATTTTCCATCTGAGTGCTAACATAAGACAGTCCTATCTCTTCAAAAATTGCATGTGGGTTTTTTGTGTGTAATCTTTAATACTAATGGTGATGTATGCAAAGTTGCCTGGCTAATAAGGTGGTGTGACTTACTGTTTTGACTTAGATATCCCTGAAGAAGAGGCCAGATACTGGACCAGAAAATTAGAACAAATAAATTCACTGGGAGATGATGAGGTAAATATCTACATTGAAAGAATAATGTAGCCCTGAATGTATTATAACTAGCTTTTATTCTTTGTATTAGATCCCTGTGATTAGGGTAGCTACTAAGTGTTGTTCATTTACAAATCTTCCATGAAATGCTTACAGAACTCTTTTCTCAAGTTGTTCACTGTTAAGGAGAGGAACATTTTTCTGCATGCTTGAAGTGCTTGAATAATGTTTTGTTGGTGTGAATATGTTCAAAGGAAATGCAACACTGTGCTTTACCTGAGCAGAGAGTGAAACCATTTTTGACAGGCTGTGGTAGGTTCTTTTTGTGAAATCAAGTCAAAAAGGACTTTTTTATAGTTGACAGTTTCTTTGAGGAAGATGAAGCAAGGTACTGAATCTTTATTTGAACTGGGGATTGTTGGCTTTTATCCTAATGCACTTGTTAACAGCTCAATTTATATAAATCATGTATTAGAATATGTGGTAGCTGTGGCTTTGGTTTCCTGGCTCTTGTGTGTACTTGGCTAAACAGCTATAAAATAGAGGTTATTTTTTTTATTTCTAAGAGAGACTGTTGCATGAATGAAATTTTGTTTACAGTTCATACTGTTTGCAGTGTATGATTTAACATGTTAATGCCTGTACCAGAAATGAAGTATTGAGGAAACCTGAATACTCGTGTTGATGTGAATATCGTTGAGTAAGAATATAGTGCTGGTGAAACCTTTTTGACATGTCTCTTTCCATAGAAAAGGTTTCCATAGCAAGATAACTTGCAAAATACTCTGCCAATGCAGTAA
Source organism: Toxostoma redivivum (assembly GCA_013397375.1). Taxonomy (NCBI): domain Eukaryota; kingdom Metazoa; phylum Chordata; class Aves; order Passeriformes; family Mimidae; genus Toxostoma; species Toxostoma redivivum. Next base: position 154,721 of record VXBI01009424.1, read on the forward strand.
CTTCAGGAGATTTTTGTTCTGGGATCCTTCATCTGTTCTTTTCTGTTTATTATATGAGTGATTTGATTTACTGTGCAGATGAAGGAAAATGAGGTGGATTTTATTACTGACTGAGGACAGACCGTATATTCAGGTGGAGAAAAAATCTCAAAAGAGTTTAGGGCAGCCTCTCCTGCCTTCTAGAAGTTTGAGAGCCTCTAAGAATGGATGAAAAGCGCAGTCAGTGAGCTGTCCTGTCAGTGATGCTGCTGTGGTGCATCCCTGCTCTGGTGGGCTGGAGCAGCAGTTCGGGTACTTCAGCGAGGCACAGGTGCCCTCTAGTGCTTCACTGAGCTGGTACTTGCTGAAAGATATCCTGAGCTTTTTGAGTCTCCCCTTTCCCTGCAGTGCCACGCATCTGCTTGCTAACTGCGTGCTCTTATCAAATACCAAAGTAATATGTATTTGTGATCTAATGATCTCAGATTTATTATGGATGTTCCCTGTGATCAGGGAGAAGAAAACTTGTGCAGGGCCTGACCTCAGGTGGTTCTTCTAAAGTTCTCCACATTTACCAACCACCCAGAATGGGGATGAGATCTTCTTTGCATATTCCCCTAACTGGCAGTGACTTGTAGGTCAGGAACTTCCAGAGCCAGAGGCAGTCTCCTTGTGTTGAACAGCACTCAATGGATTTCTCTTTTGTGGATGCCAGTTGCCCTTTAAATGCACCCAGGTCAGTTATGTTTTTGCAAAGGAATTCAGCACTTTAATTGTGCATTGCCTGAAGAAATATCTTAATTGCTCTGAGCAAACAAATACAGTGTTTGAGAAACCAGCTGGAGGCAGGTTTGTTTGGATAAATTAAATTACTGATCCTCAAGCATCCAGTCCCTGCTACTCAGCTTTACAGACCTCACCTTTTGGGTTCTAGAATCCTGGTCTGCACAATGTTTTTTAGCACAAGACAACTTTTTGCCTTTGTCGTCTTTGTTTTAACTTCAGCTATCTCTGTTTGAGATAATGAATGAACATACTAAAGCTGCACAGGAGTCTTGAAGAAGCGGGTTCATTTGGAGTTCACAGAAATGCTTTCCAACCTCTCTTCCTACAAACACTTAATATTCTGTTTTCATTTTGGGACTCCTGATAACCGTCGGGCTGATGCCTTAAAAAGAACAAACTGCTGCCATTCTGGGATCTTTGAGGATAATAATTCAGAACCCAGTGCTGTCCTGTGCTACTGAAATTGCTCATCAGCAGACTTCCTTTCACCACTCTGTCAACCAGTCAGTGCTGTGAGATCCGGCAGTTCTTGTTTTCACAGTCCTGATTAACTCAGTGGGTTGGCAGTTTGCTGATGATAAGACTAACCACCTTTCAGGATCCCTTGTGCATTTTAAATAGCACAGATTGGAAGATAACTGCAGCGGAAGTCTGCGGGTTGTCACCTTCCAAGCACAGAACTGGTCATTAATCCCTACCAAATCCAAGGAGAGACTGTCTGGTGGCTCTGTTTTGCACAGGCTGCAGCACCAGCTTGCTAAGTTTGCCACTTCCTTTGTTGTCAGATCTTTTTTCCTAGCAAAGACTATTCTCATTATTTTGGTCAATTATCCTAATTTTCTCGTATTTTTATGTAATACAAGATAGAAGAGAATAACAAAATAAAACCACTGGCATTCCCCTAGGGAGTGCTTTGATGCTGTAACAAACAACTTTGTAAAAAGTCAAAGCTAGCTAATTGAAATACCTCTGTGTTCTCTAATTTAGTATTAAATGAGATGAAAAATTCTTCACTTCGGATGTAAAGTGGATAGCAGGAGAGTTTGCAAGTGTTGGCTGGGCAACATTGTATTCTTGCCTTGCCAGCACATTAATTACCTAACTGCTGCCATCTCCTACTCCAGAGTTGCTGTGAGCCCACATGAGTTTTGAACTGTTGAAGCTGTGCTGGAGTTCCTAAATGTAAACAGGCTTATTCCCAGTTTGGAGCTCCCTGTTACACTGACATAGTGGTGTGGAGAATCAGGTCTTTTCAATGTCTAATTGGAGGTCTTAGAATTGGTAATAGGCGCCTATGCTTGTTCTAAGGTAGACTTCATCTTAAACAGAAGTGCACTTCGTAATGTGATTTTGGCATGAAAAAAGAGGACCCTTCTGGGAGTGTGTTTAAATACAAATATAATGGAGAATATATTACAGATATTATGTTTATAGATATTATAGATATTAAGATATTGTACTTTGATTTTCTCTGGCATGCTATTTTCTGTGGCATGCTATCATAAAGTTACCATTTGCTTTCTTATCTGTCTATATTCCTTCCTATTTTTTTTCCCTTCCTTTAGTATTCCTTTCAGGAGGAAGTCCAGAAGAAACCATTGCCCAGTGCTGCCTCCCAGTGTTGTAAGTTAGACTATTTCTTCTCAGTATTTTTTCTTCTTTCAATGTACTTTATTTCCTTTTATGGTTAGATGTCAAGTGATGGTACATTTGAACAACATTTCCTTATTAGAAGTACTTAAATTTCTGTGCAGTTATGAAAAGCTGTGCTCCTCAAAATACTGCTCTGCAGCTTCTGATGCCAGGAAGTGAAATCAGGTGTTGAGTCTTGCACTTGCTATTGTCCTTGTGTGCAATAAGAACAGAAAATATATTCAAAGTCACCAAGATGTCAGGCCCTTGTAATATTTATACTACTAAGAAAATGCTGTGTTTTTTTCATGTATTAGGCTATGTTATGCTAAAACTTCCTGTGTTAAATATAATTTTTATTACTGTTTAATGAAATTCTAAAAGGGAGAAAATAAACTGAGTACTGCTGGTAGCCTTTTAAAATGCGCCAGAAGTTTGTGTACTTGATGTCTAATTTCTTCAATATTACTTTTCAATGCTGCGCTGATGGATGAAAAAATATTTTTACTAATTTCTGCTTATCTTTTTATGCTTCTGAAAACATGGATGAAAAAATAACATAGCACTTACTGTATCTGATGATCTGTAAAATTAGATTTCTGAGACACTGGTTTTAACATACAATAGATGAAAGCTCAGTGATGTCTCTTGTGAATGTGTTATCTGCTTTTGGCAACAGCATTAATAAAAATCAAGTCTCATAATTTAAACAAATCTTTTATCCTCTACTTCAAATCCTTTAAGATGTGCGTATTACACATTGCAGGCTGTTTATCCATTAGGCTGATTATAGGATCTCTGCAAAACTGATAACATTAGAAAATGCTAATTACCATTTTTGAGTAGAATTAATTTCGCTGTGTACTATTGTTATGTTATCTTAAAAGTATCTTCAACCAACTCTAGATGTTAGCCAATTGCATAGGAAATCTCATTGTGCGGTGTAACTAGAACATGTACAGCCCTATATCAAAGTATTCCAGTAATACTTTCATTCTAGTTAATTCTAGGCAACACTGAATGTCTCCTCTCATTTTGGAAAAGAAAGAAAAAGTGTATGTAAAGAATAAAGCAGGGGGTATTTTTTGTTTGTTTGGTTTTTGTTTTTGTTTATTTTTTGTTGTTGCTGTTGTTACTTTGCTGTTGTTGCGTTTTGGGATTTTTTTGGTACGCTTTTTGTGTTTTTTTGTTTTGTATTTTAAATGGTCAAAAGGGTACAATTGATTTGTTAAGCCTATAAATAAGAAACACTTTGGGAGAAACTAATATTTGATTAAATCATACTAACATAGTATGCAGAACCTGTAATGTCAAAGTCAAAGAAAAACTGTCTGCTGTATGAAGTGTCCAAGAAATGAATGTGTTATTTGCTGAAATTACTTTCCTGGCTCTGTGCCCTTGGGCTTTGCTTTTGTTTGAGGGAGGCTCATTTTATTGAATCTCGTAAGTATTGAGATATATGGGTAAATTAGAGGGAATGCTTCTGTGTGGGGAAAATAGCTGCACCTGTTCCACAGCAGGGTGCTTTTACATCCCCCTGTAGCTGGTTTCTCCCCTGGAGAACCAACTGGGCTCTTGCAGACAGGCACAATGAGAAGCAGCACTACAACCACCTTTGTTATGCTGCCTGTTAACAGCCTGCATCTTGCTGGAAAGTGACCTTTTGCAATATTCAGTTGAAGGCCCCGTGGTTTGAACAATTAATGTCACATAAGAATTAATATAATCATGCATGGGATTAAAGCACTCATTAGAATGGATGTTAAACATTTCATAGCAGTCTGTTGTTAATGTATTTAAGAATTTTCAATAAAGCTGATGGCACTGCATGTACTTTGGCTTGTTTACTGCCTGCAAGTATCTGATGTCTATGAATATCTATTTACATGGAAAAAATACAAAATAGACATTTCATATAGAGGTACTTTTGAAAAATGCCTGCATCAACTTGTGCATGAGTTGTCAGCTTGCCTCAATAGAGCATAGTCCTTTGAGACTCGAGAGTTTAGCACAGAACATGCACAGATTGTATCTCTATTGAAAGCTGACCTGACCTTTGCATGTGACACAGGAGCTCAGTCTTTTTCCACAAGAGCAGGGTGGGTGTCCTTCACAACACTAAAATGTATTCAATATGGAATGTTCTTACTTACCCTGTGGGTAAGTAATTGATAGGTGTATTTTTAGATATAATAAAAATATCCTCAAGAACACTTTTAAGACTTATCCAGTTTTGCATCACATCATTTTTATTTTCGTCATCTAGATGTGCCAGATGAGGTGTGGTTGCTGTTGGGAGCAGGACACAGTCTGCTGGACAGCAGACTAAGTATTTATTTAGAAGAAGGAAAAAAGCCATGCTTGGTGTGAGTGGGTTTTACTCCACAGAATGTTTTCCCAGTCCTCCAAAAAATACAAAATTATTTTAAAACCTGATGTGCTATAGAGCAAAAGTTCTACAAAACATTTCGTATAGCTTGCACTTAAAAAATTAATTGTACGTAAGTGCATGTGCCATTGGTGTCCTGCTTAGCCACTATGGCAGCTCTCCGAAGACCATTTTGACATCCTTGTTCTGACTAGAGAAAGTCCTACTCCAGCAGGCAGGATCAGGTTCATTAATTAGGAAAATTCATTTCCTTGCATGTTGAAATTAGATTACACTTCTGCCCTCTTCTGCATCTGTACTTTCCACACATCTTTTACCTTTTCCAAACCAGTTTTTCTTGTGGTTTTCCCACTTCCTGTAGGGATGCAGCTTGTTGTGTTATCTCCCCTGAGTAGAGAGGGGGAGAAGGATGGGGCAGGATGTGAGAGAAGAGAGGTGACCCTGTATGAAAGCCAGCCTCTGGTCTGAGGGTGGGTTTTTGTCCCCAGGCATGTATGGGCTGCTGCCTTGGCATGGTGCCATGGGAAATCTCAGCCCACACTGGGAGCTCTAATTTTTCCAGGGATTATTGAGCTTTCAGGCCCCCTTTCAGAGTCTCAAATGCTGTTTTGTTCTTAGAACTCTCTGACCCATAATTACTGCGGTAATGTGGGATTTGGGCTTCCTACCTATTCTTAAATGAGGCAGGTGGTTCTACTGCATATAGAGTCTTTTCTAAGCCCTGCTGATTTTGGCACTTCCTGCCTCTTTACTTCATTACACTTAACCATTTCATTTTTAACTCCCAACTGCTGTGCTTTTCTACATATTCCTCCTGCCCCAGAAAGATCATATGCTTCCAATTGATTTAACTTTCAGTGATCCCAAGCAGTAAGCAAAGCACTAGAGTGTCCATGCATCCAATTTTGTTTGCCTATTAAATATAGTCATAATTATTAATGTTTTGATATGTCATTGTAAGAAAACTGCAGCATCTCCGTATTGGCTTTTACCCACAGCCTGAAATTAAATGTAAATCGAAAGGAAAGCAAGGTTTTGTTGTCTGGAAATTCACTTTAAATTATGCAGATTGAAAACATATTATTTGATTACTTGGGCATTGAGTCAGTAAGCTCTATGTTATTTATTGTGAGGAGTTACAGATATGTTTACCTCGTATGCTCATGATAATTTCTGGATGCATAGAAGTCCATTACAATCCACAAGTGAGTCACTCTGTGTTTTAAATGCAGTTGGATCAGTTACAGTGCGAACCAGAATGAGAAAGATACTCTGCATCTTTGTAGAATCAATTTGGCAGACTTGGTTAATATCAGCTGCTCTAAATACTGCCCTACACCATTTGTCAGGGAGATTACAAATCTGGAAGAGAGCAGGTTTTTTCAGTGTGATTCTCAGGAAAGATAACCTGAGTGTCACTGAATCAACCAGTTATGTCTGTTCTCTTAGTATTGACTGATAATCTTTCTGAGAATGCTTTATTCTCCCTTTTCTGCTTCAGTGTTTTCTGTTCCATTTCCTTTAGTCCTTTTCTCTCTGAAGTCCCTGGTTACCAGGGCTGTGGTGAGTGTTGACATTTTGTTGTGTGCAGTTTTTTTGTTGTTGGATTTTTTTTTGTTTTGGTTGGTTGGTTGGTTTGTGCTTTTTTGTTTGTTTGTTTTGTTTTGTTTTATTTTGAGTTTTTTGGGAGGTTTTTGTGTGGTATTTTTTGTGGGTTTTTTGTTTGTTTTTGTTTTGGGGTGTGTGTGTTTTATTGTAGGATTTGTTGTGCTTCTTTTTTATCAGAAGAAGGTAAATTTTTTGCTTGGCTCTGAATGTAGGTTTGTACTGGCAACAAAAGAAGCAGTAGCTTCTCACATACTGTTCTACCAGTAGAAAGAACCAAAGCCAGCCTGTGCTTGGTCTGCCATATGATGAGAGAGAAAAAAACAAGATTACATCTCTTAATGCTCTTAGGAATATGTGGGTATGCACATGCATGCAGGGAAAAATGCTACAGTTGTTTCAGATTCATAAGCAGCTTTTTATCTACTTAAAATCTGGCAAAATGCTTTATACACATTATAGGAATGGATGTCATTTAATGTCAGATCAATTTGTTGTGATGACCCTTCTTTGCCACTGATACTTGAAGAAATCTGGTTTTGCAAAATTCTTCTAATACCTATGTATGTACTGCTACTTCAAAGGTACCACAGAGGCTAGTTTTGAGATGTTTCATTCCTAATGCTCACTGGTTTTCTTTTTGGGAACTAAAATTCCACTGATACATTGGGAAGGCTTGTTCATTCCCCTGAACAGGCTGACTGTAATGCTGAGATGATGATGCTTCCCATGGCACTGATGAGGAGTTTTCTCTGTTTAGCAGCCAGATGATTGCTTTCCCTGCCCCTTAGTACCCAGCAAGCCCCCAAACACTGGTTTTGTATTTGTGCTGTACTGTGGATGCAGCATTTTCTACTGCCATTAATGTGCAAGTGGGCTGGGGGTATCCAGCCCTGCTGTGGGGGGAACTGACCCTGTGGCAGCAAATGGCAGAGAATTTGCTTCTTTTCTTCTTTGGTAATTGTATATTAAAAAAAAAAAAAAGGTGATCTGCTCTACCAGTCTCTCAAGGCCAGGCAGAACATGCCACTCCTAATTGTTCACATGTTCACAGAGGTGCATGATCTATGATAGAGGAGGGTCAGGCAGCATAGTTGTCTGAAAATGCTGGGAGTTGACACTGCCCTTCTTGTTGTAAAGGTGTGTGCTATACATCTAGATTCTTGCTGTTTCTTTTCTGGTTACCAGCCTGATTCTGCACTTAAACAACAGAGGTCAGCAGCCACCCACATCATGTCTAGGTTGGGAAGGGTAAGGAAGAAGTCAATGATTATTTTCGTAAGGGTCGGTGACACTGAAGATAGTGCTGCAGTTGTTGTATAGTTGTGCTCTAGTAAGAGTAGAACTTCTGGCTACTGTGCAGTTACAACTCAAGACTGTTTGTAAGTGTAAGTGTAAGTCAAAACAGCACACATTAATGTCTTTATTTATTTATTTGTTTGTTTATTTAAGCCAGGGCAAGGAAAAACTGCTTGAGTCCATACAAGGGGAACCATTGTATGAGCTTTTTTGTGGTAGTTTACTGATGGGCTGGGAAAGCTAGCTCCTTGGCCTCTCTTCTTCTGGGTGAGTGGCAGCTCGTTTCTCTTTGTTTAGGATAAATCCCCTAAGGCTGCTTGTTTTCTTGTGGCTTTGTGGCACTCAGTCTGGGCTGGCTGAAGGCATGGTAGATCTGCTGAAAGGAGCATGGACTGAAGATTTTACTTTAAAATATCTGCCTGCAATTTCAGGATAAAGCTGCTGCTTTAGGACTGGATATGTCTAAGGAAGACTACTCGGCATATGGAATTTAAAAATAAAAATACTGGCTATATTAAGAGATTATACAGTAACAAAGTTTGATCTACTGCTGAACTGTAGAGAACTCTAGGGCTTTGATTTTGCTGCTGATCTTCTAAATAGGGTTTTTAGTAGTTGTTTTCCTAAAGTATGGGTTGCATTCTGAAAGGTGGTGAGAAGGAAATAAAACTTTTACATAAACCCCAGGTGTAAAGTTCTTACTGAAATGATGAACATTGCCAATACTGACAAGTGTCTTTATAAGCAGTGATCAGACAAAGCAAATGTTCGTTTAAACACTCTAGCTTTCATAATTTGTCTAGTGCTCTTCATGAAAGCTGTGGGGTTTTTTTTGCTAGTGCATTTTTAAGGACTTTAAACTTAATTAGTCATCATTTACTATCATAGGAATAGGAGCAAATAAATTTGAATTTTGTTACAATAGTAAAATAGAAACTTTTTTAAAATTAAAGATTTTAAACTGAAAAATGATTCTCTACCTTTATGTACAAGCCATAAATATGTATCCTCCAGCAGTGAGGCTTGTACCTAAAGTTCAGGATTAAAAATCAGAAGGAAAAAAGGCACCAAGTCTTTTATCTGTGTTGCTGTAGAACATTATATTCCTCTTTGCTATTATGCATATATGTCATGTTAAGTGATCAACTGTAGTCCAAAATAATATCTCAGAAAGGAGTATATAAATCTTCTGTCTTTAATTGTGTTTAAATCTCTTAGCCAAATAGTCTGTGTGACAGCCTGGAAATTTATAAGACAAGGCAGCCATGTTAGGCATCAGTGGTAGAAATGTTACAATTTTCTATTGAAGATAAAATTAGGTGGCACTCTGCCTGAGCCTTTTTACTATGGTTACTGATGAGTTGCACAAGCTTGTATTAACTTAGTGGGTACTCTTGATGGTTTGATAGTGATCCAAGCCCTGCTTAGATTCTCAGATCTTGATCTGATTTTAGCCAAAGTGAAGGTGGCCAGAAGGGCCATTTCATTTAGTGAAATAAAATACTGAAAAATTTCAACATAAGCTGCATGTGGTGAACTGGGGAGCAAGGGGAGCACTCCAGTACCTATCTTTGTCAGATCCTTTTAGCTCATTTGCCTCACATATTTTCTTAGCTCCTTTTATGCAGAGGCCTTAGCCCTTGTCTGGAGTGTTCCAAAACTGAGCTGGAAATGGTGGTACTTGTTAAGAAACCTGCTTTGGCATTGTGCTTTCTGAAAACTTGACTTCCTTCTAAAAAGCTATTCAATGTATGTTTTCTATTTTAGAAGCTTATTCCGCTAAAATACCACCTGTTTAGTTTTGGGAATTACATTGAATACTGGAAAAATGCAAATTTTTGTGGAATTTGAGGTCTGTTCACACTGTGTTGAGGGTATTAACCATGAGAAAAGGAGATTTCTTAAACATAGAAGAAAGAACTGACCAGAACATTCTGAAAATAGTACTTTATCCGAACTGAATATAATATCTGGAGTTTTGTTTGCTTTTATAGACTTACTTAGATGATTTCTGTTGGTGCTGAGAATGGGATATAACAGGAAGATTAAATAATTCACCAGCATGACTATAAGCAGTCGTCAGCAGATAATGTTCTGACAGGGCTAGTCAGTCAGGTAGGTCCCAGCTAATCTCAGAGGCTTGTAAACAGAAATGAAACAAAATGGTACCCAGGCAGTCAAATTAGATGGTATTAAAAACTTGGAATATTCTGCTTTTTTAGGGTCCCTGCTGATCCAGGCTTGACAGTGTGAAGTGGGGAGGAGGAGTTCCTCCTCGAATAGTTGCATAACTGAAGCACAGAACAAGCATATGTTATATTCAGCTAACAGTGGGAACTTAGATGTGCTTTATAAAATGTGTTAATGACAAAAATGTTTTAGCTTCCAAGGCACCAGGCTGCTGGCATTGCTTAGTCCTTAATTGAAGGTTTATATGAAGCTTCATTTTTTGAGTACTGAAACTTACAAATACAAAATAATGTGATAACCAAGACACACTGTTAGTAATTAAGAACACATGGAGTGAATAGTCTGACTTGTCTGTGTCATGCATTTCATTGTTGCTGTATGTTGTTGTATGGTTTCGGAATGACAACTTTCTATTTTCTATCTGTCTGGACTGCTTGGTGTTTTTAGTTTGTACAGGTTTAAATTTGTTCCCAAAGGTGATCTGTAAGGGACTTTTTTCTTAACAAATCATGGTTATGCATATTACTTTTATGAAGCAGAAAAACAACTTGAAAAGGCTAAAAAGAAATTCTGTTTTCATTAACCTTCAAAATATCAAGACTGTCAGCCCAGGTCTTCTGCGATTATGCTGAAGGACTGAGATATATACTGTTAGCTCCTGAATCTCAAATGAAGCAGCATATGTGTTGAATCTTTAATAAATTCATTTTTTTTTTCCAAAATGTTAGACACTAAAGTGAAGTGGGTGTTAGTAAAAACAAACAAAACCCGAGTTTTGAGCTTCTGGTTGAAAATCCCTTACTCTCTGTTATTGCATCCTTTTCTCTTTGCTCCTGCAGCATTGCTTTTCTCAGTCTATAGCTGTAGCATACCTTGGTCAGCCAAACCCAACTTCTCAGTGTGAAAAAACGTGCAGGGTAAGGAGCTGCTGTCTAAAGGCAGCTGCTTTTCTCCTGGCCCTGCCCTGCTTGGCATTGACTGCTGTTTGCCTTGGGCATGTAAAGTCTGTGGGATTTTCATGCTATTCATAAGGAACTTGGTAGCAGTGAGGTGGACAGGTAAATAACTGGCTCAAGGTCACCACTGTCAGTTTGAGGGCTTTTTTGTCTATGGATGTGGTAATGCTTCTCCTCCAAGGACGGACCTTGTATCCATGAGAGTTGTCTTAGCTCTTGGTGGTTTTCTCTTTATTGCAGTTTTCAGATGAGTAGTGTTGTACCAAGCATCAGGCCTTTTTCTGTCAAGGAGATAGAGGTTAGGAACATTCTCAGCTGGTTTCAGAGGTCATTCATTCCCCCCATGCAGATTGAGTACAGTGGTTTGTGCAGAGGCTGGCAGTCTGGGATGTTTATCTTTGTGAAACCTGTAGGACAGATAATCTCCATTTCCTCTGTGATTTTTTCTGATCTGCATACCAGCTTTGGAAATGTGTAGTTATCTTCTGGTGTTTCTTCCCCAGTTGCTCTGGGGTTTTACATGTGCATTCACTTGTGTATAATGGCATGCATTTCACTAGCATGTAGCCTGACTGCAGTAATGCTGCATCACTACAGAGTTTTTCTGGATCTTTTATAGTAATACAAGCTGCAAATATTTGAATGTTCCTTCCTTTGCCTCTTACTGTTCACCTGGGATACAGACATTTTGATGGAAGGATGTGTTAAGGTAGCTATTACTTGTGTTAGTGTCTTGAGATTTTCAGGAATGAGATACACGTAAGCTGTTGTTCCACTTCTACGTTAAGAGGAAATAGTCTTTAATGGGAGCTCTTGGTTACAGCTCAGTGCAGAACTCTGTCAACATCTTGCTCTTTTTCCTCGGTTCCTTTTCCTGTGTCCCTCTCTACTGTCTATGCTCTCCCTGCCTCTGGTTTCTGTACCCTTTCTCCTGATTGTCTCCCCTTTTCATTTCTTTGCCAAGTCTTTGACTTTCGTTTTCTTTGCCAGCTTGGTTGTGTGTTCCTCTTTCTCCTCTCCTTCCCCCCTGAAGTAGCACTCAGACCTCTGTCAAACCTGGTATTTAGGATTTTTGTTGTTGTGAAAAACAAGCCTGACGTGATAGCCCTGTGGTCAGGGTCATGCAGAGAGTGTTGGGTGGATCCTGGCAGGTTTCTGATGCATTTGCTTACTTCTTAATCTCACCAGCACACCTGACACAGATGCATTGTTACTCCTGCTGCTGAGTGGCATTTGTCTTGTCTCAGGATTTAGAGTGTTGGTGATAGACTTGATGTACTTAAATTTTCTTCTTTTGTTAAATTCATTAAGTAAGAATTTCTGTACACAGAAGAGGAATAAACCTTTTATACTCTGTGGTAACTGCATGTGTTCAGCATTGTATCAGTGGTTCTTTCTAAATCAGCACCATAAAAATTGAGACTCAGTTTGTTCCACTTACTGGAACTAAGCTGCTTCCTTTAATGATAGAAGCAAACATACACGTGTTACCTTTTTTTCCCCTCTAACTACTACTATTGGAACCAGAAGGTAATGGCCTACCTTTGAAATTGTACCAGATACAAAAGTGCCACTTGAACCTGAGCAATGCCTGTACCTGTGCCTGTGCAAAGCACACATGTGTTTGTCAGAGCCTAATGCAGGGACCTTGAAGTACTGATGTGTATCCGAGGGACTCTGTTGCTTTGTAGACCTTTTGCTACTGAAAAGAAAGGAGCCATCTGGTTGTAGCTCTAATGCATCTGTGTGCCTGGCTGGTAGCTAGAGATGGTAGCCAGGACAGAAAACTCTTGCTTGTTCTCTGTCTACACGTGATGAATTTGTTTGTTGTCTGCCGCCCTTGATGCATCAACACTCCTGTAGATGTAACTTTTTAAAGTGTGTTTTGCACTGTCTTCTAGAAATGCTGGTTCTGAAGCGTTTCTTGGAATGCAAGTTGTGTGCATGGTTCTGAATTGCTTAGAGGCTCTATGTGCTGGTTTGTTGCCTCCATGGTACTGAGTATGACCTTGGGGTGATAACATGGGTGTTAATAAGTAAAAACTTTAATGTCTTTCTGAACTTGCAGTGCAGCTTTAGTATGAATTTATTTTCAACTTCAGTTTTAACATGGAAAGGTTTGCTTACTGTTGCAGAATTAACTTCATGAGTGTTTGCCTTAGAATGTTGTGAGAGCCCTTAAGCTTTTTACCAGTGTGTATATCTACCTAACAAAGTACTCTTCACACTGTTTACATGCGCACAGTATTTCATGCTATTATTATTTAAGCAATGCTCTCTGGGTTAAACTTTGGTCTGGAAAGGGGGCAGAAATGGAAATGTGACGTGACCTTTGCCACTTGATTTTGCAGAGTTTAGCCTGGAATTAGATACTGCTCTAAACTGGACTCTGGTATCTGAGATATTTGAGTATAGTAGGGAATAACAGTGTTTAACTGCTCTTGCTAGGTTGACTGATAAATATTTTGTCTACTTGTATTAATAAATGCATGATTGCTTATCAATTTCAAGAATTTATAATGATCTTCGTTTTCTAAATGTCTTATAAATTAACTGGACATGAGGAGTAAACTTAATGTTGTATACATAAAGAAAAAAATCCCTTACATTTTCAAGCTCACAATCTATATAAGGCGTTTTAAATACATGAAAAGTATGCTTGTGGTTTGTTTTTTCTAAGCTTTCTTTTTCCATTCCTATTCTTTTCTGCCATTTGTGTTACATGCAGGCAACTGGAGTTATTTCGGATGGGGAGAGCAGCTGAGTACGTAACAGTTTGATTTCTTGCAAGCTTTCTGATTGTACAGTGATGCAGCATGCTCCAGTACAAGGAAAAGTGGAAATATTCATGCATATAGAAAATCCGTTCTGTTGTATTTTCTTTTACTTTCACTTAGTCTTCATATTTGTGTGAATGGATGGCTGTTCCTTTTTTCACTTTTTAGCTTTGTTTTGGTTATGTTTTAAATGAGTTGCTTGTGCCTTCTACTGGAATTTGAGGACATGATGGTGGATTTGGACTATTTCTCTTTTCCGGTAAAGGTGATTCTAGTTTTTTGCTTGTGTGTGTCTTTTGTGTTGAACTTCATACCTCTGTAAGCCCAAATCAGTGTTTGAAGTAATGGAAAAAACATTTGAAGTAATGGAAAAATACAGGGGACTCTGTAGTCATTGTCTTATTAAGGTAAGAAGATACAGTGGAAATATATTTCAAATACTACAAATAGGAACAAATCTGAATGAAGAAATTACTGTTGCACACCAGTGAGGTTGTAGATATTGTGTAACATTCAACCTCAGTGAGACAGTATCATGGCAAAAGTGGCAGGGCTTTGCTTTCATTAGTGCTGATCGGCCTTGGGCAGGAAAAACTCAGATACTGCAGCTCTCTGTGATCTACAGAGCTTATGCCACACCTGGAGACTGATGTATTAACTTTTGCTTAGGCTGCAAAATTTTTGTTCTTTTTTTTTTTTAGAAAATGTGCCTGAAACATCTTCACTTTCTGAAAGTGCTACAGATGCCAACAGGCAAGGCTTCTGCTCAAGATAGTGTGTGGCTTCTACAGTCTATAGAACCATGCGAGGGTTGATCCATCAGTCTTAAAACAAGAGTGTTTGTTCCCTGTGTACAAGAATGAGACTGTTGCTTAGGGGAGCATGCAAAGAAAGATCACTGTGGCTACATCCAGCAGGGCAGAGATTCTGCCTGGTGCTTTTCCATTTTTGACATAATGGAATTTGGAGAGGAAGCTTTTATTGGTTCTTAGTCTAATGTCCAGCTAATATTACAGTGCATTTCATATGTGGTCCTGTTCTCCATTTTAGAAGTCTTTCACTAGTGACTTCCCCGTATCTTCTCCCACAACATTTTTTGTCCTCCTTATTGTCCTGTCTTTAATCAAGCATAAAGTTCTTTGTGCATTGGTAATGTTGTTCAGTGCTGGATGTCTCAATTGTTTATTCTTAGAGGTGTGATAGGATAACCAAGAGGTAACTAATTAACTTTTTTACACTACTGAGAAAAGGACCAGTGTCCTAAATATCTTTATTTTCTATTTTTGGGTATTTGGGAGGGAAATGGGGTGTTTAAGCATTAGTCAGTGAGAGGTCTAGGAGGGCTGTATATGTGTATTGCTCCTCTTTATCCAGAGAGTCATTGTGTGGTGGTTCTGCTTTAAAAGGTACTTGTATGAATGAGGCTCCCTCCCTTTGTCCCTCCCTCCCTTTCTGTCTTCCTTGCTGTGCTGTCCTCTTTGAAATCATTTTAGCATCTTTACAGTCGGGCTTGTATTATTGTTGCTATTGATGTTTCCAAGTGAACTCCATTAGCTTGACAGTATAATGAAAAACACACTTCTAATTGTAATGTTTAAACAGCAGCTGAGAAGAAAGCAACAGAAACAGCATTTTGGTAGCTGGAAGACTTTTTCTTGGTGAGAACTTAGTGCAAAAAGAGTGCTGTAGCCCAGACCCTTGTTAGTTGAGCAGAGCGAGCTTTAGGAAAGAGACATCTTGTACTGCTGACCTAGTTTCCTTTTAGGAAAAGGAAAGACTTGAAGAAGTAGGGTAAATGTTCAAGGGAGTCTCTGCACTTCATCCTGTCAGTTCTGTTCTTTGTTGTTGAGTGTTTCAGCAGCAGAGTATTTTCAAGTGAGAAAAACAGGATTATGAAAGCTCTTAAACTGAAGACCTAGTATTGCAAACATGCTGCCTTAAAAATATGCAAATTTCTAATATGTTTTTAAGTGATGAGAGCAATACTATGAACAAAACCTGCAAAGTTGCATTTAAATAATTTCTCAAAACCTAGACAGTTTTAGCATAAAAAGACACAGAAGAGCCTCAAAAAACACCCTTGTGTCCTTTTGAGATTTTTTGCCTTCTTTCTTACTTCAGTAGTCCTCTTTAAGCTAGTATGCATTTTGGTTATAAGATTTTTGGAAGTGTATTTGTCTGAAGTGACCACTGGTTCAGTAGATGATGGCGCAGTGGAATCTGAGACTTAAGGAAAGAAACAGTTGGCAGCTATGATGAAAAGAAATTTAAACAGATGATGAGTGGGGAAGGTGAATTAATTTCAAGGCCCTTGGTGTGGAACTCGCAGAGACTTTTGCTGACCTGGTAGTTATTCCTTCAGTTAGTACACTTTATTTTCTTCTAGTATTGTTAAAATAGACAAAAGTTGTGAAAAACTGAGCACTTGTTTTGGGGAGCTAATGAGGGTTTTGCTTTTGTCCAAGATTTTGCTCAAGTTTGTAGAGGAAAACTAAGTTTGGGGGGCTGGATGTCAGCTCCCAGGGGCTGATAACACACTGTGCTGGAAAAGCGGGAGGCAATTTCAACTAAATACAACGTTTTGAGAGGAGCTCATGCTGTGTCTTGGGACCTTAAGCCTGCAAAACCACTTCTTCAAGTGCATTCACCCAGCCACCTGTAATAATTTTGCTGCTAGCTTTCTTTCCTGTCCTGAAGTTTGATTTAAAGGAAGCTGCCAGAGGCTAAAGGGGACTCAGCTGGCATAGCAGGACTGTCAAAGTGTTTTTGAGGTCAAGATAGAAAAAACCTCTATGTGTTCTACTCTGCAGCAGTCATGTTATAACTTCTGGGGGTGAGAGTTAGGGGGAGGAATAACAGTCACAGAAGGTATCTCCTTCCTTGATTTTCCCTACTCTGTGAAATCCTACTGTGTGATGTGACTGCCCCAATGGGTTTTCTTCTTTTGCTGCCTATATGCATGAATATTCAATAATGAAACATGAACAGCATGCTTCTGCCCTGCCCTTCAGCCGTACCCACAGCTCTCTACGCAGTGGGTCCAGTGACCAAGAAACAGTTTTCATCCCTTGACAGCTCTTTGGTGTATGTGAAATTTCTCAAACTGGGGTAAAAAAATGACTGTCTTTTTATGTTTATTGTTTTGTGTCTTGTTACCAATTTAACTGATCTTCTGAGACTGAGGCTAAGCTCCAATTTTGCTTATAGAAAACTTGTTCTATCACCTCTTTGAAGAAGACAGTACTTAAATTTATTACACCATGTGCGTTGTGAGGCATATTTTGCTGAAACACGGGCTGTAATGCCTCCATTTGAAGGGGCGCTGCATCCCCAAAGCCACTTCTGCAAGTTCTTGTCAGTCTCTTAATTAAAATTTGAGCATCAAATATGTTAATGAATGGGATCATCACTGTATGTTGGCATTTTAAAAAATACTTTCTTGGAAAGGAAATGTGTGCTATAAGCCACATATGGACCAGGTTTGGGTTTTTTTTGATCAGGCTGAGCAATATCTTCGTTTGAGAACACTTCTGTTAAATAAAGTGAGATTGCTCATAGGGTAGTTGCAGTTCAGCATGACTAAGAGTTTTTTGAGTTGGCTGTTATTTATGAGTCAGTTGAGGATTTCTGTCTGGTATTAACATCTGTGAATGCTGTTAGGTTCATGGGACATACATCAGAGAAAAAAAAATGTTCCTGCCTCCTGGAGCCTTGCATCCTTTAAACATGCCTCAGGGAGGCATTTTGTGTCTTGACCTCAAAGAGACTTCCCCCTGCTAAAAAACAGTAAGAACTCTGAGAAATTCTGGTGTTAGCTTTTGTAAACGTATAGGCTGTAAATGATAGATAACATTTACACTAATCAGCTATTTTTGGATGTTGCTTAGATGTGGGAAATCGTCATTTGATAGTGCAGAGGTGAGATGTGATGACTGGTTAACAAATCCAGATAGTGTTTCTGCAACAGTTTGATTCATTTGGAATTCTCTGAGCCTGTCAGCTGGTCAGAGTTGCTGACCCATAGAAGCAGTATTGTGCTTCCTAATAAGCATAACTGTGTCTTTGCACTCCCAGTATTAGTGAGTCACTGGATTCAGTTTTTTTCACCCAGATAGTTGTACTGCTGATTTGTACTTTTTGTTATACATTTGAGGTTAGCAAAATTGTTTATCCCTAAGGCTGTTGATCTGATGACTTTACCAGATCCTACACCTGTATCTCGGTTAGGCTGCCCTCAGCCTCTACAGGTACTGTGATGATTATGGAGCCACAGCGGAAGAACTTTCCATCATACCAGAGTTCCTTAGGCTTTACCTTAAATGACAGTTACATCTGATGGGACCAAGAAATTAGCTAAGCAGCAAAGTGAGGCATTAGAAGACTCTTTGGAGCAGTATGTTTTCTGTCCCAATCTATTGTTCATTAGGTGGCAATGGCTCAAGTGTTGAGCAATAACAATGACATTGCTCAGCCGAGTAATAGCTTGTTATTCTTGTGAGGTCAGGGTGAGTCTCATGATTGACAAATAGATTGGCCCTTGCTCCACAGGCTGGAAGTTTGGTGCTCCTCAGTGGGGTTTGGCATATGAAATAATTTTTGTGTTGTAAATTTTGAACGTTTTTCCTAAGCACTGAACGGTGATTAAATTGATGGACACTGTGCTTTTAATAAAGCTGAATACAGCAGCATATGATTACTCTTGTTTCTATTCAGTTGACTAGAGACTGACAAGAACCCTGCAGCATTTAAACTACTAAAAAGCAGGAGGCTTAACTCTAGGTATGGACAATCGAATTGGTACCACATAAGAGTGTAGAGCAGGGCTTTTTCAGGTGGCCTGTATTTTGCAGATGTTTGCTGCTGCTGTTCTTTCCTCATCTTCCATCTACTTTAGAGTGCTAATCTTACTATGTTGTGAATTGGAAAGATCATCAAGAGCAAATTTTACCTTAGATTAAAAAAATAAAGATTGAGTTAGAGGTATGGGAAGCACCCATGAAGGAAAAAGGGGTTCCCTGATGCTGCATTCCATCTGCTTGCATTTTCAGCAGTTAAATGCAGGGTTCTTTAAGGATCTGACATGTAAAGAGTACTTTCACTTTATTATTCAGCCTCATGATGAATGACTGTGTAGGACACACACTATTGGATAACCTACCAGAGAGGACTTTAATTTGATTGTGCTTTTTAGACAGACTTGGTGGCAGAGAGAATGAATAATGGCTGATCCTTATTTTCTTTTGTTTCAAGCATGTTGATGGTGCACTCCACTGCCTTATGGTGTGTGTATTTCACTTTAAGCTTGCCAAGATAACCTTGCATCCTGCACAGCCATACACAGCCATATATTTTTGATACCTTACCTCACTATAACTTGACATTCTCCTTTCCTGAAGGCTTATCAAGCAGAAGTGCTTCTGCAGGGAGAGGGACTCACTGGAAAGGAGCTTTTTCGTGTAAAGGTTATTATTAGTGTTAAGTACTGTGCTTAAGCTAATTTACCTGCATGTGTTAAATGTAGCAGTTTTCCTCTATAACAAGTAGTATAATTGTTTATAAGTAGAACTGCTCTCCAGTTCTTCTGATTTTCCTACTGAGTACTTTCCATTAATTTCTCTTAAACTAATACTTAAAAAAAAAAAAAAAAGAAAAAAAAGCATTTAAAAATCCAGAACCACAAAGTTGTAGTTAGGAATGCTGAGAAGAAAGGACAGTATTACAGCTTAAAGGTTGAAAGGTTTTCAGAAAGAGCTCCTTTCCACAAAGAAATGTTCTTGGATTTGTGTTTTTTTTTATTTTCCAATGTCTAAATGTTCATTTTGGCAGCAGCAAAGTACCTGAAATTTTGGGTGCTGGGGGTTTTGTGTTGTTGCTGTTTGTTTGGGGTTTTTTTTGTGTGTGGGGGTTTCTTTTGTTTTAAATAAAGATGGTTTATTCTGCTTATTAGTAATGACTAATGCAAAATAAACTGTAATAGGAAGGGGGAAAGAAGGGTGTGGATCTTATCACTGCAGTTCCTTGGTGCACACTTGAGAGAACTGGAGATTATAGCCAGCTGCCAGATGGACATACAGCCACAGCAGAAATAGTGTTTTTTTGTCGTTCTTCCAAAACTAAGCGGGCTCCACTGTTCCAGCGAGGCAACTTGAGAGAGCTGTGCCCTTAAACTGCTTTTGTCTCTTAGCCTTTGAAGATGCTGACAGTGCCGTGGATGACCGGGACAGCGACTATCGCAGCGAGACGAGCAACAGCATCCCCCCTCCATACCACACCACGGTGCAGCCCAACGCCTCCGTGCACCAGTTCACGGGCCCAGCTCGCCTGCAGCAGCAGGGAGTCCTGCGGGATTCCTGTGCCAACTCCCTCCAGAGTTATGACCTGGATTATCGGGAGCATGTGGCCGTCAGGTGAGTGCTGTCTTATGGGTGGCTCTCCTTTCCCCGTTGTTTTTCTACTGCAGACCATGAAGGTACCATGCTGGCTGGGGAGGGTGGATCAAGGGCTCTAAAAGTCTTCTGATAGGAAGGTGTTACGTGTGTTGCTGACACTGGGATTCTGCTGTGAACCAGGAAGAACGTGTGAGGATATGTGTTACACCAGACCTGGCAGTTTAGGGAGTTGCCTTTAAAAGACACACTCAACTTTAGGTCATTTACTCTTGGTTGTACCTTCCCCTTATTCTCTGAAGGCTACAGAAGTGGGTAGTTGCTTGCTCTGGTACCATGGGGTAGGTGTGCCTCCCAAGCCAGTGAAACGCATTCTAGCAGATTTATCCTCTTGGAAACTTCTTTCTTGGTGCAAATTTATTTTCTCTTCTGGATTAGCTCCAGTTCTATTAGATCTGCCAAAACAACGTATTCAAGAAGAAAGTCTGTAACAGATAAGTTGTTGGGTGTTTCTCCTTCTGTTCTTGTTATCATATAACAGTGTTGAATGGTGTGCTTTCTCTTTAGATTTACTTTCAGCTGTGCAAAAGTGTGTTTGCTCTGATTTTTTTTTTTTACCATAAATCAGTAGTTCCACAAGTGTTTTTAACTTTGCTGAGATATTGAGCATTGCAGCACTACCTTACAAGGATCAATGGCTGTGAGCTAGAGCTAATTGTGCAAGGTGAAAGCAGAAGATTTTGGTCAGTGCTGGTCTGGTTGGTAAGAGTGGTTCTGTAGACCAGGCTAAGCCCTTTGGTGAGGAAGGGAGAGGAGGCTACTTAAGCACTATCATAGAGGTGCCAAGTTTTATTTGTATTATAACTAATTTGTTCTACCTTATCTCTCTTGGTGCAAATGTTCTTGTTTTCTGAAGCCTGAACCTAAATTATTGTCTTGGGTGGCTGAGGCTAAGTTTTGCTCTTCTTGATCTATGATCATTAATGGTAAAGGGTGAAGTTTAATGGTAACATCTAATGTTGTTACTTTTACTGAGGTTTCAAGAATAGAAGCAAATGTACCAACAGAATGCATTTACTGCAGTGTGATGTGTCATTCCTAGTGCTCTGTTCCTCGTTCATTAAATGCCTTCTGTATAAGCAAGTTATTCCCTTTCCCATGTGAGTCTGTGCTGCTGGCTTGCAGTGGTAAAATTGCTGATGATCTAAGAAGATGAGCTGAGGCTTTTTCTTTTTGGAAGAGCTGAGCTGAACAGTGCTGCTGGACCCCAGTCAGGGGAAGCCAGTGGTGGCAGCATATTTTTAGAGTTGATTTCTTGGAGTGGTGTTGACAATACAGGTAGTTTTTCATGGCTTACTTTGTTTGGAGTCAGTGTGTATGTGAACTTCTATCTGTATCTAAAAGATAAATGTGTTTGTAAGACCTTCCAAAGAACCGCTGCTGGTTTGAATTGTTTGAGAATACCAAGCTGGAATATATTTCTTTTTTCACCCCGATTTCCTTAAGATATTGATGTAAAAAGATCTGGACTGATAAAATTTACTTTAAAACCATGAGCTTTGTAGTTTGCTATGGTCTAAAATTATTTTCAGTCTAGAAATGCAAATCTTTGATGGTGATCTGAGCATTCCTGTTCCCATGCGCATTTTCAACATGCCCAACAAGATTCTTTGCTACATATTTAATCTTAAAACATAAAATATACAAATAAGCTTTCCAAAGAAGCTACGTGGGATTCTCTTACTTACCAGAAAGGTATTTCTAACAAGCTGGCTGAAAAGAAGCACATGGGTAGGTCCCAAATATTTTCAAAACAAAGTTGTAGCTGAGTATTGCAGGAACGAATTGTATTTGACTTCTGTTCCTAGCAGCTCTGAGTTCTGTACCAGGCATCTGATGAAATCAGCGTTCCTGGCAGACTGCAGCTGATGGTTGCTGTGAAAATGAGGGCTTGTAGGAAGCTCTCCTGGGCAGACCCAGAAGAACCAGACAAGAACCTGCTAAAACCTGTCTTGAACTGGGCAAAATGTTGTCAGTGCCAAAACGTCTCAGGTTGAAAATGTCTGTTCTAACGCCTGTTTTTTTCCTTACAATATTTGATGAAATTTCCGTATAATTTTGGATGAAAAAGTTCTCTTTATTAGCTGTTCCATGTGATCATATTCCTTTGATAGAAGTAATATATTTTCTTCTAACCTTTCCTAAGGATGACAAGCAATATTGTTATTTGTCCTTGGAGTGTGTTTTGCTGCCAGCAACCACTTTGGCTTCAGAAGAGCAGACATCTTTCCCTCAGTTTTGGTTTTGTTTTTTTTTGTTTAAGCCTTAACTTTTCTTTGCAATGTTAATTTTCTTTAACTGTTTGTCGCCCATATCTCCTTAGTCTTGCTCAATATGATAGCATAGATTCCACTGTGAGAGGCTGCCCTGACCTAGAGTCCACATCTGAGTCTCTAGATCTGTCAGATGAGTGGGTTACCTTCTTTTCACCTCTCTGCCTGTCTCCCCATTGTTCCTGCTTTGAAGTGCTCCTTTGGTACATTTCAGCTGATACTTGCTGCTGGCCTCAGCTATGTTTTACATCTGTAGTAGTTAAATCCTGGGCTGATGTCTTTTTCTAATTTCTAATAAAAAGGATGCTTTGTAAAAGAACAGAGGAAGCACATACAGGGAAAGAAGCTCAATTAGCAAGGAAAGTAATTTTCTTTATGCCTAAATTAGTCACTTTTTTGGTTCAGCATTTACAGATAATGGCTCTTCAGACATTCATGTAGCTCCCATTGCCTTCAGCTGAGTTTTGGAAGGGCTTGATCCAGTAACTATGGTGGCCCTGGGAATCTTAAAAGAAAATTATTTCAATTACCGGCTTAAAGTAGTAAGCAAGAAGTATAGTAAGTGTACTTAACTGTGTATAACAGGACTCGTTTAAAGTAATGAGCATCTTTCCAATTAGTATAAGTTAGCTAGTGCTGTTAGAAATGCAGCACTAAAGCAGCAGTAGAAAATGCAATGACCCATCTCTCTTTCAGGGCTATCCCATCTGTATCCTGTATTGGCATGCTCTGTGCAGTCCTCATGGTGAAGATTCTTGGATTAGCAGTATCCATAAAATGCCTTTGTGCTCTCTCTTTTCCCTTCTCTGGCACTATGGAGTCAGGGACACACATGGCTTCATGCTCCTTAGTTTTCAGCAATGGGTGATGTGGGGCAAAGCTGCATCTTTCAGATGATCATTTTGATACCCCATCCCCTTTCTACCTGTTTGTTTGTATGTAGATTGTCAGAAGCTGTCCTTGTGAGGTTTAAATCAAGAAGAGGTTTCTTTGCTAGTATCCATAGGGCTGTTGAACAGTTGAGATAATCCTACTGACCAAGGGATAAGAATTAATCCCAAAATCCCAAGGGTCATTTGCTTGGGTTTCTAGGAAGCATCAGATTGTTTCACAGCGTAATCCATTCTCCCACAACGGACAAGTATAAATTGCTGGATCTGTTCAGATGCATTATAAATGGGAAGTACAGATCCTGAAAAGCATCTGAGGCTTATGATGGGCTAATATCCAGCATGAGTGTTTTGTTTTGCCTTCTGGTCTAGTAACAGCGGTGAGAATCTTAATTTTGTGTTGGTAGGGGCACCTGAAGGCCATTGGCTTCAGCAAGAGCTCTCGCAGCACAGAGGAGTGGTGAAATAGCTGAAACTCCTCTTGTTGCTCATCCCCACAGTTTGCATTTTGTCCCCTGTCCCCACTTGCCTGGAGTCCAGTGACTCCTAAGTCTCCAGATGAAACTTCTGCTCTGTTGCCACCCCTGGGAGATACAGGGTCCCTGTGTGCTTTATGGATACTGCTTAAACAAAATCTGCAGCCCAGAGCGACCGAAATGCAGGCACAGCATAGTGGAGTGGTGCGCGTGGGCACTGCATCTCAAAGTAGTCCTGTTGCTGCAATAAGTAACTTCTTTTCAGCACGCCTAAAAAAGCAACAGCAGAGTACTGGTACAGCCAAGGCTGTTTGCCCTCACTTGATCACAAAAAGCTGTTCTCCCTCAAAAAGGCATTTCTAAATTTTGTGCAGACATAACCGATGCAATCTCACTACCCATGCTACTTTTTTTGACTATTTGATTGAAGTGTAATGGTGGTAGATTGGCAGGTTTTCCATTTTGTTATTTCTGAATGTTTCTGATTTTAATTTTCGTTTATTTAATGCATGTTTTTTCCATTACTATTTTTTCTGTCCTTCCTATAGCTTTTTTTAAAACTGTTGTTTTTCCCTTCCTATTTTTTGCTGCCTCTCTTCCTTTCCCTCCCACTCCCTTTATTTCTCATCTTAGACAAGGATGCCTAGCTAGAAATGAAAGAGTCAGGATCATTCCATTTGACACTGAAGATGGAGAAGAAGAACAGGAGAGTAACTATGAAGAGCTAGGAAAACTGTTAATAGAGGATTTCTTAGAAAAAACTCATAAAACTAGAAGTTGGCATGAGAAAAACATGAAAAAGAAGCACACTCTTTCAAAAAGAGAAAATTTAAACCATTGTGAAAGATCAAGGTGCTGCCAAAATTTGTGTCTGGAGTCAGGGTCTGTAGATGTCCCTAGATATCCTCAGGAATATGATACAATTGATAGAAGAAGGAAAAAGAAGCTGCGATACAATTTTGAAGACAGAGAACGAATAAGCCTGCAAAGTAATGGAGGTCTGCAGTTTCCTGGGGAGAAAACAGTTTATTTCAATGGTGTGGCAGCTAGTTCTGAACCCATTGATGATCTCCCAATATATGATAGAGTTGAAAAATATACCAGTAACTCTAAAGGTAAGGGGTTGCCTGCTTATCCAGTCCTGCGTCCATACAAAAATGGGTTAATGGTTAAAAGTGGCAAGTTGCCCAACAAGCAGGGGATGAACCATGAGGACTCACTTCACCTGAGTAATACTGAGGACATGAGATGTATGAGGATGCTAGAGAACACTTTTGTGCCTGTCGATGTCCTTGAGGAATTTGACAGCAGTGCTTCTGACGAGTTCCAGTACTCGCCTGTTTCAGATGATGAAATGGGGGAACTGGCTACACTTTCAAAAAGGTGGTATGATTCTGACATCAGCCATTTGAGAAACATAACTGCTAATTTCCCTGCAAATACGGCCTCCCATTTAAAAGCTAGCTCTGATAAAAAACATAAAACTAAAGAGAGCAAGCATGATCATCCTGTGCAAGACTTAACACTGTCTCCTGTGGAAGAGCCCAATGAGGAGTACATAGACACAATGGATGAACTTCAGTGTCTGGTAGAATCAGTCTCTGAATACTTGGCTGAAAAGGAGGAAGAAATCAGCAAATTTGGTACATTGCCAGAAACAAAGAAAAATGTTGAGAATGTGCCACTGAAGCAGGATAATGCTGATAATTCAGCAGAAGCTAAAAAGTCTGAGCAGACCAAACATCTTGCTGCAGAGGAAAGTACCAAAGGCAAATCTGAATCTCTTCCAGACTTGTCAGATGTTAAAAATACAGTGAGTTCGCTGTTCAGCTCTTTCACGGAGAAGGTGGGGTCAAGCACAAAGCAGCTCACAGCCTCTGTTGAGAAACTTGTGTCTTCCACTCCAGAGAATACAGAAAACAAAAACTCATCAGAAGGTGGCATCTTGAATGTGTTTACTACTAAGGGTAAAAGTGAGAGTTCTACTCCTGGAGGGGCAGCAGATAGTAAATCTGACACCAAATTCTCCATTCAGTCTTTGCTACCATCCCAGGTGAGCAGTGATAGAAGGGCCCAGAACACAAACTCCAACAAGCCAGAAACAACTGAGACAGACAGTAAGGCTTCTGCACCACAACCTCCCCAGCAAACACAAGAAAATTCTGCTGGCAGCCAGCAGAGCCAGCATTCAGTTGTGAATTCAGTTATAGGTATGTTTAATCCTTTAAAGATCTTCTCTGAGAAGGAAGTGCTGAAACAAGAAGTCACAAAAGAGGAGCACACCAAGGACAGCCATGCTGTGAAAGTTGAGGAGGCAAAAAGGAGTGAGACACCATCTGGACAGATGTCAGCCAGGACCAGCAGCACTGTTCCAGAGGCACAGAAAAGTGAGGCTAGAAGTGAGGCAGAGGTAAATGCAAGTAGCACTTCTGTGTCTTCGATCTTTGGCAGGCTCACAAACTCAGTCAGTTCCTTCAGTCTGAAAGCCAATCTCGATGGTCTCTTGGGTCCCAAGCAGCCGGATGTGCCACAGAAGCAAACAGATTTGCATCCTGTTACAAGTCAGCCAGGTGCCACTTTGGTAGATGGTGCACCCACTGCCGGGGAGCAGCTTCCTGCAAAGCATGCAGAGAATCAGCATCCTGCAGGCCATGGACTGGCAAACAAGCAAAACAGAGGTCATGTGGAACCTAAGTCACAGCCTCAAGATCAGGGTACAGCATCTGAAAGCTTTTTTAGCCCACTCAAAAAGTCTTTCAGTCAGTTGTTGCTTCCTTCAGCTGAACAAGGGAAGAAAGAAAGTACGTCTGAACATTTTAAAGACCATAAGTCTGAGGAGGATGTAAGACAAAATAGTTCATCAAAGGAAGAACACTCATTTCCTTTCACAGGAAAACTTCCTTTTATCAGTGGGCTGGGTTCTTCAGCAAAGCAGGAACAGAGGAATGAGAAGGGAGGCTTTATGTCATCATTATTTAAATTTTCTTCTGCAGAAAACCTAGCACCTACACAGGACCAGAAAAGTCATCAGAGTTCTAGTGGCAGTTCTTTGCATGGAGGCAGAAACAGTAATTCAGGAAATGCTGTTCCAATAAAATCTAGCTCAGTTTCAAATCTATCAGGCAACAAGGAAGAACTTTTACAAAGGAAAAACATGGATAAAGAAAACCTGTCTACTGCCCATGTATACAAAGAAAAACACCAGGATAGTGCCTCTGCTACCCTTAAGGCCAAAGAAGAGCAGCAGAAAGCTAAGAGTACTCAAGAAGAATCTAGAAATGTAAAAGGAGGACCAATGAAAGAAGGAGTAAATGCAGCACACTTAAGCAAAGGCTCAGTTGAATCCACCTCTTCAGCCAAAGGGCCAGAAACTCCAAGTGCTGATGATACTCAGAAGAAGCACACACCAGGTTTTCTTTCTGGCTTTCTTCGCATTTCTTCAAATGAAAACACAGCCAATAATCAAGACTCAACTGGTAAAAGTGAGGGTGATAGCCAAAAAAGCACTTCTGGATTATTTTCTGGCTTACTTAGATTTGCCTCAAGTGAAAACTTGTCTGAATGTAAGCAAGAGAAGGCAAAACCAAATTCGCTGGGTTTCATGAAGCTTTTTGATAGAGGTGAGGATTCTAGCTTGGAGACAAAACCCAGTAATTCAGGAATGGCTTCTGACAGTCAAAGCAACACTGGAGAAAAGCAGGAAGCTTCCAGCTTCTTAAAAAATCTGCTGCCTAAACCAAGGGAGAGGCAGGATAATGTGAAAACAGTGGAATCTTCCACTACTGACCACC
Source organism: Toxostoma redivivum (assembly GCA_013397375.1). Taxonomy (NCBI): domain Eukaryota; kingdom Metazoa; phylum Chordata; class Aves; order Passeriformes; family Mimidae; genus Toxostoma; species Toxostoma redivivum. The sequence goes on from VXBI01009424.1 coordinate 182,210, forward strand.
CTTCCAGTGCAAGAGTAAATGAAACAACTGAGCCTCATGCTCCCCATGGTGGGCATCCTATGCTCCCTGAGGCCCTAAATCTGCAAGCCAAAGTACAGGACTTGTCTGGAAAGCCTGTAAATGGTAGGCATGTTCCTCACCAGAATGCAGAATCTAAAGTTCTTCCATCTCCTTCTAACAAAGAATCAAATGAATCTCTCAATTTGACTAACAAAAGCTATAACCCTACAGAGCAGTACTCAGCTTATCAGGAAACAAGGAGCCATTCTAGCTTTGAATGGGAATATGAAATGGGGGGACTGGCTGATGCTCATGGAATAGCAGTACCAGTTTACTATGTGTTAAACCAGAACCCTGTTCTGCCCCCTCAATTCTTGGACTGGCCTGAAAATGATGTGGTAGTGAACCTTTGTAAAAAGGATGGGAATGCAAATGTGATGGATTGGCAGACTAATGCCAATTTTGATGGACAGAGTCTAGATTTAAGTGCGATGTCGTATGAATCATTTGACCAGTTAACGTTTCAAGACATTTGTTTGGAAGAAAATGATGCATGGACTGCTAATTCTCTCAGTGAAAGTTGCAGTAACTTTCCACCCTTTGAAAGAGACAGCAGTTACTCATTTGAAGAGTTGCCCATGGATTTGAGCTACTCCTCTGGCTGTGATGGAACGATGTGGACACTAATTGACCAAGAGACTTTAAGTGTGGATGAAGGCTTAATGTACTCATCCTATAGCCGGGAGTATCAGGAGTGGATAATGATGCTTGAGCAGGGCATGTGGTGGCCATCAGAAGATGGTGATTGTGGATACTACATGTACAGTGACAACCAGTATGTATATTCCCTGCTTACTGATCCCACTGGACAGTATGTCTACGTGTGCGCTCCTGAAACTTACTCCTACATGGACTGCTGGGATTATAATTTCCAGATGGATTCCATTCCAAGTGCTGTGCTGGAAGACAACACAATTGCTGTTTGTGGTTTCAAAGTCCCTCTTGGCAGTGAAGATGAGCTGTTTTGGTTTGCAGAAGAAGAGAGTCTAGATGATTATACAACAAATAAACCCCTGGATTTGTCAGTAGCTTTGCAAAGGAGCGACCAGCTAATGAACATGAATTTGGAAACTTTTTCACAAATGTTTGAGGAGTCTATTTATTATCAGAGAGAGCAGCCGTTAGACTTTTCAGGTTATAAACTTCAAAAACTCAAAGTAGATTTCAGATCTGAAAAGGAAACCCTGAGTCATTCAGAGGAGCCTCCATTAACCCTTGATCTCAGAACACATTCCAGGGCAGCTTTCAATAAATCTCTGAGTAAGGAAGTCCACACCAAGGAAGTTGATAAGGCTGTCCCAGTGACAACTTCAGGGAGTGGGTCATCAGGATTCTTTGGATTCCAGCTGTTTCAGTCTACTCCTAAAGCTGAAGAAACTGCAGCATCTACTGAAAAAGTAACAGAAGCAAAAAAGACTGAGGACGATAAGAAAACACCAGTGAACAAAGTTAGTTCCTTATTTTCTGCTTTGGGTGGACTAATTGGAAAGTCTACAAGCCCTGGCTCTGAGATGTCAGAAGATTCTACCTCAAAGAGAACAGACACACAGTCAATACCATCTGAAAATAAGGCTGATGTTTTATCACTTACATCAAATAAAAAATTGGATGAAGAACAAGCGGGGCAGAAGTTTCCTATTACATCAGAACTGAGAAGAAATACTTCGTCAGAACTCAATTTGGAGGCTGCTAGAAATGAAAAGCTGGAATTAAACCAGACTGAAAACATCCATGTTAAAAAACCAGGCTTAACAAGATCTCCTTCTATACTGAGCCAAACTGCCACTGATGGCAGGCCTGTACGAGAAGAGAGACCTGCTAAAGCAACACCCGCTTCCAGGCGTCTTGAAAGGCATGCAGCCATTAATGAACCAAGTCAGCCACCACCAACTCAGAGCCAACCAGCCACTGAGCCTGAGGAGACATTATTTAAAAGTGCTCTGAAATTGTTCAGTCTTGGAGAAGATTCTCCTGCAACCTCAACTGCCAACAAGCCCCAGTCTTCTGGATTTTTTGATTTCTTTAAAACACAAGTAAGCAAAGTGCCACAACCATCACCAGAATTGGAGAAGAGGCAAAGTAATAAACCAGAAGAGGTGAAACAGCCAGAACAGAAGGAAACTTCCAGTATCTCATCTTTATTTGGATCCCTGGGAGATCTCTTCAAAGTGGAGCCTGTGTCTTCTCAACCAACCTCAAGTACTACAACTCTGCCAAAACCCAGCAGCAGAACTGTGTCTGAGCCAAGGCAGAAACCTGAGAAGTCTGGGGGTCTTCAGAGTGCCAGTATGCCATGTCTGTCCTCCACCCCCAAGGAAGAGGTGAAAACAGAAGGCATGGACAAGCATGTCTCTCCTAGCCCCAGGGTGCAAGAGGACCGACAGAGCAAAGAAGCTGTGGAGGAGTCTCCTGAGAGTAAAAAATTGCCTCCTGGAAATGTTTCACAGAAGCCAGTGCGTGTAGGTCCCAGAGGAAGCCGGTTGGGCCAGCTAGCTGGGCAGCAAAGCAGCACACCCATGGCCACACCAAAGCAACAGGGAGGTCATGTGGGAGACACAGCTAATCGGGCGAAACCAAAGCCAGACCAGATGCCCAAAGAGTCGGGTTTCAGTTTGCCATTCAGCTTCTCTGATATCACTGCTCCGAAATCCCAGCCAGCTAGTAAGAGCATATTCTCCTTCTTCACTGGATCAGATGAGCCAAAGCCTTCAGCACCTGCTGCTGCTTCTGCTAGTGGGAAGCCACAAGAAACAGAGGGGCTGTTTCATCTGCCCTCCTTCTTCTCCAGTGGTTCAGCTCCTGACAAGAGTGTACCTCAAAGAAGTACTAGTTTTAGCTTCTTCAATTTGACATCCTTTTTGGATGAAAAGCCACAAACTACTCCAGGACAGGAAAAAACAGCTAAACCAGTGAACTCTAAGCCACCAGCTGCTCCTAGACAGGAGAGTAATACAAAACCAGCTAAAACAGTAGACATTAAACAGCATATGAAGCAAAGTGTTTCTACTGACTCTGGTATCAAAACCAGCAATTCTACCAGGCAACAAGATGCAGACAGTAAAAAAGAAGTTGATGATATTATTGCAGCAGTGACTGGTAAACAGATGTCTAATGGCCTCATGATCCCAGAAAATAAATCAGAAAAGCTGGTAGTGGAAAATGTACAAAGTGTTGCTGCTGTAGCTGAAGACAGTGGTTTAGAAAAGCTTCCACAGACCAGTGGAGAGAGTGGCTTAGAAAAGATTCCACAGACCAGTGGAGAGAGTGGCTTAGAAAAGATTCCACAGATCGAGGACACTGCAGTAACCAATTTGTCTGCCTCTGGCCCTTTCCTTCAGACTCCTACTGTGCAGGAGGGTTCTCAAGATCAGCAGAGTATTCCCCCAAGAGCAGAAGAGAGTGCTTTGAGTAATATGGAGCAAATGGACAATATTGCGCTTCCTACTGATGAAGAGCCTTATTCTTCCAAAGAGCAAACTTCTGCAGAAGTTGATCATAGCATGGCCTCAGGAGATAAGATGGATTCCCAGGGTCTAAATTACTTAAATAATATGAGCGACATGAAAAATGAAGTGGTTTCTGAAGAAGTAAGTGTACAGAAAGAGTTGCCAGAACAAAAATTACCTGCACAAACTGAGAGATTACAAAGGGCACAACAGCCACATGTTCCTCCTAAAATGCCAGAGGCGCCTAATTTGCAAAGCAAACCAAAGGAACCTGAGAGTGACAAATCAGTTCTGGATTCCTCAGTTGAAATGTTTTCAAGTTTCATGACAAAAATGAAACCACCCAAAACATTTTCTGGTTTCTTTTCTCAACCTCAAGCTACTGCACCTCCACCTGCACAGAAGAGGAGCTCCTCTTTCTTTGGATTCTCATCCCTCCCAAGTGGCCCAGCACCAACTTTTACAAATGATATATTTGGCATCTTCAAAGGTCCAAAAGAATCTCCAAAAGAGATGCCTCCAAAATCCACCCCTAAACCTCAAGGCACTGCTGTGAAAGATGTCACTGGGTCTATTCCAGCAAAAGACTCAAGGGAGCCAGAAAATGCAGCTGCAGCCAGAGAGTCTAAAAGAGATATCTCTACCTCTGTGAAGAAGGATGCAGTACCTGCTTCAGCAGAAGAGAACTCCACAAAAGAGTCTCCTATTAAAACAGAAACTGAGGAGAAGAAGAGCTTGGAAACCTCTAAAGAAGAACCTTTGAGGGCTGCTCCAGAAACAGGAGTCTCTAGTGAGAATGAAACCCTTGAGGTGCTGCAGCAGGATAATGAGGCACAGCCCTCTGAGGTGGTAGATACTCAACCATACCAGTCTGATCTGAGTAGTGTAGTTGATACAGTGCAGGCTGAGGCCACTAACCAGGCTGGTGTAGATACTTTCCAACCAGATGTGGGGCCTTCAGGTGTAGCAGAGGAAGAAGCTGCTCCTGCAGACCAGGCAGCCACTGACATCCTTTTCACTGGCTCTACTGATGAGCTCACACTGGAAGTGGAAGCCCAAACTAACAGGGCAGACACAAACCTTTCCCAGTTAGATGAGAGTGCTGCACTTGAATCACAGCCTGCTGTTACAGGGGATCAGGCCAATGCTGGTATTGATCAGCAGGATTTGATCAGTAGTAATGATAGCAAACCCACAGCTCCAGCTGATGAGCCCAGTGTTCATCTGCCTGAGCTGAATGAAGAGAAGACAAGTGAGGTAGGAGAGCAAATTGCTGAACAGGAAAAACATTTAACAATTGATGAGGTGCCTACAGAAGGGATTGCTTCCAAATCTGACTTGAAGAAACAGGGTAAAGCTAATAATGCTGCTCCAGATACAAGCAGTAGTAAACCTGTCTTTGAAATACCAAACATACCCAGTTTGCCAAAATTCGGCTTTATGTCATCTTCTGATAGTGGAAAACCTTTTGGGTCATTCTTCTCTCAGCAGCCACCTTCTGCAAATAGAGCAGGAACAGATGAGGGCCTCGTGTCCAGTTTTAAGAAACTCTCTATGTCTCTGTTTGAAGGAGGTGGTGAAGAAAAGGTGAGTAAGCCAGAGAGTGTCCAAGGAGCAGTATTTGGAAAAAAGCTAGATTTCTCCTTTCCCTGGCAAAAAGACATCAAGGAGACCTCTGCCAAAAAAGAACCACATGTACCACCACAGGCTTTGTCAAAACCAGATGACAAGGTGTTAGGAACAGTCAGTTCAGAAGAAAACTCAAAATCTGCAGTCTCTGATCAAGTGACTGACGCAAATATAGAAATGAAGTTGTCTTCAAAGCAGCATGATGCTGTAGACAATGAACATTCTGAAGAGCCATCTGGTGCAAGCGCTATTGATGATATGTCCAACAAAGAGCTGGAAGAGAAGCTTGACAAAGAATCAGAAGATCAGCAGAATGTGATTGCAGGTGAACTGCAGAAAGAAGATCAGGCAGAGGAGCATGTGCCAGACAAGCCCAAGGAGGGAGAAACTGGGCTTGATTCTGCTCCTAATGGAGCAGAACTGCATCCTGACACACTGGCTGCAGATCTGCATAGCGTGGAACAACTGAATGAGAAAAGGCTAGTTACAAATGAGGCATAATAAATGGGATTTGACCATTTATAATGCAATGCTGCAGCAGTAGAGAGTGGCCTTGGTGTCTGATGTTTGTAGCTCAGTCCCAGTCCCCTGACTGTTGTCAGTGTTTGTGATATTTCTGGTGGCTGTCACAGACAATATGGCAAACTGCAGTCACTAGTTACGTACAAGCCTTTAGACCATTTCTCACCTTTTCCCACTCCTGTCCTGTAAGTGTAATTGAATTTCCCATGTTATTATAACATGTCCCACTGAATGAGATGTTTTTAGTGCTAATTTCATTAGCCTTTCAGAAGTTACAGTCTTTGTGTGTTAATTCTGCTGCATACAATTCACTTTTCTTTCTGGTTTAGCGATAATATTGTATTTGCTAATAAAAAAGTGAGAGGTAGAATGTGTTGGTAGGGAGGAACATTTTGTTCTCAAAATCCAAGGTAAAGGTTTTAAATTTTAAAGAGAAATTTAACTTACTATATACATTATGGTTCTATACATTATAAAACTACTTAGGTTAATTTCACATTATTGAATATATTAAAACACTTTCAGAAATATCTGTGAAGGTATTCTAATGAGTGGTCTTCCTGAAATTGATGCAGCATTTATTTCATGCAGTTACGAAAGTCCCTAGAGGAAGATATCAATATTTCATGAGTATATTCAGTCCTGTGCATGTGCTAAGTTACAATTATCCTTAAAAATCAAAACAGAGACCTGCTAATATTTAAGTGTACATACAATTCTGTGTAATATAAGGGAAACTTGTTCCTCTGATCATACAGTTGCAACTCTGCACTCACAGAACTTCCTGGCTCCAAATTCTTCTAAGACTGCAAGGGAAAAATAGGAGTGTTGCTTAAATTCTTTGCTATAATTTTCCTGACTGCATGAGAAATTTTCATCTGCTGTATTTTATTTGAATATTCTAGGAATTCAGTCCTGAAAGTGGTGTCTTGAATCACAGAAGTCACACCCCTGTGATGCTGGGGTTTTTATATAAAATAAATTATTGAGAAAGCTCTACTAAAGTGAGACATGTGGTTTTCATTTGAAAAATTGCTCCACTTTTGTAAAAGGTTGTAAGTTGAAGGTCTTGACAGTCTTTATCTTGACTGCAACATATTTTATCATAAACTTTTATTATGTAAAAGTTAACTTTGTTTTTAACAATAATAGTCTTAAATAGACATGATAAAAACTCCAACTGCAGCAAAACTGCAGAAGACAGAAACACTTTCACTCTGAATTGCTGTGTTTCCATTCTTTTCCTGTCTGATTATTAGAATATCTTCACTGCAGTTTCTAGCTTGTGTAAGGGGAAGCAGTAGTTGGTGCAAGAAAGACCAATGTATAGAGCATATATGAGTGTATATATATATTTATGTATACTAAAGAAGTACATATGGTTTATATGCTGGTAGACTGTGTATGAAGTATTTCTACTGCCCAAAATGTCTACTACCAAAATTTTGAGGTCCACAAGTCTATATTTACATAATAATCATAAGAATATAATAGTTAAGTATGACTTCATAGCATGCCTTTTCAGTAATGTTTAGTGTCCTGCTCAGTTTTTTGCATATGCAAGCTGTTTCATGTTTTTCCAAGCCACTGTTTTTTTCTGATGGACTTTCTTACTCTCTCATAGTCCTGCTGGCAGTAGTAGATACGGCTCCTCTTGCAATGTCAGCCAGGGAAGCTCTCACCTCAGTGAGCTGGAACATTCCCATGAAAGTGCCCATGTCTCTGAGCAGGAAGACGATCACCAGGAAAGGCAGTCAAATCACTCTTACCACAGTTTGAGCAGCTACCAGAAGGATGGTCAGACGTGGCTCAAGGGGCAAGAGGAGCCTCATGGGAAAGGAGAGGGGGAGAAGGTCTGCAAAACTGAGGAAAAGCCTGCAGACCATTCTGCAGCTAAGTTACCTCTGGAACTTGAGAAGCCCAAGGATGCTGCTGCAGGAGTCCAAATGAGGTAGGTGAAACTATTGCCAATATATTTTCAGCTAGTTCAAAGAGGGTCCTTTTGTTTGCTGTTTCCCAGGGCAAATTATGTACAGTGTTCTTGCAGCCTTTTCTGACAACTGATGTTGCTGATCTGTGAAACATCTGTTGTAGAGGACCAGTTACTTACAGGACATTGGCTAAGCTGAAGCTATGTTTGCCCTGTGTGCAGAAAGGAGCACTTGCTAAAACTGTGGTTTTTGTATGTGTGTAGAGGGGAATACCACCTTGGAGCTCATTTGCTGGATTTTCTGTTTCTGGTTTGATGAATGTACTCCATTCCAAAATAGCTGCTTCCATTCCCATGTGGGATCAAGTTTATGCTTGAGCAACCAAGAATTACGTGTTTTCATGGTTAGAGCTGCACTAGTTCCATTCTTGTGTAGCAGACTACCACCATTAGAGTTAATGTTTATGTAGTTGTAGGTTGTAGAGAATTACAGCATGAATAGGCATGTTGTTCTGACTCACTGTGGCAGCTTTTCTTGTCCTTGTACTTTGGCTTTCCAAGCTGTCAACAGTATTGAAAACAGGCTTCAAGAGTATTTCATCTAAGTTTGGGGGAGTAGAGTATTGGGTTTTGCACAGGTTTTACAGAAATTTCAAATTTCACTGCTTAAATTTGGGAGTGACATTTTTCCTTGAGGTAATCAAATCATTGCAGCCCCTGGACATGATTTTACTTTCATAAGAGGGATTTTTTAAAATCTGGTTCGGTTAGATTCATGGGAAGATGTCTGCCTGTCTGTACCCTTGGAGGGTACAGCTGGTGTCACTGTTCTTGGATTATAGAATTAACTACAGGAGTTCATGTGTAGGCAAGCCTTACACTAAAGATGAAGAGAGGAAAACAAGACGAGAAAAGTGTTAAACTGTTTTTAAACTCTGATTCACTTTCCCCTTTTCCTTACAGAGCAGCAGGAATCTTGTCCCAGAATGGCTGGCCTATATTTGTTCACAGGAAAGGTTATTCACATAGTCTATTTCAGGCTAATTTAGGCATCTAACTTGGATGCTCCTGCCTCACTGGCTCCCTTTCTCTCCACCCTCAGGCAGTGCTCTCCTGTCTCCATGGAGCAGGCATGGAACTGAGCTCTGAGTGTTGATCCCTAGAGCTGCATCTGAGCTAGACCTGTAGCATGAATGTGTGTTGGTCTCATCTATGGGGTTTTATACAGTCAGCAGTGTGGGGTGGGTGCCTTGCAGGTAGGAAAAGATGCTTGTTTTTGTGATTTATACCTCAGCAACATACAAAAGTAGGAATGCAACCAAAAACCCAAGGTATCAAGAGGCCAGGGATTGCAAGATGTGCTGTGGGGCACTGAGGTGGAGCATTCATGACGGATCTGCATGTCCTCTTGAAAAGCTGTAGGAGAGAGTGGAGTGACTGAGGTTCAATGCACAGCGGAAACTCAGGGCTGAGTCCTGTTTAGTGCTTCCACTAAAGAAGGGGCTCTAAATTTGTAGTAGGAAGAGTAGGAAGAGGCAGTAGCTAGAAAGGAGCTGCAACAAGCATGGGGATATAAAATCTTCCATCCACCTCTTTGTGTCTGTAATTACAATACCATTGTGTTGCACTGGCTTGGTCTGGTGTCATAGACTGCTTTGTTCGCACAAACATCATCGTCCTCCTTTGGACTGTGTACAGCTCATGTCTTTCAGCTCATCAGTTTCCAAGGTGGCTCCTGAGTTTAAGGAAACCTCTGCTTTAGCCTCTCAGTTCCCAAAGCACATTAACAGCTGTACTGGCTGGAGCCTGTTGGTTCCTTCAGAGCTGAAGCTGTAATTGCACTATGAATTGCACTATGATTGAATCTTTAGTGCTACAGATAGATGTCTTTCATGTAGTGATTTCCTGTTTCTTGCTTTCAAGCTACCAGGGTGACATTGAGCCTCCACCATTTCCTCCAGCAAGAGCCCATTGGATTAGAGCCATTAACAAAGTCCGACTGCAGCTTCAACAGGTAGGATGGAGTATTGCTCTGCTCCTTTTCTGAGCTGCTGTGGCTCAAGATTTCACTTCTTCATTGCAAGACACCTCTTGATGTTTCGCAAACAAAAATTTTATTGAATGCTGCAGGACTGCAGCATGTTGTGACCGTTTTAGAGCTCTCTGATTCTACCAGACGTTTTTAACATCATTGTGTGGAACTAGAGATGAATATCAGAAGCTGAGAAATTAGCCCTGAATTTGCTAATAATAATAGTAATAATAGTAATAATAATAATAATAATAATAATAATGGTGTCTAGGTCTTTATTCTAAATTGTTTGAAATGAAGACTTTTTCTCAAGGCAACTTGAGGATAGCTTGTTAGTTTAGTAGGAGTTATCTGTATTATTTTTCGTGTGAAAATGTTCCTTGGGAAACTTTGCATCAAATATTTTTATATATACTTATTGAAAGTGGGTGTATAGTAAGCCTTGGTATTTCCATCTCATGAAAGTAAGATTTAAAAATAAATAGACTTGATTTGGGAAGTCAAAAGGAAAAGGTTATGACATTTTCTATAACAGTATAAACACTCTCATTTTAGAAAACAGTGTTTCAGAACCAAAAAGTTGGATTTAAAAAATAATTCTTATGGTTTTATCCATCTATATGCCCACAGAAAGATAACATATGGTGTTCATGTTCCCTAGAATTTGCCTGCTACCCCAAGTGCAGAGTTAATATATTGCACTTGGAAATACTACTTTCTTCTAGAGATGACTTGTTTTGTGTTTATAAGAGATTTTACAGTATCTGTCACAATCAGGACTTTCTCCTGTGGATTTTTGCAAATTTCCAAGAACTGATTGTTGTTAATGTTGTTGTTGCTTTGCATCTGGGGAGGCAAAACAGTTTTTCGTTTGTCTTATCTGGATTGTAAATGCTTTTTCCTGTAACAGTGGCTTCACTTCTGAGCAGAAAGGATTTGGATCAAAACTCTAAAACTCTCAGTATGACATGGAAAGTGAAGAACACCACTAATATTTAAGAAGAAATTACTTCTACTGTGATTTTGTAGATTTTGTAGAGTATGCCAACAAAACAGTTTAATTCTGTGCTTTTAAAAAACGTAAGTGCACAAATAAGGAACAAGAGGTTCAACAGCATCTATCCATGGATTTCTCTCTTTTTCTGGGAGGGTAGAAGGTCCATGAGGTGGTTCAGCATCATTTTGTGATTCTGCTGAATTGAAACGATGACATGCTTTGAGATGATTGTTACTGAAACTGTAGTTTAGTTTTGATAGCAAAATGTCATTATTTGCTTTGCCTTGACCACTGCTGACAACTATTGATAAAAAATTCCATTGAACCAAAAAACATAGGAATTGGAACTTTATAGGAGCCTTCTCTAGGGCTTAGTTGCCTTTTCTGTCCAAAGACTTTCCTTACCTCTGCTCTAGGTCTCTCTTGTTCCATATAAATCCGTGCCTCATGATTAGGACAAGAAATACTGGAACAGTGAAGGGCTACTGCAAAAAACAGGACAAAGCCCCACTTGCTCTTCTTGTGTTAACTAGATGACCCTTCCTCTTTTAATCTTTTCTTGTAGGATATTTAGGCACTCTTCCATCAGCCTGGCTTTTTTTTAAAATTCTCTCTCCTACTAATTTCTTAGTTTTCCCTGAAGTGCTGTGTCCAAAGCTGAATGTAGGAATCCAGGTGAGAGCCTCCTCGTGTGCACTATAGAGCAACCCAGACTTTGTTCTCCTGCCTGTGGTTCTGATACCCTAAGATACACTGTCCTGATATCCCAAGATATATAGGCTGTCCTGCTGTGATGGTGCTTTTTTTATCACAGGCTATCACTGATGCACAGTTAATCTTTTACATTTTCCAGAGCTGAGGTTCCTTCTGAAAAAGAGTTTTGTCTGTCATTGCATAGCCTATCTTTGTGTTGGATTACAGCTGAATACGGCTTTGAACTTGTTCTTATAGAATTTTTATAGAATCTTTTTTTTTGTAAGCACTTTGTTGTCTGTCTGTTCCTTACCTTCTACATGAACAAATCATTCAAATCACAAATCACTCTTGTCTGTGACAAGAATCTGTGGTACCAAAGCTGATGGCCTGTGTGCTACTAGAGTTGCCTGAGGGATCTTGCTTGATACGTTATTTAAATATGGCTACCATGATTATAATCTTTTTACCAGTGTGCTTGCATCTATTTTAACAGCTTCATCCAGATCACAGGGTATAAAACTTCTGTTATTCTCTTTCTACCCCTTAGAATAATTTAGCTTGTCATAGAAGGAATTTAAAAGCATTTGACACAGTCCTACTCTTGATGATACCATGCTCATAGTTATTTCTCTCCTTTTCATATTCTATAAGATTTGAAAATAATTTGATTATTTGTTCCAGTCTTCAGTCCTCAGGAAACTGGAATATGTGTGTGTGTGTGTGTGTGTGTGTGAAGTTAGTGCTTTTATAATTATCCAAGGCTTTCTC